>JAGIQG010000031.1:4955901-5310901 GCA_024679065.1 Sphyrna mokarran
TCCTTGCTTAAGGTAAAAATGCAAATCTATTGGAAGGAGTTTAGAAGTGTACACTACCAATACCTCTTATTGACTTGTTACTGATGAAGTAAGTTTGCAGAGATGCGATTTGCGTTCACGATAGTTTCGGAGAGTAAGAAGCGATTTGATCAAAATGTCTAAGTTCTTGAAGAGTACTGCAAGAGTAGATGTAGAAAGGATGTTTTCTCTTCCTGCAGAATCTAGAATGAAGTAAGAATATTTCTAACAAGGGGTCATCCAGTTACTGGACAATATTTCTTTATTGTTGTACATTAAGCGATAGTTGATGAATTCCTAATCTATGCCAAATTTCCCATTTCCTTGCATGATTAAACCCAACATGTTTCTGAACTGTCATACGCATAACCTGACAATTTGACAGCAATTTGAAGTCATCTCCCTGCTTCTTCCCCTCGCACTCTCTCCTCCCACCGCTAGTGTCGATATGTCACTTCTTCTCTATCTAGCACTTCCTCTTCCCACCGCTGGTGTAGCTGACCCTGTCCCCTTCGCTCTGTCCCTCTCATCCCACTGGTGATGCCGCTCTCTTCCCCCTTCTCGCTCTGTCACTTTCTTCTCCCACTACTAATTTTTCTGTTCTCTCAATCTGTCACCCAGGCCACGGCTGGCGTCACTGTTCATCCCTTTTTGGCCCTGTCACTCACTCCTCCAACCGCTTGAGTCGCTGTCTATCCTGCTCTCGTTCTGTCACTCAAAACTTTGCAAGTTTGTTTCCGCCCTCCCTCTGAAAATCACTCAAACCATCGC
Source organism: Sphyrna mokarran (assembly GCA_024679065.1). Classification (NCBI taxonomy): domain Eukaryota; kingdom Metazoa; phylum Chordata; class Chondrichthyes; order Carcharhiniformes; family Carcharhinidae; genus Sphyrna; species Sphyrna mokarran. The sequence goes on from JAGIQG010000031.1 coordinate 4,956,691, forward strand.
TGGTGGATGGTGTCACCCCCTCTCACTCTGTCACCCTCCTCCCACTGTTGGTGTATCAGTTTTTCCTCCCCCTCTCACTAGCAAGGAGGCACAGTGGCTCGCGCTGCTCTTAGACAATACCAAGGAACCGGGTTCAAATCCTGGTTTGGGTCATTTTCTATGCGAAGTCTGCATGCACTCCCCATGTCTGTGTGGGTTTCCTCCCGCTTTGGTTTCTTCTAACACTCAGGAATTGGATTGGCCATGCTAAATACTAACTCAGTGTACCCCAGCAGACTCCATTGTGGCGGCTTGGGGATTTTCACAGTAACGTCATTGCATTGTCAATGTAAGCTTACTTGTGATACGAGTAAATAAACTTTCTCCGTCCAATCGCTGGTGCCAATGTGTCTGCAACTCCATTTTCAACAATTTTATTTGCAACAAGGCGTTGTGGACTTGACACAGCGGAATACAGCAACTTCATAGGCAGAAAATAAATGCGAGCGAAGTGGGCCTTTTTGTAAACATTTCCGTCTTAATCTGCGCTCAGTAAATGATGTCGGAATTGTCCGCTTTGATCACTATTTCTAATATTTACGGATTTATAAAATAAGGGTCTGTTTCTGTGTTAGTACCATAACTACCGAAGGATGGTTAGAATTACCTGGTGATCGTACAGGGGTTTATCCGGAGTAAGTGAAAACTAATGGATTCCTGGATATAAATATTGCGGGATTGAAATGAAAAGGAGATGTGGGAATCTGACCAGCAGCTTCATACCTCCCGCTTCTCAACGGTCTCTAGTGTTTGGGGTAGCGCTGGGATACAATCGGGTTGTATTTAGTTGCTTGGGAAAATGCCCTCCCTCCCTCCCCGCCCCCTCCCACCCGCCACCATCAGCACCACCCCACCCCGCCTCCGCCTCCATGACGATCCAGAACATTACAAATGAAGGTAACGGACGCAATCCATCTATTTATCCACTCTATCTTAATTTAATGGCACACGAAGGGAAGCTTTCACAAAATAAATGCTAAATACATTTTACAAAAAAAGTATAAAACCTTGAATTATAATAATTCCTTTCTTCAATAGAATGCGATGTAACATCTTTAATATGGACAGTGCAATACTGGATACATATTCCATGCTGTTTTTTTTTCATTGTTGATTTAACAAGACGTTTACTCTTTCATATAAAACAAGGACAGCAATAAGAATTCACAAAACATACAACCTGAAGTACTAACATATTGATACAAAGAACAGCAACGTTTTTATCTGGGATTAAAGCATATTCGACAAGGCGATATTTTTGGAAAATGTATTGATTGATTTATGTCACATATCTGAGGACGTCACATCCTGAATGTTGTGATGGTTATGACCTGAAACGGTGAAAGAAAGAGTGAGAATTAAAATCATTTCCACAATCAGGCCAACACTTCACACGCACTCTCATTATATTCCAGCTCAACTGGCAGTTCCTGTCTGTCAAATACACACTGCACCTTCTCCCCGCTGCTTTCAAAGTAACGCACCACTGAAAATACTGCGGGGAATCACAAAGCAGAAATCACATGGGACAGATCACATCACTGCACTGCGGCACTCCCTTAGGAAAACATCATAAAATACGGTTTAACAGTTTAATGTATATGTCTACACTTCGGAAATGAATGGCCACTGCCCAATGCCCGTGCTTGTGCCACAGATAACTTTGTTATTCTTGGCTGGCGCGGAAGGAACCGATAAGATTGGATCAATGCGGATTTACTGTACACTGTGGAGGTCGGTATATTTTTTTGGTGAACTTTGGGCTTAAAGTAGGTTCCTTGTTTAATACAATTCTATCCATTCGCGGCAGGAACTAAAACCAAATGCCAATTATTTTATGATCGGCTGCACACCAGAGCGATTATACTCCACACAAGAGGGTGGGAGACTCCAGTAATAATCAGAAGTGAAAAATCAATTGAGAAAGCAGTTGCTGCATGGGACTCCATGAAGGACATCAGAAAAGGCAGGGATTTCCTCACCGTACCCAGGAAATGTTAAATTTCAATCTAAACTCAACTTTGTTCGTTATTTTCGCAATCGATTAAACATTGCACTTTTGATTGGGTGAGTTTTCATGGCAGATTGAAAACAGGTTTGCACAGCCTCTCTGCTGGAGCTAGTTAATTGCAAAGATTTATTAACAGGTTCCCTGAGTGGGAAAAAAAAGTACAAACATTAAAATTAGAAGTTTTTCCTTCCGAAAAAAAATATTGAATTATTTAATTGGGAAAAAAAACGTAGGAGTCTAAAATGCACAGACATTTGTTGGTACTTGCGAACGAATCATAAAAAGGGCGTTAACAGAGACCTTACGAATCATTTCGTGGCACTGGAAGGGCCACAACCTGGAGTACTGTGCATTTATAATCTCTTATTTAATGAAAACACCATTTGATTCGGGCCAATTCAAAGAAAGGTCCCTCGGATAATTGCAGGCATCAAAGGATAGTTTTAGGACGGAAAGTTAAATAGGCTGCACTCTGTACATTGGTATTCAGAAGAATGAGAGATTATCTCACTGAAACATAGGATTGTTATGGGGATCGACAGGTTAAATGCTGAGAAGATGTTGCCCGATTAGAGATTCTAGCATCAGGCTGCGCAGAATCTGAATAAACTTGAGAGTGAAATTTGAAGTATATTCTCCTCTCAGCAGGTTGTGAATCTTTGGAACTCATTGCCACAGAAAGCTGTGGAGGCAGAGTCTTGCGCACATTTAAGGTTGTGATTGGTAGATTATTGGTCAGTAAAGGAATGAAGGGACACGGAGCAAGGGCAAGAGAGTCAATATGATGAATGTCTGATTAGTCATGATCCACTGAGGGGCGGACCAGGCTCGAGGGGCTGAACGGCCTAATCCTGTTCCAATTTCTTGTCAACTTATTGTGTACTGATCACATCGACTGTTTCAGAAATGGAACAACCAAAGTTTTATCTCACCCAGAGTGCTGAGATCACCGCTGGAACTTCTCAAAGTGAAGATGCCATCAACATCCCGGTTCAGCAGCAAGTGCCCACTCTGGGTGTCGAATTTTTCAGTCACAGCATCGTCATAGTCTGTCAAAGCAGGAGCTGAGAAGTTCAAGTATTTGAATTGGAATTAATTAATAATAAAGAGCAGTTAGAATGATTTCCCTAAATACCTATTTCTACAGCAATTATGTAACAGATATTTATCTATTGTGGGCTGGAGGCCAGTAATTAAAGCATGGGGAATAGTGGACGAAAATGTATTTTTTTTTTAATTTTACTTAAAATTTATACCGTTCTAATGAGTCACCGATCCCGCAAACTAGTACCCAATTCAGAGTCAAGAGGGGCTTCTGGGGAGAAACACGGTAATTTCAATTGTTCTGAACGATAATAAGCATTGTTTCACAATCAAAGTTTCTGTAACTGTAACCATTCTGGAATATCTGAGCTACTTGGCCATTTCATCGTGTACACTTCATAGTGCACGTTTGTAGATTTCAGAAGCCATTTTACAGAGATATTACAGAGTGAGAAGGCTCTGAAAGAAATGGTAGAATGTGAACTTCAACCTACCCTGAATAGTGGACGATTCCACTTCAGGATATTCTGATCCTGGATCCGTGTCTGCCAAACTGTGACTTGTGTAATACTCAATCTGACTGAAGGAGTCAATGCTTGAAGAAACTGGGAAGACAAATCAATCGTTTAGTTGGTAAATTGTTTATGGAGTTATTGCGATGTTACCGTGACAGAGAGTAGAAAGTCAAAGAGATCACAACAACTTCATCACCTCTATGGAAATATCCTGACATTTGATCCTGGCAACAGTTTGCGTGAGCAGTCCGCAGACTGACTGCAGTGGCCCAAAGTGAAAAATCAGCATTACCTTACTGGACAAAAAAATGTCATTCTATCTCTGAAATGTCCAGCCCTTAGGACAAATGATGTGTGAAATATCAGAGAACTGGGGACATGCAAGAAAAATTCATTTCCATATGTGCCGGCTTTTGTGATCCCGAATCACTTTTCCCTGCCTCTTATCCTCAGAGATGAAAATCCACAGAATCATTGATACACTACAATACTGAAAGAGACCATTTGACCTATCGAGATTGCATTGATAAATTTCAGACTCAGGCTCTCTCTCTGCAGCCAAACATCTGAACCCAGTGAATCCCTCTGACCTCCACTGAAAGGTGATTTAGTTTGACCAATCAACCGAATATGCATATCTTTGGACTCTGGGAGGAAACCGGGGCATCTGAAGGAAAGGCGACACAGACATTGGTGGAAGGTGCAAACTATATAGATTGTGTCTCAAGCCGGGAAATGAATCCATACCCTGGAGCTATGAGGCAGTATTGTTAACCACTGTGCCACCTGCCGTCAGCAGTAATGAAAAAACTGGGGATTTTCACCTTAACTTCGTTGCAGTGTTAATTTAAAACTACTTGTAACCAATAAATAATGTTTTACATCCCTCTCATGGAAGTCCCGAGTAAGACATCAGAAAAGAGTGTGAATAGACTAAATAAGATCTCCGTTTTTGACTCCATTCATCTTTTCTGGATAGGTCTCATGTCCCCTTACTTCTAATGTCTTTGTAAATTATTTTCAACCTTCTCCTGATTCTTTTATCGTTTTACACAAAATACTGTTAAGAGCCATTTAGTTCACTCACAATGGAATCAGAGCAATGTTCAACTGACTTATAACTTCAACTTTGTACTATACGTGTGTATGTGTGTGTGTGTGTGTGTGTGAGTGTGTGTGTGTGTGTGTGTGTGTGTGTGTGTCAATGCTTGAACTCGGAGACAAACACAGAAAATCCCTGACAGAATCAGGGATTCTGATTCTGCAGAATCAGCAGGTCTGGCATGAAAACGAGTCATGAGCAGGCAAAGTGTTGGGCCGCTTTTTCCAAATCTGCTGAGTTTGTCCAGCATTATCCGCTCTTTTGTTTTAGAAATAAACTTCCGTGTTTGTTTTGGCTTCTGGTGAACTTTCCTGCCTGCTTTGAATTAATTGTGTACCTTTGAATTCTTAATCACTTTTATGAACTATGGCATTTAACCTTCAAAATAATACGTTTTTTTCCACACCAAGTTATCATTATCAGTTAAATGTATTGAGCTTCATTTTCAAATTAAATGTCCGTTACAACAACTTTATGAAAGTTTTCTTCTAATCCCCTTGGGGATTCTGTCCAAAAAAAAATGTTATCGTCGTTAAAATGTATTTTGATTAGATCAATTATAAACAAATGATCCAGTGCCGGATTCATCTGGAACACCAACGCTAATCGTCTTCCGTCTGTAGAAACGCATTTTAACCCTCAATTTGATAGTTTCATTACAGCCTGTCCATCCAATTTTTTCCTGCCTCCTTGATGATTTCATACACTTGGAATAAAGCCTTGTATAGGCTATTCACTGCCAGCCGGTTTCAAACACTTTACATCTAATTATGTAGTTTTGAAATGTTGCCTTTACGGTATAGAATTCAGAAGCAACTTTATGCATTGCCATCTTTCACGGTAAATAACAACAACTTATTACTGAAGTGTTAATCTGACATTGTGAATTTGTTCAAATGATAAATTTTGTCCCGGACAAAGCTGCTAATTCAAGTGTGCAGCAACTCGCTCAGCACGGCACCGGATTGGCAGCTTTATTTTTCTGTTGAAGTGCTGGGATGGGACATGGATTTGGAAACGTTTGAAATACAGAAATGATTGGAACTTACTGAAGAAGGAGCAAGCAGGACATTATCCCATTAGCGGTGTATTAGATGGCAGTTTCCCAAATGAATGTTGGACACAAGAAAAATACTTTCCTGATGTTTACTGTATCTACTCTGATGATTTTTTGTGAGATTTTTAATGTGTTTATGATGTGAGGGATCCTACCATGATTTTTTTTTCTATTGCTTTAATGTAGATAATTTATTTCTTCCTTTTGATTAGTTTTCCTCCCAATAATGTTCAGTAAACTGTTTTATTGGCATTCTCCTTTTTCTTTCCTAATCACAGTATCAATGTTTGCTTTCCGCCATCACTCTGACATTACACACATTAGCGATGAGTCGGTGAAAAGCTGCAATTCTGCTTCTGCTAAAAGTTTCCTTTCATTGAAAATGCATGGATGAAAATGTTTCAATGAGTTTCATGTTTTCAGTTCGTTTTTGTTACGACCTGTTGATACCATTCCCACTCACATCTTGTGAAGTCATGAACTTAAGTGTTATCTCTGGTAGAAACAGAAACAAACAATTAATTAATATTTCTTTCATTTCTGTATTGTGATTGTTTATAAAAATTATCCTTCGAAAATGTCTGAAGCAAATTCTGAATTGGCCATTTTATTTCTCCTTCGATTGAATATTTCATTATTTTAATTAACATTCGATTAATCACTAATATAGAAGTCCTCCTTTGCCATCTTAACGATTAACATCATCATTCTTCCCCCGATTCCATATGTCACTTGGCTCATTTCACTACTCCACTGAGTCGAATAGATTTTCGTGGCTGTTGTTCTTTGCTGTTTTAGCGATGCGTTTTTTTTATTTAATGGCTTGCTTTTGTTTATTGTTGTTTGTTCTTATTATATTTTATCTTTGATTCCGTTCTAAAAATGTTTTAAAACTACTAATTATACAAAAAAAAGCTATTTTACTCCAGGATATTTCCCAAATACTAATCTGTCCTGTAATTAGACGCTGTGTATGTGGCCAGCAGGAATAAGGTATTGAGTGTATTTACATATTCAATCAAATATTTTACTTATTATGATTTAGATCAGACTTTGATATGTGCAAGTTACAAAGCAGTTGGAAAAAGGAAATAGCTACTCTGCTTTTGATTTTTAAACAGAAGGAAAACATTTTCTTGAACAATAATGAGTATTTGTAATTTATTAAGCACACAAATTCTCTGAAGATAAATAAGGGCATTTATGAGGACAGTGAGGTTTATGCTTCGCTTGACCATGGCCAAAAGCGGGTAAACACGAAGCGGTGTTTTTTTTTTCCCATGTAGCTTGCGTTTTTAAAAAAACACAAACCTGAACCACGAAACTGAGTGAATTGCTTGGCGGGAGGAACATCGTCTATTTCTTCATATATGGCTTGGTATATAACATTAGGTGGATCCCAGCTACGCACGGCAGGATCTGTTGGAGGAAGACCGGGACAATTAGCATATTCTTACATTCTGGAACTATATATCTGTTCATGATTTGTATTGATTTCATATCTCACTCCATGTAGAGGTTAGATTCGTTCCAGGGTCCCACAGAAATTACTTTGTTTCTCTGCACCATGAATCCAGTGATGATGTCACTGCCTCCATCACAAGGAACACTGAGACATTTAGAGACCAATGAAAGGCAGCGCATAAGATTGGAATCAAAAGAACTCAGTGCGAGTTCAGGCACTTACAGTCGGTTTGTCTGTCTGTTCAAAACTAGTGGTGCAAAAGGCAGATATTCATCAGATTCCATGACCATGTTTTAGTAACCTGTTGCCAGAGGGGCGCCACCCCATACCAAGCATGGCCGAACAAAACATCTCCAGTTGTCACCGCTCAACATTGTTGCCTTGGAAAGATTTTACAGGAAGTGCTGACACTTCGTTCGTATAAAGTCTTGGGACTGAACATGGAGCACCTGACTCAGAGAGCAGAGTTATTTCCTGGCTTGAGTCCTCTAGTATTAGTGGCGTGGTTTTGTTAGAATGCAGTATTGACATTGATAATTCTGGAAAATCATACAATTACGTCTCAACATGGGTTGAGTACTATTAGGGAACTTCACACAGCAAAACAAACAGCCAGTTTTGGTTAGCAACCAATTATAAGTGCAAAGAAAATGTCAGTTGCTAAGTAACTAATAAACACACTGGGACATAGGAATTAGAAGGAACACAGTAATTTGGAGCGAGATTGGGCAATTCAGCCGTTTCAGCTCGTTCCAAAGTTGTACATAATCATGGCTGATCTTATCCTGCTCTCCAATCCACAAACCGGCCTGCTTCATTTGAGTTTTATCCATGTTTCCTTGAGACACATTTTTTTTTTCTTTCTTGAATCTGCTGACTGATTCTGTCTCATTTGCACTCTGGGCAGTCTTTCCAAAGATCCACAATCCTCTGAGAGATTTTATCCCTCACCTTATATTTGGAACTCCTTCCTTTCTCTCTAAATTTATGAACCTTTGTTAAAGACTTTTCAACAAAGGGGAAAATGATTTCAACATCCACCTCATCAATCCCTTCAGCATTTTATATACCTCAATCAGATTCCCCCTAAAAAATGAAATGCTGAGACGAATAGATTGGGTGGATTCTCAGAGACTATTTCCCCAAGCTGAAATGGTCACTACGAGAAGACTCAGATTTAAGATGCAGGGAAGCAAGTACAGAGAAAATGTTAGGGGTAAGTTTTTCACTCAGAGGGTGGTGAGTGAATGGAATCGGCTGCCGTCGGTGGTGGTAGAGTCGAACTCGCTGGGGTCTTTTAAAAGACTTCTGGATGAGTTAATGCGATCTAATGAGATTGGGGGTTATAAATAGGGCTATGTCTTGGTAGGTACAGATGTGATCGGCGCAAGTTGTGGGCCGAACGGCCTGTTTGTGCTGTAGTGTTCTATGCTGTATGTTCTATTGAGCTCCAGTGAGTACAAGACCAGAGTCTTCAAACGCTCGATCATGATAGTCCTTTCATCCCGGGAATCAATTTGATGAGCATCCCCTGAACGGCCTCCAATGTCAACACATCATTCATCATGTATAGAGACTAAATCTGGACACAATACTCCGGGTGAGTTCTCACCAAGCCTTATCCAATGTTATTAATACTGCTTTGCATTTAAATTCCTGAAATTTTGCAATAAATTTCAATATTCTGATTGTCGCTCACACAAAATGCTGCTTTTGTACATTCACGTTCTATCACTAATGCACGAGGACACCCCGATCCCTCTGCAGTGACAGACTTTGAATATGTGCTTCCCATTTAAGCATTCAGTTACCTTTCTTCTGCGATAATGTCTGACCACACAACTATCCACATTAACCTCTAACTGCCACATTCTGGTCCATTGTCCGAGACTGATAATATCTATCTGTAAACACGATAACCTCATCAGGAACTGCTTTCCCACTCATCTCTTTCCGAATCACAGGTCAGTTTTATCAGTTGTAAACTGTTGAAAGCTGAAAACTGTGGAATCCCTCGTGTTACATTTTGCTTTCTATCTAGAGAAGGAGCATTTTATCCCCATGCTATACTTTCTCTCACTTAGCCAATTCTCTATCCAAGCCAATATTCTGTGCCCAACCTCTGGGAAGGCGTTTGACAAAGTCCCTCATTGGTGGTTAGTCGAGAAGGTCGAGGCTAATGGGATGCAAGGGCAGGTAGCTAGATGGATAGTAACTGGCTTGGTAATAGGAGACAGAGAGTAATAGCGGAAGGGTGTTTCTCTAGCTGGAGGTCGGTCACTAGTGGTGTGCCGCAGGGCGCGGTACTGGGACCTCTTCTATTTGTAATATATATATAAATGATCTGGAAGAGGAAGTAAGTGGAGTGATCAGCAAGTTTGCAGACTATACAAAGATGGCTGGACTTGTGGATAGTGAGCAGCATTGTCAGGCGATGCAGCAGGACATAGATAGGCTGGTTGCTTGGGCAGATAGATGGCAGATGGAATTCAATCCTGATAAATGTGAGGTGATGCATTTCGGGAGAAAGAATGTAGGGAGGAGGTATATGATAAAGGGTAGGCCTATTAAGAGTATAGAAACGCAGAGGGACCTGGGGGTGCAGGTGAACAAGTCTCTGAAGGTGGCAGAGCACATGGAGAAAGTTGTGAAGAAAGCATATAGTATGTTATCCTTTATCGGAAGGAATATAGAGTACAAGAGCTGGCCTTCAATGTTGCAGTTGTATAAAACGCTGGTTAGACCTCATTTGGAATACTGCACCCCGTTCTGGTCGCCTTACTACCGGAAGGACGTGGAGACTCTGGAGAGAGTGCAGAGGAAGTTACCAGGTTGCTGCCTGGTATGGAAGGTCTGAGTTGTGAGGAGAGATTAGGCAAATTGGGACTGTTTTCCTTAGAAAGACGTAGACTTGGAGGAGATCTGATAGAGGTGTCCAGGAGTTTGAAGGGGATCGATAGAGTAAACGGGCTTATCCTTTTTCCTAGGCTGGACTCAAATAGCACGAGGGGTCACGGGCTTAGAGTGAGGGGAATAATTTGCATGCTAGAAGAAGTTTTTTCACATAGAGGGTGGTGTGGGTATGGAATGCACTGTCAAGTAAGTGGTGGAGGCAGGTACTCTGGAGTTATTTATGAAATACTTAGATGGGCACATGAACAGAATGGGAATGGAGGGGTATAGAAAGCTGATTTAAAATAGGGATCATGAGCCTTGGGAGTCCCTGGGAAGTGTGTAAATAGATGATGATATTGATGTACTTGTTTTTATCCTACATGTGCTTTGGTCCACCTTGTTGTCTAACGAGGGGCATACACACAATGGGTCGTGAGAGGGCTGCTCTTGGACCTTTTTCAAGAGTATGCTACTGCTTCACGTCGTTAGTGTACGCTTGACCCGGACCATCTGATGGACAATACGACAGCTCTGTGACTTTCGCTATGCTCTGCAGATACATGGATTTGGGCCTGTGTCTGTGGGAGTTTGCGCATTCTCCCCGTGCTTGCGTGGGTTTTCTCCGGGACCTCCTGTTTCCTCCCACATCCCCAAGATGTGCTCTTAGGCTAATTGGCAAAACAAATTCTCCCTACATTGTGTCAAATTTGGTTTTTAATCCATAGATCTATAAACATGGACAGGGATCGCCGGTAGAGGTGGGAACATCGGGGTGGCGGCGCGGGCTCGTTGGGCCGAAGGGCCTGTTTCCCGTGCTGTTTTGTTCTTTGCTCTTTGTTCTTCTTTGCATCACTCTTTTTTCAAAGCATTCAAGTATCGAGATGTGCCATCCTCGTGATCCCATCATCCACCTCGCTATTTAAATCCTCAGAAAAAAACTTAACCAAGTTTGTGAAACATAACTTTTCCTTCATTAAATCGAGCTGATTCTGGTGAATTCCGTTTTGTTTTCCATTGATCAGTTATCTCTTGCTTAATGATTGGCTGCAACAACTTCTCACAACAGAGGTCAAAATAATTGTTCTCCAGTTTGCCTCTTTCTGTGTTTCTCCTTTTGTTTGAATAAGATTGTCACACTAGCGTGTTTCCAATCTACTGGTATCTTTCCAGAATCTTGGAAACATTGAAATAATAAAAGAAGTGCACTATATCTGCCGCCATCTCCTTTAACACTGAAGTGTGCTGGTCATTAGAGTTCAATTTGTTGCGTTCAACTTTTTTTTTAATTGCAACAACAACAAAAAACAACAATTCCGTATCCCATGCACGGGTGGATGGAGCAGGAATATGAATGTAGATAACTCCCTCATTTATCTGTAATATTTTACTGTTTCTCATGTGACTGGAAATAAATTCCTGGTCAATACTCAGTTAATTTGTTTTTGAAATGTTTTCAAATCATTCCATATAAATTGGTAGAGAAGCCCATGTACTTGATGTAGTGCAAGAGAGGAATACAATCAGATAGCTGTTTTATTAAGTTGACAAGCCTATAAATTGATAGATGAAGCAACATCCAGGACTCAGCGTGGGTTCAGGGATATGATTCAGGCCTTACCTTTTATTGATGATCTTCTCTGCATTACTGCCAACAGGGCGATTAACTCACAGATCAACAGGACGCCGAGTGATATGCAAATCATCAGAGGGAAGGAGGTACTTTCATCTTCATTTCCTTGATGCAAGATTCAAGGAAGTTTTGTGAGATAAAGTGTCCACAACGTTTTTAAATAATAACATGATTATCAGAACACTTAGACTGTCGTTACAAATTGACAAAATTAAGGCAATGCAAATGTGTGGCAATTATTAATCCGCATGTAAAATGAGCCGTGATAGTGATTGATATTTATTACTGAGACATACCTGAAGGGGTGGGCCGAACAGTCGGAAATAATTCCTGACCTGATGAAGATATGGTAAAAGGGACACAATTATTTGTATTGTTAGTCAGAAAGACATCTGAAAACATGAATGAATGGGCCGAACAACGTCACACAATCCCAAGCCACAACACTCAGTGGGGCACTTACCAGAGCAAATCACACTGGCATCTTCCTTATGATCACAGTCAGTTTGAGCGAATGATGAAGAAGGGCAGTCAAAGAAAATGGATTCGCTTCCGGTGCACTTCATCCCATCCAGCCAGATAGTCCCGTTACCCTGCCCAAAAGCGGCCCCTGCTGTGGCCTCCAGAGCAGAGCCACAGCCCAGCTGTCTGCAGACAACACTGGCATCGTTCAAATCCCAGGAATCATCACACACCGTGCCCCAGGCTCCATTACACAATACCTCCACTCTCCCGGAGCAGCTTTTGTTACCCCCAGCCAAGCGCAAACTTTGTCCTGAGTTTGCCAAAGATAATAAGTAAATTACTAAACTTGATGTAGTACAAGAGAGGAATACAATCAGATAGCTGTTTTATTAAGTTGACAAAAACCTGATTCTTGCTTGCAGCTGTTGAGAGTGTCCTGCTCTTGCTTCGGTTTGTCTCCCTCTGTTGATAAGACAAACATGTTGACTCCATGAGCTTCATCAATATTTCAAATCACACATGCAAGCAGAATGATTGATGGTGTTACCTGAACAAACGACACCTGCATCTTCCCGATGCTCACAGTTGTGTTGACCCCACGGGTCTGCCTGGCACTGCCAAAGGGTCGATTCGTGTGAAAGGCACTCGATCTCATCCAACCAAATAGGTCCGGATCCTTCGCCGAATGAGCGAGTGTCATAGTCGATGGAAAGGAGTTTGCCACAACCTAACTGTTTACAGATCACAGCTCCAGCATCTCGCTCGAGATTTTCAGAGCACACTGTTCCCCAGGTCCCGTTATAGAGCACTTCCACTCTGCCCTCACAGCGATGCTTTCCCTTCACCAAACGCAGTTCTTTGTGCTCTGTCAAACAAACCATAAATAACCACGTGGTTTAATTATCAATTCCGTATCCTCGCACTATATGTGTAAGATGTGTAAGGTGATGGCATTTACCCCCGGCTGCTAAGGGAGTTGAGGGAAGACCTAGCTGGGCCTCTGACGCAAATCTTTGTCTCTTCCTTGGACACAGGTGAGGTCCCGGAGGACTGGAGGATAGCAAATGTAGTACCGTTGTTTAAAAAAGGTCAGAAGGATAACCCAGGGAACTATAGGCCGTTGAGCTTGACTTCAGTTATAGGTAAGCTACTGGAGAGGATCCTTAGGGACAGGATGTATGAGCATCTGGAGCGCTGCGATCTGATCAGGGAGACACAGCATGGCTTCGTCAAGGGGAAGTCTTGTCTTACAAATCTAGTGGAATTTTTTGAAGAAGTGACAAAAACAGTTGATGAAGGACAGGCTGTTGATGTCGTCTACATGGATTTCAGTAAGGCGTTTGACAAGGTTCCTCATGGTAGACTGATAGAGAAGGTGAAGGCGCATGGGATACAGGGTCGGGTATGTAGATGGGTCGAGAACTGGCTCGGGAGGAGGAGACAGAGGGTAGTAGTGGAAGGCTCTTTTTCCGACTGGAAGCCTGTCACTAGTGGAGTGCCACAAGGCTCAGTACTAGGTCCTCTTCTATTTGTGGTCTACATAAACGACTTGGAAGTAGGGGTAGGTGGTGAGATCAGCAAATTTGCTGATGACACTAAGATGCTTGGATTGGCGGGTACAGAGGAGCAGTGTCAGGCAATACAACAGGACATAGACAGGTTGGTAGACTGGGCAGATAGATGGCAAATGGAATTTAATCCGGATAAATGCGAGGTGATGCATTTTGGCCGGAAAAATGTAGAGCAGAGTTATAGGATAAAAGGTAAAACTATTCGGAGTATAGAGACGCAGAGACACTTGGGGGTGCAGGTTCACAAGTCTCTGAAGGTGTCTTCACAGGTGGAGAAGGTGATAAAGAAAGCGTATAGTATGTTAGCTTTCATAGAAAAGGGTATAGAATACAAGAGTAGGAGTTTGATGTTGCAATTGTATAGAACGTTGGTTAGGCCTCACTTGGAATACTGCGTCCAGTTCTGGTCGCCGTACTATCGGAAAGATGTGGAGTCCTTGGAGAGAGTGCAGAGGAGGTTTACCAGGATGCTGCCTGGTATGGAAGGACTGTCTTATGAGGAACGATTAAATAGACTTGGGTTGTTTTGCCTTGAAAGACGTCGGCTTAGAGGGGATCTAATAGAGGTATATAAGATTATAAGGGGTATAGATAGAGTAAATGGTGGTAAACCTTTTCCACCTTCAGAAATGGATAGGACGAGGGGTCATGGCCTTAGGGTGAGGGGGGCTATGTATAAGACGAATATTAGAGGGCAGTTTTTCACACAAAGGGTAGTGGGGGTGTGGAATGCACTGCCGAGTAAGGTGGTGGGAGCAGGCACGCTAGGGCTGTTTAAGGGTCTCTTGGACAGCCACTTGAGCGGTATGCAGATAGAGGGATATAGTAGGACTGTTTAACTATGGCTTTTTTTCCACAGGTAATTCGGTCCAACTTGACAAACAGGGAGCATGCATTCGGCAGGTGGTGCGAGGACAGCTCTTGGATGTTGATTCATGGGTTGCCTGGTGCTTCATGTCGTAAATGAGTGCCTTATCTGGACCATCTGAAGGGCACCATGACACCTCAGTGACTATCGCTGTAGCTGTGCAGACACTTGGAATTGGGCCGGTGTCTGCGGGAGTTTGCGCGTTCTCCCCGTGGTTGCGTGGGTTTTCTCCGGGCGCTCCGGTTTCCTCCCACATCCCAATAGGCTGATTGGGAAGCAAATTGTCCCTACATTGAGATTCTTCCATATTAGGAATAACCTAAAATTAGAATAGGATAATGGAATTGTTACTGTATAGTTATGACGGCGGCGCGGGCTCGTTGGGCCGAAGGGCCGAAGGGCCTGTTTCCCGTGCTGTGTTGCTCTAAAAAAAATGAATTCACTCTTTGCCTTAATTATTGAAAAAATGTCACATAAAAACAGACATAATCAAGAATAAGCAATATCGAATTTCAGTCGAAACATTTGAACGATGAAGCCGATTGATTTGTTTGCAAAGCTTGCAGTAATGGTGAAAGGGGCAATATTTTGGATACTGTGTGCGTGGATTACCAGCAGAGTTTCAAAACGTTCCCTTAATGAAAGGCCACAAAAGACAATGGAAACCAGGCAATCAGTGAAAAAGTAAATTTTAAAAATTTTATGAACTTTCTCATTGCTAAAGTAACAAAATTCCCGGAGTGAAGTTCATGCATTTGTGCTGCGGTCGCTGGCCCTTGGGAGTTAAATAAATCAGTAGGACTTTGTAATCAGCAGTAATAAAAAAAAAATGAACGGCTATTGTGGCAGCAAACTTGTCTGCACAATTAATCGTAAAGAGGATTGAAAGTATGTAACAAAATGCGATTACATGACAGGATAAAGATGCCGATGACAACTTAGTGTTCGTATTGCTAAATGGAATGCAGCGAATTTTGATGCAAAGAATAAAGTGACAGCATGCGTCTTGAGAAATAAGTGATTAATTCAAATGTCTTTACGAAATAATCCAGTTGTCTAAAGCAGTTTACACATTGATGAAATTTAAGACTTGGGATCATAATAGTCAGTGATATTAATTGGAAGATGTGTTTATGTCAGGAAATGAGAAATAAAGAAACATAAGGCAACACGTCAAAAGTAGGATATAGAAATATTGTAGCGATAATGATGCCCTGAATAAATATCACAGGGAGGGATTTGGCAGAAGAGCATTCGTAAGTACCATCCTTAGGTATATCAGGAACATATCTTATATGTGAAACTTCTAATGTAACTGAAGTTGGGACATTTACCAGAGCACATGATCTTCACATCTTCTTTATGATTACAGTCGTGTTTACCCCACAATGCATGGGGACATTCCCAGAGAAATGATTCATTCCCGGAGCATTCCAGCTCATCCAACCAAATTGGCTGTGTGTCAGGTCCAGCCGAAGCAGGAAGAGGAAGCTGCAATGCATGTCCACAATTCAGCTGCTTGCAAACCACGTCAGCGTCTGTCAGATCCCAGGAATCATCACAAACTGAGCCCCAGGTCCCATTGTAATAAATTTCCAATCGGCCGGCACATCGGCTTCCACCGTCAGAGATCCTTAACTGCCTGTGTCCTAACAGGAAATATATAGTGTCATATTATCCTTTCCACATAGTAACCTCATTGTTAAATTGAAACAATTGGATAATGTTGATCTAAATAATAACCGATATGTTAGATGGTATTGACAGGGAAATAAATCAATGCACCTGTTTCATCTTACACAATATAATAAATGTCCAGTATACATATATTTCAGGTATTCCTAACACCCACAGATTGTACCTCACCCATTCTCTGCGATACACTTTGCTTTAACATATAATAGTGTCATTCTGTCAATTAGTTGTTCCACGAACAGTGTTTTAAGCAGACATTTTATACTTTGTTTTTCACTGCTTTTTTTGCCATGGACACTTCAACAAATTTTTGTAACACAAACTTATATATCGGAACTAATCAGAAAATGCTGAAAATTTCAATTAGCCTAGCAGCATCTAAGGACAGCGAAATAGACTTAACCTTTCAGACAGTAATCTGTCCTGGAAATTGCTGCTAAAATCTCCAGAAGTCGCTTGTTTACTCAGTAAATCCAATTAAAAAAAAAAATGATGACCGTCTCATGTAAAACGTGAATGCAATCAGACCATTTCTAAATAATCGTGCAGCTTCCAATAAAGCAGCAGCGACCCACCGCTCATACAAACCGGAACTCACTCCCACCCGCTCCCCTCCACCACCACCAGCCCTGACGTTTGATCTTCAGACAATAAAAAAAAATCTTCACAATATCGTGATCATTTTCAAAAGCTTCAATACTCTCAACCCCTGATCCCGCTTCAAGTGTCAACCCAACCTGTCCAAGCGTTCATGATAACCAGTGCCTATGAATCCACTGAAGGGTTTCGATTTCCTTCATCCCTGATATTCTTTGCAGTAAAACTTTCTACATCCATATTTAAAGTTCACGATGTTAGCGATAAGGATGCAAGATTGGAATTCCGGTCTTAAACATCTCCCCCTCTTTGCTTTCTCCTTGTGCTGTTTAAACCCACTCCTCTGATAAATATATTATCTCTATTATCGATACTAACTTTATTCGGGTTGGCCTCAGCTTACTGCCAGGAATTACCCAAAGATGAGCAAGAGTGACATACAGAAATCTGTTGAAATATACATGGCAAAATTGTTTAATGTATCAAGTTAGTTTAAACAAGCGTTTAAGTTTTTTTTTCTTCCCGTGATGTCCTGTTCTGCATTCCGGCTTTCGTAGCAAATATCTCATCTACGTTGTCCAAGGAAGTACGGAATTATATGATCCTGTTGACCAAGACTACATTTTTTTTTCAATTATCGTTTCTGGAAAGTGACCAGTTTATTCACCTGAGCACAGAACCCCTACGCCGATGCTGTCACTGCAATGCGGGTTCAATGTGAATGTGCTGCACTTCCGGAGATGCGATTCGTTTCCTTCACACCGGACATCATTCATCCACACAGGCCCTTCACCCTCTCCGTACTTTGAATTGTTATAGGCGGTTAGCGCTTCTCCGCAGCCCAGCTGTCTACAGGTCACATTCGCGTCATTCAGATCCCAGAGGCTGTCCTGCACTCTGCCCCAGCTGTGGTTGTCGTAAATCTCCACTCGCCCATCACACCGACCGCCCCCATTCATCAATCTCAGTGACCAGTTTTCATCTAGGTGAAAAAAAACACATTTAGAGCATTGATTACAGTGCAACACATTAACCCGTTTTGACACCACCTTTCACCAGTACATTTCTGTTTGTGAAAAGGTGAAGGATATTACTGAGAGCCGGTTTAACACAGTCAGGCAGGAGGGTAACCAACCAGAACTCCTGCTCTGTATCGAAAGTAAATACATTGTTCAGTAAAGCAATAATATATGTTAGCAGAACGCAGGAATGGGCTAGCATTTGGACGGACAAATGTAGAGACATCCTCATTAATCCCAGAACTGAGTGATTTCAATAGGACGTAATGGGTGAACATACATCTGAGGCGATGGTGCTAGAGGTTGGACATTCATTTCCTGCAATTTGGGCATCAATTCTGTGAAAATTTATCTGGGCATACTGGGATATGCTGCAACCCATCAAAGCAGGGACAAAGGATATTCTGGCTGTGGGATTATTTGTCAGAAATGATAACTTGATACACAAAAATCAGTTTTAAAGATATTAACCATTAAGAACACAAGCGAGATTTTTTCAGAAGCTTCTCTGTGTTTTATATTCAGAGAAATCAAAGGAGTAAAGTTAATAATGGTAAGAAGGATACTGTTGTACAGATAGTTCTCCAGAGAACACTGAAAGGCTACGATAGAGACTTCACTGGTAAATTCGCATCAATGAAATGAAAGGACAACTCTTACCCAAGTGTAAAATTGGTCCTTCGACGGGAAACAATTACAGGATTATTTTGAACAGGAAACATTAACTCTGTTAATGTGGCTTCCTTGGGGGAATCTGTGAAGACCTCCTGTACCTGAGATATGTTAAAGACATTGACTGTGGTGTGATGGACAGGATTAAAATTTTCAAATGCCGCGCTGGAGGTTTGCACAGGAAAATGGCAAGGTCATCTGATGTGGGAAAATCGAAATTGACTCATAGTAGTGGGAAATAGAACACGATTATTTTCCGCAAAGTTTTCACAGCCGCAGGATGTCCCAAAGCCTGGAATAGTCATCAATGAGCATTGCGGGAATTAGAGTTAGTTTTGAAATGTAATAATAAAAGCAGCGAGTTTGCACACATTACAGGACACCCGTATACAGCACTCTGATAAGTTTTAAGTTTATTTATCAGTGTCCTAAATAGGTTTAAATCAGGATGGATGCAGTGCCTTATATGATGCTGAGAAAGGAATAATACAAGTCTGGACACTGGGGATCTATTCTCTTGAATTACTTGGTGTAACTCGGGTGAGTTTTTGTTTTAACTTCCAGGTTTTACGGCGGCTTCAAAATCCCCAGGGTTCTGCAAATAAAAAGTGAGTTGGAGAAAATGTTCTGATTGGTGGAAGTACAGAGACCGGGAAAGTCCTGGGAAGGGAGCCGGTGACGTTTAAAATAATTCACAAAATGTCAATCGTGACTGAATTGAAATCAGCTGCAGTAAGTGGTTGGGTTTGAAAATGAATTGTGTGATTGTATAGTGGGGAAAGAACAATCAAAACTTTTCCGTGAATTGAACAAGTAAGTGAAGGGAAAAACAATACAGATCTGTGAGGATATGCCTGGATTGTGAGTGGGTGAGGTTCATTTCCAATAAATCTGCACAGGCTCGCGGGTTGAATTGCTTGTTTTGCTTACTACACCCAAGTATTGTTGTTCTCTGAGTGTCTGCATTGTGAGGACTCACCCGAGCAAATGACACTGGCATCATTTTCATGTGAGCAGTTAAACTCTTCCACGGATGAAACCGGACAATCACTCAACCGGGACTCACTCCCGTGGCATCTGTAGTTTTCCTTCCACACTGAACCGTTTCCTTTCCCAAAGGCTGCTCCTCTCGGGATTTTCTCTACCACTCCACACTGAAGGTACTCACAGACCACACTGGCATCTTCTAAACCAAAGTAAACATCAGAGAGAGTCCCCCAGTGTCCAGAATTCAGCACTTCCAATCGGCCGGAGCACCTGTCCTTTCCACCAACTAGTCGGGGTTCACGGTTTCCTGTTTCAGATTAGAAAAAAACACAAGGACTCAATTAATTTGTTCATTGTTTCAAAAGAAACACTTTTTTTTGTCAGTGATATAAAAAAATCCTTATCTTTATATCCATATATATCCATTTCTCAAATGTGATAAATTCGTACGTAAAAACAAATTACTGTGATGAATGACGCATTTAGGACAGTGTTTCAATGCAAGGCGGACAGTTCCCTGAAAAAAAAACTAATGGGAGATTGGAAGAACAGAGCTTATTTTGCAAAGTTGCGGTATAGATTAAAAGTGCACAAGGTGTAAGAGGGGACACGAGAAGATGTTGGCTGATAGGATTAAGGAGAATCCTAAAGCTTTCTTTCGATATGTTAAGAATAGAAGATTGGTTATGGCAAGATTAGGGCCAGTCATAGACAGCAGTGGGAAGTTGTGCGTGGAGCCTGAAGAGATTGGTGAGGCACTGAATACATATTTCTCTTCGGTATTCACGCAGAGTGCTGGAAATGTAGCTGTGGAGAGCACTGAGGTACAGGGTTGCAAATTGTGGAGTATTGTAGTAGATAGGGAGGATGTGTTAGAAATTCTCGAGGGTTTGAAGTTGGATAAGTCCCCTGGGCCGGACGGGATTTACCCTAGGATTCTCTGGGAGGCAAGAGAGGAGATTGCAGAGCCTCTGGCTCTGATCTTCAGGTCTCGTTGGTTACGGGTGTGGTTCCGGAGGACTGGAGGATAGCGAATGTGGTCCCATTGTTTAAGAAGTGGAAGAGAGACCTTCCTGGGAATTATAGGCCAGTGAGTCTTACTTCTGTTGTGGGCAAGGTATTGGAGAGAATTATTAGGGATAGGATTTATAGTTATTTAGAGCGAAATGAATTGATTGGGGATAGTCAGCATGGTTTCGTGAAGGGTAGGTCATGCCTTACTAACCTCATTGAGTTTTTTGAGAAAGTGACCAGAGAGGTGGATGGGGGTACGGCGGTTGATGTAGTATATATGGACTTTAGTAAGGCTTTTGATAAGGTGGCCCATGGAAGACTTCTACAGAAAATGCAGATGTGTGGAATAGAGGGTGATTTAGCTAATTGGATTAGAAATTGGCTGGCAGATAGAAGACAGAGGGTGTTGGTTGATGGGAGATATTCATCGTGGAGTTCGGTGACGAGTGGTGTGCCTCAGGGGTCTGTTTTGGGGCCCCTGCGGTTTGTAATTTTTATAAATGATCTGGATGAGGGTATTGAGGGATGGATCAGTAAATTTGCAGATGATACTACAGTTGGTGGTGTGGTAGATAGTGAAGAGGGGTGTTTTAGTTTACAGAGTGACTTGGACAAGTTGCAGAGCTGGGCCGAGAGGTGGCAAATGGAGTTTAATGTGGAAAAGTGTGAGTAATGCACTTTGGCAGGAACAATAAATGTGTAGAGTATAGGGCTAATGGTAGGGCTCTTAATAGTGTTGAGGAACATAAGGATCTTGGTGTATGTGTCAATAGATCCCTGAAAGTAGGCAGTCAAGTGGATAAAGTTGTTAAGAAGGCATATGGAGTCTTAGCTTTTATTGGTAGGGGGATTGAATTTAGGACCGCAGCATCATGTTGCAACTGTACAAAACTCTAGTGCGGCCGCACTTGGAGTATTGTGTGCAGTTCTGGTCGCCACATTATAAGAAAGATGTGTAGGCATTGGAGAGGGTACAGAGGAGGTTTACCAGGATGTTGCCTGGTATGGAGGGCAGGTCCTATGACGAGAGGTTGAAGGAGTTGAGGTTGTTTTCGTTAGAAAGGAGGCGGCTAAGAGGGGATCTTATTGAAGCATATAAGATGATTAGAGGTTTAGATAGGTGGACAGTGATAGCCTTTTTCCTAGGATGGAGAAAGCTAGCACGAGGGGACACAACTTTAAATTAAGGGGTATGAGTTATAGGACGGATATCAGAGGTAGGTTCGTTACTCAAAGAGTGATTAGGGAGTGGAATGCCCTGCCTGCAGCTGTTGTAGATGCGCCAAGTTTGGTGTCGTTTAAGAGGTTAGTTGATAAGTATATGGATGAGAAGGGAATGGTTTAGTTAGGAGGGGCATTGCTTTTTATTTTGGTCGGCACAACATCGAAGGCCGAAGGGCCTGTTCTGTGCTGTATTGTTCTATGTTCTATGTTCTATTAAGGTGGATAAGCATTGTATTACGATGCAGCGCTGTAAATGAAATCCTCTGGATATATTCTAGAGCAATATAATTGAGCTGAAAATACTGAAGACATTTCAAGTATTTGGCAGAATCTCAGAATGGGTAATTTAGAAAATGAATGCCATTTTAGAAAAAAAAAGTATGCGCTTTATTGGCACATGTTTTGATGACATTAACCTCTACATTTTTAGAACATACAGAAAATAAAAAAAAACTACAGCACAAGCAGGCCCTTCGGCCCACAAGTTGCGCCGAACATATCCCTACCTACCAAGCTAACCTATACCCCTCAATCCTATTAAGCCCCATGTACTCATCCAGAAGTCTCCGAAAAGTCCCAAACGAATTTGCCTCCACCACTAATGACGGAAGCCGATTCCGAATACCCACCACCGTCTGAGTGAAATACTTACCCCGGACATCTCCTCTGTACCTACTGTCCAGCACCTTAAGCCTGTGTCCTGTCGTAACAACCATTTCAGCCCTCTGAAAAAAGCCTCAAAGAATCCCCCCCGCCGATCAATACCTTTCAACATCTGATACAACTCTATCAGGTGTATCCATTTTTCCACTTGAACTATTCATAAAGTTACAACGCTGTTACTCTGAACTTTGCAGGATGATTGAAATATGAATCTCTTCATTTATTCTGTGTTCTCCGCTCTTGAAAAAATATACATAAAAACACTTAAGAGATGTTGGTGCCGCTGACTGGGCCAGAATTTATATCCCATCCTGAAACAGGTTTCTATAAAATGCAATGTCCCCTTGAGAGTTAAACATGTTGCTATGGAGTATTGCATGCCATACCAGGTAAAAATGTCAGATTGTATTCGCTAACTGACCTAGTTGAACCAGATTGTTTTCCACAGCAATCGGCAATTGTTCCGTGAACTTTTAATTCTAGGTCGTTTTTTGAATTCAGATTTCACATTCTGCCTTACTATGATTCGAAACCAGATCACCAGATCTGGTCCTGGGTCTCTGGATTACTCGCCCAGTAACAATCTATCTATGTCATTCATGGATTGGAAAGCAATATGCGAGTACTTCGTTGCTCCAAAGGGAATGTAATATCAAATGTCAAAGAGAAATCGATGCCCGGCCTAAGCACTAAATCAACAATAGTTATCTACTAATTTCAGGAGTTCAGTAAAATGGTAGACGTTTTCAATTTACAAGTAAATACCAGTAATTTGAAACGTTACTCCAGAATTATAACAAACGATAGTGAAATATGAAGGCCTGTTAGGATATGTGAATATGAGATGGAAAAAATGTTGCCATTTTTGGTTTGCTGAAATATTAAAAAAAAGTTTTCAAGTTTGGTGAGTCTGCGCTCACCGGAACAGAATCACACTGACATCGTTCCTGTGGGTGCACTCGGACCGATTTACTGTAACAAGGGGACAGTTCGTTTAACTTAATAATTAAAGCTATTTCACCAAGTTCAATATGTGCCCACCATTATTCTCTTCAGAAGCCGTGTTCAGTGTTACAGAGATTCATCTGAAACAATATTCCCCATCCGCCCTTAAATTAAACAGGCTGCTGGTTTACTTGGAAAAATCTGGGAATGATTGTCTCCTACCGCCTGGTGATAAGAACTACCCCTATGTGCAGCAGGCGAACATGAGTGGAAAGTAACTTTGTTTAATTGGCCCAGGGACTTTCTAACTGATAGACACCAAAATGATTGTTTCTCCTTTGGCGCTGAAACGTGTTGAGAATGAATGTTCTGAAACGACTTCAACCAGAAATAAAACGATGGATCTCCGAATGTCTAAACGGTAATTAGCAAACAACATTCGAGTTCTTATTGAGGCTCCATGTACACAGTTGGCTGAAACATTAAGGCCAGATGCAAAACATAATTAAATATCCTCAGGCATTTTAGCATTTTTATTTGGACGGCAAGAATATGAAGGGGGAGATTTTCTGCGTCATGTTTCAGTAACTTTACTCAGTCCGTATCTGGAAAGAGATAAACAATTCAGGGAACTGCAACCTTGCAAGGGTCTCCTGTTCTGGGAAACAGTCCATTGAGAATGTCCCAGGCTACTGGTTACTGAATCCAGACAACATCTCCTTCTATCAGTTTACAGAGTGTGAAATCTGCCTGAAGCTGTAGCAGCTTTAAACATTAAAATAACTAATCTTCCTTCATTTCATTCTGGAGAAAGTATCAAATGCCGCACAATTCTTTATCAAACATTTAGGAAGAGGATTTACATGACAACTATTACAATAACACGCCTGGAGAGACAGGGGATATCCAGCCAGTCCCGCCTTACACAAAATCAGAAAATGTTGGAACAATTCAGCAGCTGTGGCAGAATTTGTAGGGAGGAGAGAATAGAGGGAAGTTTCCAGTCCGCATGGCTCTCCTCCAGACCCTTCTCATCCTCACTCCGCTCTTGGAACACCTTCAATCTGGCCACTGATTGCTGTTCTGAAAGTAGCCGCAGTGACTGGATAAGCGCTCTATGGCCTCCACAATCAATAGTCAGTAAATGTCAAACACATGGACCGAGACACCCGGATTTAATTCAGGGACAACCGCCAATTCTGATAAAGCGCCGAATGATCCGGACTCCCCTTAAATGTGGTTCCGCACACAGCCAGCCGAACAAAGCATGCCCGATGTTTGACTCTGCACAGGCAAAATCGGGAACACTGACGCATCCGGGCCCCCCTCAAACAACCGGTCTCCGTTTTCTCCTTGCAGGTCCCTCCCTCCCGCTTCCCCCACCGTTGTTGCTAACAGATCTGCCTATATCTAGAGGTGTGTGGTTGTGTCGGATGAGGTTTTGGGGGATGAGTAATGGTCATGAAGAGCTCGAATGGCTCTGGGGTCGGGATGTCTGCGATCTTTTCTCTGGTGTTCGAATCATACTTTCATTGAGAGGACAATATCTGGACACTGATGCAGAAAATAGGCATTGAGATTGGGGCGATTTGGAGTTAAGTTAAAATAGCAGAATAAACAAAACGCTGGGGACAGATGAAAGTAAACAATTGCTCAGCAGAAGGCTGATTGTTGTCCAGGATTTGCTCTGTGTGGCCCTGGGATGCTTCATTATTTGTTGAATGGTGATCGGAACTGAACAGTGAGGAACCAGGAGCGAACAACTCCTCCCCGAACATAACTAACAGCAAGCGCTCAGCTCAAGGACACAGCTGGTCTATGCACAGTTGCGGCAATTATTAATCACTGTCATTGCTGTGACTTTATTATAAACTTAAATCCTGGTATTAATGTGACATCACTTCTATTTTCAGAATATTGAAATTATTCACCACTCGCCTTACGACTGTGCACAGTCTCAGAATACCTGACCCGCCCTTTCCAGGAGAGCGGGCTGCAGATGATGGACAGATTTGTTTTTTTTTTACCTGAGCAAATCACGCCGGCATCACTGGAGTGCGAATAGCCATAGTAAGGATAGTGGCGATCGTGACTCCATTTCCCAGAGGGACATTCCCGCAGAGCGCTCTCACTCCCTTCGCACTCAACGTCTGACGTCACAATGCGTCCGGATCCTTCCCCAAAGTGAGCCCCGCCTGGTGCAGAGAGCGCGGTCCCGCAGCCCAGCTCCCTACACACAACATCGGCGTCCAGCTCGTCCCAGTCACTATCATCCACAGTGCCCCACTGTCCACTGTAGTGAATCTCTACTCTCCCAGCGCACCGACTCTGCCCATTCGCCAGTCTCAGCTTCACCGCCTCTGTAAAATACAGAAATAAGCCAACAGTTATTGGCCGCCTGATGCAACAGGTCAGACAGGAATCAAATCAAATATCGAATGTGTCCAGGATCTCAACAACCCTGGAAGGGACAATATGGATTGACAGTGGAAAACATCCGGAAATTGGAAGCAGCTTCAGGCTGTGTCAGGCAGGATTGACGATAGGTGTTTAATTGATTCAATCCACACAATTCAGGACTGCCATGGTCCGTTGTCTGCAATAATACAGTGGTATCTCAATCCTAGTATGGATTCGATATCTGTCACCACTGTCGAACCAGGGCCACCTCACTGCAACCGGCTGAATTAGACAGTCAGGTAGTCTCCAGCCTTTCCCGGGACAATAAAATGCGGCAGGTTTTTTGGTGCAACCCTAACATAGCGATGTTGGAAGGGGTGTAACATCGCATTGCATTTCAGCGAAAATTGGTAACTGGGGAAGTGAAAATCTATTTCTAAACAGCAGCGGGGACACTTTGCCTCTCAACTTGCTCGTCCGGGACGTAACTTAGTGTCGCTCGGAATTAGAGAGCAGCAATTGAAGATTTTCCGGAAAACATTGCAAGAAATTTTCCTTCACAACTGACAGGCAGGCATTGAACGCATGGATATTGACAATGTCTCAGGGTTTTATCATTCAGTTGGATGGATCAGTGCAGTAAAATGTTAGATATGAACTCGGAGGGCGATTACCTGATGGATCAGCCTGGCTGTTCCCTGGTCTGCCTGAAATGAAATTTTGAAAATTAGTTTTTGCTGGAACACGAGGTGAATGAAACTGTCAAAACCGAGTTCTTCAAGTCGACATTGACGATCTGTGTTATTCCTTTACTATATGATTTACAAGCACTTGATGTTAAGTTTTATTCAAATTACCACACTCCTTATATTTTGGCCTCTGAATGTCCTGCTCTCATTCCTTGTTTTATATATATTTTTAACCACGTGCAACCCCGTATTCCCAAACAGGGATATATTGTTTCAGTCAAATCTCCCAATCAATTTTAGTTCCTAGTTTACGTAATAAAGTCAAGAGGGCAGTGATTCCTGTGTCCAGTAGGTTTGTTGAAAACTATGAGTTGATACACAGAGTAACATTGATAAAGTTACTCGAATATCTCTGCACCATCGCCCACAATACGGACAGTGCGTCATTTATTTCCAATGCAGACAATCCTCAGCTATCCTTATTAACTCTTCACAAACATTAAATTCACCATGGATATGTCAGCAGGTAGAATTACATACTCCACTGGGTCTGTTGTACAGACGGGACATGTGTGAATTGAAATTCTAGCCGAACAGCGCAGTCTGGGAGTAGTAGTAATAATTCCACTGATTCGTTGACCCTTTTCAAAAACACAGAGCCAAAAAAAAAAATACAGCACAGGAACAGATTCTTTGGTCCTTCGAGTTCATGCCCATTATAATGTCCAGCAAAAAAAAACTTATGGCCTATTTCCATCCATATCTTTGTATTTTTTCCTGTACATTTCCAGATGCCTCTTAAATGTTGCTAATGTGTCTACTCCCATCACCTCCTCTGACAGAGCGTTCCAGGCATGCACTACTTTCTGAGTTTCTCCTACACATCTTCCTTAAAGTTCCTCCATATCACCTTAAACCTGCCCCTTTTCTCCAGTAATGACTCTAACAAGCAACAAAACAGAAGGTGCTGGTCAGCAGCCTGATTTGCTGGAAATCCCAGCCATCACCTGAATCATTTGTGCACCGTGTAGGTGAGACACAGTAACAAATGACCAAGACTGATTCAGCGGTTCATTCCAAATCCGCAATATCTACCACCTCGAAGTGCAAGGAGAGGTGTATGGCAATATCCTGAATTGTGCATTCCCTTCGAAGTCGGACAACATGCTGAGTTCGGGCGATATCGGAGTTGTTCCATTTTCGTGTGAGCTCAATCCCTAATGCCACTATGCTTTCACCAGTGCATGATATACTGCAGCCAGACACCAAAAAATATAAAATATAAAAGATCAATTCCTGAAGATATCTGGGTACAGACAATAAATACTGCCATTGCCAGGGACACTGACTTCACAAGCGATAGCATAATGATAACCAGAGTGTAAAGGCCGTGGCTGAATGTGGGGTATTAAAACTTTTTGAGAGAGAGATAGAGACATGGAAAATTTGGTAGGGTGAAATGTCGGCCATTTGAAAATCACAAAACGTCATTAGTACAAAACTGTATGGCAGCAAATATATCTCCCCATGACTGAGTATTCGATCTGTCAATAATGTTTTAATTTAAACTGTGCGATCTCACACGTAACAAATAATTGTTGGTGTTATGAATGGAAGTAATTACAAAATCCCCGCTAAACACTGGAACCGTTCAGCTCGCAGCAGGAAGGGCAGATTATGAGTCGCTGGTGGAATATTATTTTCCAAATGTATGGCAATTCCAAACTAACTCTTGCCTGTAAAAGGATATCAAATGTAGAATATGAGCGGACACCTATCCAGTCTTTGCGATACAGGATGATACATCTTTTTTCTTTCTGGGGTCTGGAGGCCGAAGCTAATGGTGTAAATGGTTGAAAAGATTTTACAAGGAAACGGTGGAGTTCGCCAATCTAGAATGTGTAACGGGGTTTCATGGCTCAATATAAGGAACAGAAAGCTCAATGGATATTGAGAGTTTCTGGACAGAGGGTGACAAGTATCCAGTGATTGATACACATTTCTGATGTTAATGTATGGTTTAGAAAGCTTTGTTTTGATTTCTAAATCCAAATAGCAAGCAGAAATGCTCAGGGTATGCTGCAAATTCGCGGAAGAAGTCGGATTTTTCATTTCCCTAATATTTCGCTGCTGCGACTGATTTTATGTATATTGCTTAATATGCAGTTAAAGCAATGTTGGTCCCACTTAGATTTAATATTTAACTTTTCAGTATTCACATACGTGTCCATTACTCCAACTCAGAATAATTTGTTTAGCATATGGCAGCTCACTGTTCAGAGGAGGAGCATACACCTCTTCCACTGTGAAATATCTATCCCAAATCTGTGTCCGCATTCTATTGATAGTAACTGTAACTTCTACTGGGATTCTGCAAGCGGTTAATTCACGTAGATTCCATTCGGCAATCTATGGTATTCTAACAGTGGCGGCGATCTACTCTCAGACTGTACGGTTCAGCTAGAATTTCAATTCATGTCTGTTCCGTCTGTACAACAGACCCAATGGAGTATTTAATTCTATCTGCTGACGTATTCGAATTTGATTCAGTAAAAAATCTAATGTTCTTATCCACTTGCTGCTGTTTTTGGAGACTAATGAACTGAAAATACAACTTGGCTCAAAATATATTCTGCTAAGTTTCTACAAGTTAAACCAACGATTTCAACATTCAGCTAACTGGCGATTCAGTAGCAACAACAACAAAAAATAATGAGATGATTTTATTGAGCAGAGGATTTATTGTACCACAACATAACATTTGTCCTTCTTTCTTTTATAAGACATATTCTTTCAAGCAACTGCAAAATCCAAACAGTGTGTTTAAGAATTTATTTCGCGGACTCTTGGTCCTCGAAAAGTGACGTGTTTGATTACAGTAATGGGCCGCTTCTCTATCAGTTAAACAACATTTTCAGTGACATTTGGATTAATGAATATAATGAAAGAGGCCCATTGGGAACGAGGGAAAATGAACCAATTCAATGACTAAAATCTAAACAAAACTACTTGGCCTGTGGAAGGAGATGAACGAACAGCTCTCGATCTGCCACAGAAAACGGCAGAGAACATGAAAACGTGGAATACTTTTGAGAAATTAAAATAATTATAAACTGAAAAAAGTCACTGTATAGAAATATTAATTTAACACATTCTGGTAATATTCCGGTAGGAGATATGAGGCAATTGAACAACAAACGTCTCAAAGCAAATCATGATTATTTAGCAAATTGTCTTATCTACATAACAAGTATTTTCTTCATATAAATGAATTAATTAATGGCATTGTTAATTGCAATTCATATTAATACCTTAAAATGCATTATTAACAGACTTAGCGCAGCGCTCAGAGGCTGAGGCACCTATTTTAAATGATTTGATTTTTTTTTTTCTGTACACGGGTTCAGAGAGAAAATACACTGAGAAATATCAAATGTGTGGATGGTCCTCGCCAAAATTCCTGCATTTTTAAACGCAGTGATTTGGCTTCCACTCAAACTCCTTTACAGCAGATTCTAACAGCGGCTGTACTAATTTGTACCAACACAAATCAAGTAATCTGAATTGAGGTTTTACAGGAATTAGTTGTCCATGCACACGTGCGGCATTTCCATTCAATTTTGTATTTAAATCTCAGGCTGCTGTAACTCTCGACCAAGGAATAAAACAGAGAATACAGATTATTAGCAACTGAAACTCTGCTACTTAAATTCCCAATTCCAATGCACACTTCAGAATAACGAAGGACACATTTGCATATATTAAAGCCTTTTTTTCCCCCAAGGGGGAAAATCCAAAACATTGTTGGAAAATATATATAATTTTACAGATATAGATTTGACAGCCTATTTTGATTTCCAACTCCAATTTATTTATTCCGCACAGGAATGCCAGGTAGACGGCGATCGAAAACAATTTCCGTTGGACACTCGTGGTCTCAGAGCAATATTCGCCAAGGTTGTTCCGCCCCTCGGTCCAAAGTGACTGTGCCGAGTGGAATAAAATCAATTCAGTCTGATTCCACTAGCCGGTTCTTGGCTCCTTTGTGCGTTACAATACTTCAAACGCATAAGCAAGTATATTATCAATGTGCTGAGCACTTCTTCATCCTCCTCTTTTTCAGACACTGAACTGGCCTCCTCTCATTGTAAACTGATGTCCATTAATATCCCATTACCTCAACATGACAATTATTATTCAAATCATCAAATTTCTCTTACATCTGTCACCAACATATTTTTTAATCACGGAAGCTCAAATATATATGTCAAAGTTTTATATCACTGAATTCTCAACAGACATCGGGATATTTTCAGTCAATAATAACTCACAGTTGAGAAGCTGCAATGCGATTAGAGTCAGGAAGGAGCGCAGCATCGTCCCGACTGTCGGTTACTGCGATCAGACTTGACTATTCACCGAGTTTTGCACACCGGTACCGGGCTGTCCTTCCAACACTTTCTGAAACACCAAACGCTCCAGGAATGATTCTTTGTTCAGAAAATAATGTTTCCTCCAGCCTGATAAATTGATGTTCCCATATGAGAAATATAAATTGCCGTTTGATAAAAGATACCAATGACAGTGATATCCACCTCCTTGCCGTGTGCGGCTAATGAGGCTTACATTTTTGATAAGGAAGTGAGTCACCAACCCAGCAATGTATCATCAAATCATCATATCTTATAGAACAGACACAGGCGGGTGAGGGAAATACATATGGGAAGTGTTTACAAATCATATTCGGCCTGAACTAGGTTATGCACTTTTTTCAAAACTGTTTAATCAAAATTTCAACAGACAATTTCCAAGGAACAGTTGACGGTCGTGGAGAGGATAAGGGTTAAAATTCCCAGGTTAAATCCAGGGGAAATGGACTGTTGTGACGTGGAGAAAATGCATAAATTGCATGTCAGATGCAATCACTTTCCTCAAGAAATCTGTGAGTGAGTGTTCTCACCGACAAGTCCAATCCAATCGGCTGTTTAAGATTCCTATAGAATCCGAATACTGCCTGTATTCACAACCTGATTTTCACACCTTCACAAGGGAAAAGGGGAAGATATTTCACTTCAGCAACAACTCAAGCAAGAAGTTCAAAATAACATATGGAATAAAAAAATAGTTTCTTTTGTTGTAAAAACAAACCTTTTCCAACTTGTTCAAGAACAATTTGTTCTAACTCAGTGAATTTTTATTGTCTTCTATTTGGAGAGCAGTATTCTCAAAAGACAGAAAGCTCAATTTATTATCTTTTATACATAGCACACCTATGGAGAAATCTTAGATGAAATGCTTCTGTGAAAATACTGTTATTCTCCATTGGAACTTAACATTTATGTGTTCATACTTTGGAAGCACCATTACATATCTGAGCGATTTTGCTGCCTCCGCCCAGTTCAGAGTGACAGAGTTCTGGGGGACAATGCTGCTCAGAAATATTTCTTATCTGCTGGACAAATGTAATTTTATTTTCATGATCAACTTGTGAGTCATTTGAGTGAGTGTCTTTACAGATCCGTGTTTCGAGAAGGGAAGCTCACAGACATATTTGTTCCAAACGGGATTAAATGATTCCTGAGAAGCTGTCCAATTGGTATTGAGTTATACTCTGTGTCATCCCGAAGCAGCTCACTGCCTGCGGAGCCTCAGATCACTCGCTGTGTGTTTTGCTGTGTTGCTGAACCGACAGGAAGCACCTGGCCTTGTGGTCAGGTCTCTGCTCGCATGTTAGTCGCTGTTACACTTTAACATTGACAGATTGCAATCAGACATTCGAACTTGTGTCGAGCAATGCACTGAGACATGTAAAACTTCAAATACCTTCATGAATTCACCGGCAGCATATGACAGAATGACGTCTATAAATATCCCTACAGTTATCGGGGATTCCAGGAATAGTGTGTCGCTAAACCTTATTAAATTTCACTCCTGTTCCACCACATCGAAATCAATGGTGTGAGATTAAACTGATTGCCTGGGCTGCATAAATCAATATACTGCACACAGATCTTTACCACGCTTAGACGCGGAGGCTCCACCATTCAGCTCCATATCTATTATCTCCCACTACTTCCCCCGTGAACACAGCAGACCGGGTGCACAAGTTCACTTATCGTGCAGAGATGAGAGCGGATAAGAACATAGGATAATGGATACAGCTTCTCCTTTATTTCCATAATATCTTTACATTTTTCGGTCAGTTTCAATGTATTTCAGTTCTCAAAAAAGCATCCAATCTATGAAATGATAAACTACAAACACGGAGTGATTTCCATGTGAGTCATTTTGTTACATTCACATCCCTGAATTCCTTTATTACTGAGAGGGCGGCTTAAACACTGTCGTCACTTTGTGATGCAACAAAGTCTTTGACAGGTACTGGGTGTCATGGAAATTAGATTTTCAGATATTGATATGTTATCCAGAATGGAGACTTATTACGGATTGGTTATTTAGAAAATACTGTGGGTATCGAGCCAGTTTATGGAGGTTGAATTAGCAAACATTGGTTGGTCTTTGATATCATTCGCATTCATCTTTCCAGTTGGCAGCATCTGTCTGCAAAGCATATTTTTTTCCAGCTAAAATGTCTTTCGTCTCACATCTCCAAGCAAAAAATATGCTGTTTATTTGTTGTCTGTTTAATCAGTATCCAAATATCTTGGTGAAGAATCTTATTTACCTGAACATTAACTGAAATCTTAACATAAATGTATTAATTTCAATCCCAGAGCTCACAGGTTAACACTCAGTGATTGAACCATTGGATTCCTATTTTACAGCAGAAGGTCATTCAACGTACTGAGTCTGAACTGACTCTCTAACAGAGCATCTTCCTCGTGCTTTATCTCCGTGACTCCACATTTTTTTTATGTTGCTAAAACCCTAATTTATATATCTTGCGACACCAAGGGGCAATTACTGATCGACCTAACCTGCCCAGCTTTGCATTTTTTTGGGGACTGGTTCAATTCCTTCGTATAAAGGAAAATTCAATGTATCTCTCTGTCATCAACATCCTGATCACTATGTGGAGATGTCGGCGACGGACTGGGGTGGGCTCTGTAAGAATCTCATCGCTTTCTGATGTGATAAAGTTCTCTCAACACTCATCTGATAAAGGAACAGCCCTCTGAAAACTCGTGATGCCAAATAAACCTGTTGGACTATAACCTGGTTTTGTGAGATTTCTTGCAACATTCTGTCCATTATCTACCTGACACTGATCCTTGTGGTACACTCTGGAAACCAGCCTCCATTTCAACAAAACACCTTCTTTCTCCAATTTCTGTGCCTTATCATTGGGTCAGTTATGGATACAACGTGTCAAGTTACCCTGGATCCAATGGCCTTTGAGCTTATCCATCAGTGCCTTTTCTCTTTTGTCATTCAGTGTCTGAAGTCTGGCTGGAGCCACTCTGTCCATGGTAACAGGTCTGGCTGGGCTCAAACTGTCCTTTGAAATTCAGTGTCACAGAAGTGTCTGCAGTCAGTCTGTCCTTTCAGATTCAGTGTCACAGACCGGGCTGTGCTCGAAATGTTATTTGAAATTCAAGGTTTCATTCCTGGCAGGTTCATTCTGTCCTGTGAGATTCAGTTTCACAGGCTTGTTTGGGATCAGTGTGTCTTTTGAGATTCAGTGTCAAATGTCGAGCTGGTTCACTGTGCCTCTTAATATTCAGTGTCAGAGGCCTGACTGGGTTCACTCTGTCTTTTGAGATTCAGTGTTACAGACCTGGCTGGGTTTTCTCTGTTTTTGAAATTTAGCGCCACAGACCTGGCTAGGTTTTCTCTGTTCTTTGAGATTCATTGTCACAGGCCTGTCTGTGTTCACTCTGCCCTTTCAGTTTTAGTGACATGGGCCTGTCTGCATTCACTGTATCTTTTATATTTGAGTGTCACAGGTCTGCCTGGTTTCACTCTGTCCTTTGAGATTTAGTGTCACATGCCTGGCTCGCTTCACTGGGTGATTTGAGGTTCAGTGTCACAGGCTGGTCCGAATATGGAGAGAGTGTGGTGGCTTCCGAAGTGCATTGAGAGAGCATCACTACCTGATGGAGAATCGGGTAGCTGAGTGCACTGAGACAGCATCACCAGCAGATGTAGTGCGAGGTGGCTCACTGAGTGCAGTGAGACAGCATCATCAGCGGATGGACAGAGTGAGGGGTAACAATGCCGTGAGATGGCATCAGCAGCAAATGGAGAGAGGGGTAAATGTGTGCATTGAGTCAGCATCACCAGTAGATGGAAAGAGTGAGTATTCTAAACTGAATGCTGTAAGACAGAGGCACCAGGAGGTGAAGACAGTGAGGGGGTAACTGAGAGGACATGGACAGGTTGCTGTAATGTGGGAAACACAAAGGGTGTCTGTAGGATGTGGCAGGTCACAGGCTGGGAGCTGAAACTGGGTAAACAGAAGGATAGCAGCAGGATGTGTGAGGTTACAGATTTGTTAATTGTAGCAGTAAATGACGATGTAGGCTAGATTTTTGGAGGACAATGTGGTGAAATGTAGAAATGACTGAGGATAACAGAAGGCCTTTGTAGTACAAAGAAAGATTCTTGATTTGTAGATAGCAGTGAGGATAATAACAGTGTTTGGGGGACACAGAGAGATGTGGGAGAAGTAGAAGTGGTGAGGATAACAGTCAGATATGAGAGAACAGAGGGAGATTGGTGAGACATAGTTAGCAGTATGGATAATAGCAGGGTTTGGGATACAAGACAGATTGCTGAAATCTAGCAATAATGATGATTATCATCCAGATTGGGAGGACACAGAGAAGTGGGAGAAAGGCAATGGCAGTGTGAGTGACATCAGGAATTAGCAGGATACAGACAGAATGATGTAAGGTTGTAATGAATGAGGATAGAACTAGGATTCTGGAAGGCAGGCAGTTCCCTTTAACATAAGAACGGATACGGATAACACAAGGATTTGTCAGGTTTGCAAATGTTGGGGATATATCCAGGTTTTCTGTGGACACTGACTGATTGGATGTCAGTAAGCTTTGCTGATTGGATATCAGCAAGCAGTGAGGATATCAGTCAGCTTTTAGAGGATAGGGATCCGTGTGAAAATGCAGTAAACAACGTGGACAACAGCATGTTTCGTGGGGATAGTGCGAGGATGGTGAAATGTAGTGAATAGAGAGGGCAACAGCAAATTACAGGAGGATGCAGACCGAATGGTGAAATGTCATAAACAGTGTGGATAACAGTGGGTTTCAGGGGAATGAGGCAGTATGGTGAAATGTAGTAAACATTGCGAATAAAAGCAGTGTTTCGGAGAACATACACGGTTTGGTGAAATGTTGGACAGAGTGATTGTAGAGGCAGGATTCAGTAAGCGAATGAGAGATTGTGAAGATAACAATGAATTTCGAAGAGACCGGAAATGGATGGAATGTGCTAAACTGTGCGGATAGTGGAGGATGTGTATGTTAGGGGTAGTGCTGGAATGAAGCAATGTGCTGTATTGAGTTGGAGGGGAAATACAGTTCTCTGTGTGGCCATCTAGAACACAAAACTGAAGAGAAAGGAAGGAATCAAACGTGCATCTAACTGTCATAATCTTCATTTATTGGTAAAGCAATGGAAGCTGCTACCCAAGAACAAAGAACAAATAACAAAGAGCAACACAGCACGGGAAACAGGCCCTTCGGCAAAACGAGCCCACGCCGCCGTCCTAACGTCTTAATGACATATCCTTGACTTTAGGCTATGCCTATTGTTGAAGATTCCCATATACCAAATGGAGTTCAAATACATATGGCAATAAGAAGCTCCAAATTTTGAATTATAATCCCGGCTCTGCTCCACAATGCAATGTGAAATAAGAGCTTTAACACGGACAGTGCAATACCGGATATACATTCTATTCTGCTTCACATTGAACAGGATGTAAACCCTCACAATCTGAGAAGAAAAAAATGCAAAATCATGAAAGAAAACAAGGGGAATGACTGACTGATTCAGGAACTTCAATACCGATATCTGGAGATGAAGTAATGCAGAGTCATATATCTGAGGACACCATATCCTGGATTTGTTGATGATTATTACCTGAAACTGTAAAAGAAATAACGATAAATGCAATAAATTCCAGAATATGCTAAACACATCATACGTGCTTCTATTTTGTTTTACAATATTCAAGTTCAACCGGCTGTTTATTTCTTTCTAAAACACACTGCACCTTCTCTCTGATACTTTCATTGTAATTCACCACTGGAAATACTGCATTAGTAGCGGTAGCTATTGGGAAATGTTAGGATGATGTGGAACTTCCTGGGACATGAGAGATGATGAGACTGCACCCATTTCCTCTGAATTCTCAATGGGGAAAACACCAAGTTCAGGGCAATTAAAATCCCGCTCACTAAGATCATGCTTTGACCACATTGTAGGCCACATTTAAGAAAAGTCACATTGTTTTTTATATCCCTCTTGAATTAGAGCACTTGGTGAACAGTTAGAAATGTAACAGGTTGGGAGAAAGGGGTGGCTGGGGCAAGAACTAAGAGAAGGTCTGTGATCGAAAGGGGAGCTTCAATGAGAGAAAAGTGAATCCTCCCGAGGCAAAGGGAATAGAACTAGAGAGGGAAAAGAAACAAAGGAACAGAAGTTGTGCCTGGAGCAAGGGATTGGGGGTTCGGAGGGGGGAGGGGGGTTGGGGGGGTGCGGGTAGAGTGCTGACTGAAAGAAGGAGAAAGGAATCAAAGAAAAGGAAACATAATAAATTCAGAATTTTCTTTTGGAAACTGTTGGACTGGACATTGAATCCAGAAAGTAAAGTGTGTAAGGTGTGTGTGTGTGTGAATGGGAGGATTTCCCCTGGAACTGCTCCGGAACTTGGTTAAAACAATCATCTGTCGATCTTGGATGGATAGAGCTGGAGGGGGAGGCAGGGGTCACTCTGGCTAATCTGCTGTTGCCTTATCCGTGCCCAGCTCGATCTGATCTGAGTAGCCCAGCACACTGGAGAATATTTGGTAGAGACTGACGATTAGAAATCCAATTAATGTGCCAAATCCTTCAGAGAGTCACGCACTGACAATTCTAACAGTTCATATTCTAACAAACTGAACTGGATCACACTGATTGGGAGGTCATGTAATGTAACCCTCACAGGCTTCATGAATGAAGTACATTTTCTAAAGAGGGATTGGGAGTTGGCGGTGGCTTAGATGCAGACTCCAGCCTGGTTTTTCCTCTAAACAGGAGCTGATATCTGTGTGTATGTGTGTCTGTGTCCCAGGGTACAGATCCCAGAGAACTGAAAATACTGCATCTCTCTCTCTCTCTCTCTTTCTCTCTCTCTGCAGAGCTGCTGTTTAAAGACACATTGACAACATTTATCTGACGGAAACATCACTCTCATTCGCTTCCTCTCCTCCCCCAATGAGTGTTTCTACTCTCAAAGAAGCCTAAAGTTTTTTTTTTGCAGCGCTGATCTGTGGGGACTCATTAACCATTAAACACACGGCACACACATTCAGACACCAAGACAGACAACTACAGAGGAGGTTGTTTTGGAAATCAGAAATTGAATTTGTAAATGCAGCAACAAATAACTTGCAAAAAATGGTCTGAGTTCAGGCAGCTTAAGCAAAAAATGAACTTTTCAAGAATCAGCAAAAGATGCAAATCTTTAGCCGAAGGAGTTTTGAATGAGCAGATTGGATAATCCACATTCAGGCTTGGTCTCTCCCTTACTGGGCAGGGTGCTAGTTACTTTAAAGCCATTTTCCCTCAGCTCCCAGTATTGGTAATTTGAAGGAAGAGCCTTGGGATAAACTGTTTGCCTTGTGCTCACTAACCCACCCACCAACCCACTCTCTCTTTCTCTCTCTCTCACACACACACATAAAACCACCTCCCTGAAACACACACACAACCATACCTGAAGTAGGTGGATGGGGGCTGATTAGAGATGCGTGGGCAGTTTGTCTGACTCAGTGACGGTATGAAAAGGCTGGAGATCCATTGCCCTGTCTCTCTCTACACGTGGATTGCTAACTAACAGGGTAACTCTGTCTTTGTGAATATGTGTGTGTATGCCTGCACTGATATTTTAAACCCCCTTTAACCCATCACAAAGCCCCAGACCCTGGATCTCTTTCCCTCGATGGCAACCATGATATGGAGATGCCGGCGTTGGACTGGGGTAAACACAATAAGAAGATTCACAACACCAGGTTAAAGCTCAACAGATTCATTTGATAGTAAACCCAAAGCTTTCGGGGTTTGCCTCTTCTCCGGCTGAGTAGAGAGTTCTGATCTCAGGCAGAGCATATAACAGCACCCACAGTTTACACAATACTGATTAGAATGTGAGCCTTTACAGCTAACCTGCTATTCTGCTCTTAACCTGCTCTTTAAAACTCTCTTTCTCTCTTTGTCTTTCTCTCCTGAAATTAAATTGTCACAATTCACTTTCGTGTTTTCCTTCACATTTTATTGAACGATGAAATATCGATAGGAATGTCGAGGGAGAGAGACAGGGTTGGGGTGCCAGGATTGATAAGAACATTGGGGAGTTAGAGACAGGGACATTCTAAATCCCCCATCCAAATATAAATTCCCTTGGAAAGAGAGAGAGAAAAATAGAGTCCCACAGTACAGAAACGGCCCACTCAGCACACCAGCTTAATGCTGATCATCAAATCCCAGTCTATCCTGCTCCCATTCCCCAGCGCTCGCTGCAGAGCCTACGGTGCCTCAGCGATTCAAGTGCTTGAATTTACCCGACCCCGTCTCAACTTTTTTTTTTCCTTCGAAACAATTTGTGGCCGGTCAGCAAGATTTTGTTTTTATAAAAAAGTGTCCTCACTGTTGCAGCGCGAGCAAAGGTCACAGGCCCAGTGTGTGTACAGGAAGATCCCACAGCAACAGCGGTGTGAACTGAGATCAGATGGGACACAGTCCTTCCCATTACTCCCTCACACTCTCATCTGCTGTGAACCCCCTCCTCCACTCACTATCCTGTGTGTGTGTGTGTGTGTGTGTGTGTGTGTGCGAGTGTGTATGTGTGTGTGTGTGTGTGTGTGTCGGGTGTGTGGTGGTGTATTGGGTGGGTGGGGGGGTGGGAGTGTGTGGTGTGTGTTGTGTGGAGAGGGACGGGGTGTGTGGTGTGTGGATGTGTGTGTGTGGGGGGGGGGATGGGGGGTGTGGGTGTGTTTGTGTGTGTGGTGTGTGTGTGTGGGTGGGGTGTGGGTGGGTTGTGGGTTTTGGGGGGTGGGAGTGTGTGGGTGTGTGTGTGGAGAGGCACGGGGGTGTGTGGGTGTGTGGGTGTGTGTGTTGGGGGGGGGGGATGGGGGGTGTGGGTGTGTTTGTGTGTGTGTGCACGCGCGCGCGTGCCTTCCCAACTTTGCAGAAAGTGTTGAACTTCCTCTTAAAACCAAGGCAAACCATTTTCAAAATAAAATCCCTGCGGTGCACAACAAGATCCCAGAATTTCCTATAACTTGCTTTAAATATTTTCGTCTATTTTGGTAAATCTTCATGCAGAGAGAGAGAAAGAGGCAGAGAGGGGCTGAGATAGTAAAATTCACCCTCTTCTCCCCGGCACCCTCAGAATTGAATCATAACATGTAGGACAGCACGGTGACACAGTGGATTAGCGCTGCTACCTCACAGCTCCAGGGATCCGGTTTCGATTCCTGGCTTGGGGCACTGTGATCCTGTGTCTCTTCCCATCCCCTCACTGCAACCCACAAGCCTCACCTCATGCTGTCTTTTCCTGTTTTCCCCTCTCTCTCCCTCCCTGTCTGTCTCTCTCTCTACATTTCTATGTCAGTCTTTCTCTGACTCTCTTCCTCCCTCCCTGTCTTTTTTTAACTCCCTCCCCTACATCTTTCTTTGTTTTCCCTCTGTCCCACTCCCTCCACCTTCTGTCTTTCTCTCTGTCTCTGTCGCTGTCTCTCTCTCTCCCCTCTCTCTCTCTCGCCCCCTCTCCCTTCACTGTTCTTTCCAAAGTAACCCCACTCTCTTGCCTGCTCTAAGTCCCCTTCACGACTCTTTATGCTGAGTGTGTCAGACTATGTGACTGTGTGATCCCAAATTTCCAGTGTTGAACTCTCTCTTAGAACTAAGCCAAACGCGTTTCAAAACAAAATTCCTGTGATATACAGGCAGTTCCCAGAAGGTGCAGTCAGCTGCGCTGAGATAGAATGTCCCGGTCACCCCATGCAGAATGTAAGCACTAGCCCACCACTGTATCCAACTGTCCCTGCCTATTGAACCCTAGATTGATGGTGTCCGGCCTCCCCAGCCTGTGTCTCTAAATCTATGTGGGGTTCTGAAGAGAGACCCGTAGTTAATAGCGGGGTAAGAGGCCACCTCGTCAGACACACTACCTGGGAGTGGACCGCTCATCACACAGCTGTAGTAACTCATTTAAAGCGCACCCTCGCCACAACGCCAGTCTTACTAGTCCCCGACACAGATATACCAAACACCTTAGAGATTACAGCCTCCAGTCACACACTATTATTACAAGAAAGACATGACAGACCAGTTCAGAGGTCTATGCCTTTTGAGTATTTGACACAGTCGAACAGGGCTTCCCCAAGTGCGAACGACATTTGTTTGCAGTGTTTTAGGCTGTGCCACATTTCGCTGTATCACCTGAAATGAATCCAAAAACTGTTCACACTGAACTCACCCCAAAAAAGCTTCTGCTGGACGGCCGCCTTAACACCGGCTCAGTAAACCAGGCCCGCGCTGTCCATTGGACACTACTACTGCAGGGTTGGGATATCACCGAAAAGGGAACCAAAGTGCCCACGTTCATGGCAGATAATTTAAATTAAGGGAGTCAGGATCCCTACAGGTCCATTTGTCCCGAAGGAACAGGAGATGGTCATGGACAAAATAGACAGTCACCCAACGGACGGACTGAGTCGTGAGAATTGATGGAGACGCGCCATCCACCATAGAGGAATCGACCAGAATCGCTGGATATGACGTTAATGTGGAAAATTGACAGGGAGATCCACTAATAGAACTCGCCTCAATCTACCCATTCATCTGAGTGCTCAACTGGCGAACTAGCAGCAGACACAGTGAGTTTCCAGACCTATTTCCACCCCCCACCCCATCAATGTACATTCCGAGAGCTTATCCATGTGCAATAGTTTGACTGAGTTCCTCCCGTTATGGGAAGCCAGAGGCTTCGTCTCTGCGGACGGAAAGCCCCCAACCGACAGCCCCCTTATTATAAATTATTCTGCGTGGGCACCCTTTACACATGTGAAAAGATGGCCGTGGATAGAATTCTACATAAGGAATTACTAAAGTTAGAAGCCACTGCAGGATCTTCCCACCTGGTATCTGAAAGACTTAAGCAAAATCAATGGCCAATTAGCCAATGGCGGTGCCCGTACGGGACAGTTTTGGCAGCTTCCTGTAGGAGAGCAAGTAAACGCTGTGACCATCTGCCAAAATAATATAGCCGACCTGGCCCAGGCACAGCGCGCTGACAGATCCCAAAATAAATTTCAGAATGACTCTACCCAGCTCCAGATGAGAAACGGAAGGAGAAATGCAGGTTTGATATTAAAGACAGGCACAAATATAGTCCCTACCCAAAACAGAAATCAACTCATCCACCAGTAGCATAATGGACATTACCATCAGGGCACAGAGACAATAATCCAGTGGTCGAAAGAATTATGTTGGTGGCGATATTGACTGCGGTAGGATTTAATAAAGGGGATCCTATAGATGGATTAAATCAATGTAGACAGAGAAAAGGGGACCATCCGGTTGAATTTGCCGGTTGTTTATGGATCCACTTCACAGGAGCAGCAAAACAACACAACATGGTTTACAGAAATTCCCTTTGCTCTCATGATGATATGCAACATCGTTTCTGTTGATAACAACCCTCCCCCGCCCCTCCACCAACCTCACACATACACATTAATGAATGACCGACCTCTGAGGGGGAGCTGAATATTTATTGGTGTTTGTGTTAACTGAGCCTGCAACTCACACACGGAACCTCATAGGGTTACAGCGCTGACCCACGAGAAAGCAGATAAGATTAAAGCAACCCAGATTAACGCGCTGTCCGATTCAGAATTAAAATGAACAGAATAAAGCATATTTCGATGAAAGGATACAGCCGGCAGAATATACCGTTGGCCATCAGGTAATGATTTCCCTCGATAACCCCAGTTCTTTCTTGTCCCCGAGATATGCAGCCCACACGCCATCACCCAGAAAATAAGGCCCTCAGTCCACAAGATCCTGATCGACAAAGGGAAAACCGTTGGTTCCATGTCAATCGACTGAAAGCTTGTGTGGCTTAGAATAAACACATTAGAGAGAGGGGAGGAGGACACTATGCGACCAGATTGGCTTCACCCAGGGAAATGCAATACTCTGGAAATCTTCTCATCCACTTTCTGGTTCAGACCAAGCTCTTGTCCCTATCACAGCAAGAGACTCCTCCAGGGAAGAAGCAATGTGCTTAGTCAAGCGATCTTCATTTATTTTACCTTTGCTGAAGTCTGTCAAGATCAATGCTTCAGAGTCAGACTCTACAAACTGCAATATTGGCGTTGTGAAGTGACATTGTTGGTTGTAATATTCGACCTCAGCCCCTTTTCCCAAGATTCTGCAGTCACTGCCAATTGGCCTGATGGACGTTAGCTCACATCAGATGAAGCCATTTCCCTCTTTTTTCCCGGGTATACTCTGCATTAGTTTATGTTTCAAACCTTAATCCTTTTTCCAGCACCCTTCAGCCGAAGGTTTGCCGTCTGCTGCGGCTGCCTCGGTCTAAGTGAGGCCACATGCATGTGAAAGTGCGCCATCCTGTGACAGTGCCTGATCCTCCAAAGTTGTCTCAAATGATCATTTCCATCAGTCTGAGTTCACCCTTTTGTTGTGGGTCTGAATTCATGATTGATTTTTAATCAGAATAGGCCCACGGCGAGCCAGATGAAAGAATAGGAAATTAATTTCAAGGTTGTTGCATGTCGCCATCTTTCCATAACCATTATGTTTGGTGTCGGGAATATAAACGTTACAAAATAACAGAATTGTCTTAAGTGTCAGCTTCATATTATCCTGTGCATGCGTTTCCTGTTGTCGAAGAAATGGCGACTTATCCGATTAGTGCTTCGAGTTCTGCTTCAAGAATCATGGAGTCTTTCACCCTGAATCCAAGCGTTGAACGTCACACTGAGATATAAATAAGTAAATAAATAATTTGAATGTGAATTTGATCGGAAACTCAGCATATCTGATAGTATGAGTGTCATTGCTCCAATGCGGAGACTTCTTTGCTAATTCGTAGGAAATGACATGTTTTTGAGCTAAGAATGGAACTAAGCTGTGTTTATGTGGCTAGATTTGTCACCATTGATTTTGTGTCTTTTGGTCACTTTGCCTAACGTACACACTGCTTGTCGGAGACTAATTTCCAGCAGATAAATAAACACTTAGAATCGTTTTGCCTTGACTGGGGTTCTTGTTTGTTTTTGAGCAGTTAAGCTAAGATTATTTTTTTGTCCAAATTTGCAACTGTTTTCTGGGTGGTCTCTTCCCACTATAAGTTCAATTGAGGCAGATTGTCATTCTGCAGTGTGGGATTCTATGATCATGCGATTCTCTGCAAATCACCTGGGGTAGCAATTTGTATGCGAGTGTCAAACCTGGACTCATTGGCATCAATTTTAGAGGCATTGTGAGCAATTAGTTATTTTCTTTGGTGATTAGTTCAGCATCAACTAAACTCTGAAACTAAAGTTCGCTGTTGCCAGTGCAAAGCAGACTTAGGCACCTGACTCACAGTTATTCAGTGTAAGAAGTGGAACTTCTTTTTCAGTCTTGACATAGTTTGACCTGACATTGCCGAGGATAGCATCTCCATTTCTGGCATGGCTATTCTGCTTGCCTCGAGGACATGCTGACCTTCAGATGTTTTGTTTTTATTGGTCATCCTGGCTTTCCTTTTGGAATAATGTTGTCTTAACAAATAATAATGTTATCTTAGCAAGCAATGTGGAAATGCAACTTTCATTTTTAGATCCAGTTTTGTCAAATAATGATCCTATTGCTTCACGGATGAATGCGTTTATTGACTTTAAATATTTCTCCAACTTTTTTGTGTGTAACGTGGGCACTCGTGTATGGAGATGTCGTTGAATGATCACTTGGTGGAGAGGAGATTTCTCCCGAAGTCATTAAAATGTTGTTTATATTTCACGATATAGAACAGAGTTTGTATGAAGGAGTTACTGATGTTCTTTGTTTCTGTAACCATA
The DNA here is from genome assembly GCA_024679065.1 of Sphyrna mokarran. Taxonomy (NCBI): domain Eukaryota; kingdom Metazoa; phylum Chordata; class Chondrichthyes; order Carcharhiniformes; family Carcharhinidae; genus Sphyrna; species Sphyrna mokarran. The sequence continues at coordinate 5,001,542 of JAGIQG010000031.1, forward strand.
CTGGGTAGCATAGTTCGAAGTGGTTGCTGTGGCTCGATGGATTTTGCCAGCTGGTTTATTTGGCAAAGCTTGTATTAACATAATGATTGTGCTGTGTGTTCCTTCTCTGACCGAAAAGTTGGTGATATGGTTACACCGTTTCCTATATAACCCTGAAGAAACCCACACAGACACAGGGAGAATGTGCAATCTCAACACAGATGTGACCCAAGCCGGGATTCAAACCCTAGCCCTCTGAAGCAACGGTGCCAACCAATGTGTCACCATGCCTCCCGCCCCCACAACACAAATCCTGCCCCCATGTTTAGGTTGTTAAGAAATATCAACTTAATGCGAAGTGGATCCATTGAAAAGTCTGATGGCAGTGTGAAAGAAGCGGTTCTGGAGTCTGTTGGGACGTTCTCAGACTTCTGTATTGTTTTCCTGTTTGAAGAATGTGGAAGAGATAATGTCCGGGGTGTTGGTTCTGGGATGACTTTTCAAAATATTTGTCAGCGCTTTTACCTCTTAGAACAGCTTTAAAATAAATGCCGATTGCTTTATCAAAACTCCTTCCAGCCTGCCACCAGCACGTTTCAACCAAACTCATGAGCAATTCTTCATTTCCGCTGTACGTCCTACTCACACCTCACTTTCGGGCAGAGCCTCACATGCTCCCTGAACTCAATTTCATCGAAACCTTCTATTGAAAATGTCATGTAATGTGAATCACACATCAGTTCAACGTTAATTAGACTTCACTGACTAACAAGTACCAAATAATTCAACTTTAAAATTCCCTTCCTGATATTTGGCACTGTCTTAAACCCTCATAATTCCCAAACGGTGGGTATTCGTCCTGTCAGGAAGCAAAAGAGTTACATGAGTTACTCTACTCTGGATCCTGGACTCATTAACTTAGTTCACTCAGAAGACCACTCAATTTACTTTCCACTTAACATAGATGAGGTTAAGGGGGGCTGATCGATGATTCTGGGATGATATGGCGGGATTAGGGAAAACGCTGTCTGCAATGATAGTCAAAGAGGAACCATGACAACATTTAAGAAACATTTAAATGAGCGATTGCAACGTCACAAGTTTCTAGGCTATGGACCGATAGTATGAAACTGTGATATGAGCACATCGGAGCTGGATATCAGGAGCAGACGGAGTGGGCAAAATAATCCTACTGTGTTGTAAATCTCGATGGTTCTAAAGATATTAATACATTTGCTGGACAGACAATATCAACAAAGAACAAGGAAGAACAAAGAACAAAACAAAAATCAGCGTAAATATTGGGAGGACGGGGTAGGGCTGGAATTCGCTCAGGGTCTCAATCCACAGGAGGGGCGTTCTGGGGAAATTTTGAAACACCGGAGTCAGTGTTGGTTACAGTGTGAAGTAAGGAAGGAAAGCTTGTTTCATATATTGCAGAGGTGACTGTGATATGAAACACACACACACACACTCACACACACACACACACACACACACACACACACGCACGCTTTTTTTGAGCTTTCGCCAATGCCACAGCAAAATCGAAATGAGTGCCTTGCACAGATGACGACTGCTGGTTTCATGGAAGCGAGGTTACCGCAGCAGTGTAGTGCTTAAACTGCACCAGACGAGGGCGCAGCCGTGCAGGATATTAATATTTCTGATTTCCACATTGTTGTACAGGGAAATGCAACCGTTAAGGAATGCAGGAATCCTAGCCTTTTTCCTAGGATGGAGAAAGCTAGCACGAGGGGACACAGCTTTAAATTAAGGGGTATGAGTTATAGGACGGATATCAGAGGTAGGTTCTTTACTCAAAGAGTGATTAGGGAGTGGAATGCCCTGCCTGCAGCTGTTGTAGATGCGCCAAGTTTGGTGGCGTTTAAGAGGTTAATTGATAAGTATATGGAAGAGAAGGGAATGGTTTAGTTTGGAGGGGCATTGCTTTTTATTTTGGTCGGCACAACATCGAAGGCCGAAGGGCCTGTTCTGTGCTGTAATGTTCTATGTTCTATGTTCTATGCAGTAATTACAATGGCATGGCTGCTGTGTTAAAGGAAGACCGCTCACTGCCTTCAGGAGGAACATTCGCAGTTTTAGCGGAAGAACTCACAACTTCGTAATGCAAAATTCATCCTGGTCACTGAAAAATTACATATTCCGCAACTTCTTGAAGTTTGTTCATGGGCTGCAATTAATGAGGCCGGTGCAAGGATCCAAGAAGAAATTTTAGCATTTGTCTCTCCCAGCAGCTCCCAAGTTCAGCTGACCTCATTAGTCAACACATGCAGAGTTTTGAAGCAAATGTATGATTTGGTCAGACAGCATAATGACATTGCAGTGCAGTAAAATGAGCCTCTGAAACGGCACAGTGAGCAATTTTATCTAGTTATCACTATAACGCTGACAATGAATTTTGCATCCTCTGGGCAGGACTCGCCACATGCAGAGATATTTGTTGCTGGACAAGATGCAGCGCCATTAGGAATGCAGGAGGCGCATGAACCGGCTCGGGTCACTGGCCGCCAGGAGGGCCTCTCTCTCCCTCCAACACTGCAATCCGAAACACAATATCATTACATTCATTCTCTTGCTGTAATTGCACTGTGTAGCTTGGCACTGGTCTGGTGCAATAAATGTTCTGCTAAAGTTGCATATTTTTAATATGTGTTTTATCATAAATATGTTTATGCCTTATTCCCTTTAATTATGCTATTCAGTTATAAGTACTGTATTTCATATTTATATATTGTCCCATAACTTCTGATCGCCGACGGCACTCTATTGTCCCCTAAGGAAGAAATAAAATTGCACATTTACGTTAGCAGCTCGAGCAAAACTCCTGATGGGTGCAGCCGCCAGAGACCCTCAGCACGGGCATCTCAACAGGCCCAAGCATGAAGAAAACATATTCCAAACCAGGAATAATGCTTCTCACAATGCGGCAATCCAAGAACGGCCATTGAGGTTGTGGTTCAAAAAGGCAGCTTGACGTTGAAAACCGAGTCCCTGCTCTGAGGAAGGAATGTATTTGCACTTGAACTTCGGTTATTTTTCTTCTACTTTTGAAGTAATTAACACGACTGTTATTGGTTCAATTGAATGGTAATTTTAAAACTCATTTTTAACGATTGAACATGAATATCATTTCACATGTATAAATAAGCAAGTTTTTTTTAAAAAAAAGTATCATGAGCGTATTAGTTAGAACAAGAGAATCTGAGGGCAACTTTCCTCATTACACCCTCCATGGGAATTGGAGCGGCCATGGAAAGATCTATTAACCTCGGGTGGAACACAGTGTGAAAATCTCCCCCACAGAACGCCGACAATTTAGAAGGAGGACATTCGGCCCAGCAAGCATGTAACAACAACATTTTCAGCCAGATCCTTTCCCCGTAACCCATTATTGTTGCCGATACCCCTGACAACAGGCGGCAGTTTAGCATGGCCACACAACTTAACTCGCTACTCTTTGGCCTGTGCGAGGAAATCAGATCACCCAAAGGAAACTCATGTCGACATGGGGAGGACGTACAAACTCCTCGCGATAGAAAGTCAAATACAAAATTGAACGGGGGTCTTTGCCACTATGAGGTACCTGCGCTAACAATTGTGTCGCCTTATTATTGCTACGCACTTACTTAATATACACACATTAATCTCAGTATTGTGTGTGTGTGTGTGTGTGTGTGTGTGTGTGTGTGTGTGTGTGTCTTTAACTCGGAATATATTCAGTAAAAATTCTGCTGAAAGAAGAGATCTCAGAATTTCGTTGACATGATTTCGAAAAGTTAATGCATGAAGTAGAACAGAGTTCAAATTTCGTGCCATGAAAAATCAAAGCCAGCAAGAAAAATACAAGCTGTGGCTTGGAACGAAACTGGAGCATTGGTTTCTGCAGACAGTGAAGTGACAAGGACTGCAGATCACTGTCACAACAAAATTAATTATTTGATGCATTCAGAAGGGAATGTAACATTTTTGATGAGGAAATGGCAAAATCATTTTTGAAGTAAGGATTTCAGTCTGCTCTCCGTAAATATTACTGTCGCCTCGCAGATTTGCAGAAGGTGTTATAAAACTCAATAACAATCTTGATTTCCAATACAATGAAAACAGCCAAACTACGCCTCGGAATGATGTCTCCCAGCAGCTTCAAGAAACAATAAGCTGCTGACACTTGGCTGAGTGAGACTTGGCTGCGGTGAACTGAGCTGCTGAGACAGAAAAGCGAGCGCTTTCAGCAGAGAATAATAAATTAAGAGGTGACACCTGCTGCTGCTCCTTCTGTCCAGCACCACCCTTTTGCAATACTGTAGATGCTGGGCGCGATACAGTTCCTTCAGGAATGCGGTAATTGGACAGAGAATATTTAGGGTCTTTGGACAGAGAATATTTAGGGCCCTGCTCTTCTCCTTCTAACACTGCTCCCTGCACCCCAGCAACTTCTTCCATATATGCATGCTGCATTTTAGTTGCTCAATCTGATTACGTTTTGATTAACCTTTCTGTCTTTTTTTTTATTCACGTGTTCCAAATACAATTCTCATATTTGAATATTTCGCTTTGGCATTGACGTCTTATTTTAAAAAATCTACATTTTTGCGTTCAATGTACAAAATCTTGTTTTTAAATCAATGACAATGATTTGCCATTGGACATTCCTAGTCTCAGTGCCTCATGGTTAGCAATCTCTTGCAGTGCGCTGGCGGGCTTGTCAGATGGCTGTGCTTAACTTCCAAGACTGCTTCACAGATCCAGAATTTCGGTGGAACTTCCCAGGAAACAGAAGACTGCATTTATATATTTCCCTCAATGTTATGATTGTAATTCGAGAAAAATGCTCACTTTTCTCTAAGCATAACTATATCAATTTTTCAATTGTTTATAATAAAATGTATTGTACGACTTTAATACCACATTTTTCTCTCTAATTTAACGCAACAGTCATTGTCGTTTATATAGTTAAGAAGTTAATGGGGATGGAAGATGTGTAAGCAGGAATGGATGTAAGGGAACGAAAGGTGTGGAGAGAATGTTTGGACATACTGATTATAAATTTCAAAGGCTCATTGTCCATGAAAAAAATAGCTGCCATGCGATCTCGAACTGTTCCTGCTTCATCTGGAGCTTGGGATTCTCCATCAGGCTCCATGTTGTTCGCGTCCAACTCTTCCATTTTTGTTGGAAAATCATCTTCTTGGTGGGTACTCAGTTTGTGCAATGCGCAACACGCTAAACTAATCCTTATCACTATTTCTGCTTCATACTATTACGTTTTCCCTGACCTGTCCAGACATCGAAAGTGTAACTTCAGTCCACCAATTGTCCTCTCGACCAACTGACGCGCTGATATTTGAGCATGGTTGTCATTCTTTTGTGCTCTATTGTTGGTCTCGCGGTATGATATTATCAACCACATTCTCCAGTATCATCCAGTAATGAAATATCATGATAAATAATGAACATGGTCCGATATTGGACCGAACTCTCAGAGACGAATAATCCATGGTCCTGTCCCTCTTTGTTTGCCTTTACACTAAGTTTGCTCCTTTGTGCGTCTCCCTCTATCATGGCATATAAAGAACAGAATGCCTTCCTGATGATAAATGACACCGTGTTATTCACCGGCGCCTTCAATGGAATGCAATCTATCAACGGCTTCAACCACCTTTGGAGAACTAGCGATGCTGTGGATCATGACAACATTACCTGAAATTCCAGGATGGTTATTCAGTGATAAGGGACCCACCGAGAACATAAACTGTATGAGGAAAATGTCCTCTTTTCACAACAAAACTGTCTCTGGAACTTGGATGCCATTGGGCATTCCTAGTCTCAGCGCCTCATGGTTAGCAATCTCTTGCAGTGCGCTGGGGGGTTTGTCAGATGGCTGTGCTTAACTTCCAAGACTGCTTCACAGGTCCAGTGTTTCGGTGGAGCTTCTCAGGAAACAGAAAACTGCTTTGATATACTTCCCTTCGATGGGAATGTGTGGGTCAAAATCTTTAAGGAACATTTTGTGGGACCTTCCTGGTACTGTGGAGGTGGGCAGCATCGTCCTGAAAAGACAGCTGAGGCGCTGAGTTGGGACGCCGTGTTGAATTGCAACTCAATAACAACTAAAGTATTCAAAACGCAGGAACAACCTGTGTGGAGTTCTGGTGTGTCCACACGTGTATGCAATGTCGTTTGCCCTTCACGCTTCCTTCACGTCGGTTCGTGTGACCTGTCCAATCTTGACCTACTTGTGTCGAGAAAACCGGTATTTCAAAGACTTAACGGACAAGAGTGCGACCGCAGATTTGTGCGAAGGTGATGACCAATAAAGTACTGCCCCTTCCTTCCAACTCTTAACTTCCTGGATCATTTTAAAATGCGTTTCTGTACCTTCTCTAAGGTGCTGACTCTTGGTCTAATACACACTGCCGGAGTGTGCTCAGAAATAGGCTACTGTCCAGTGATTAACAAGATGTATTTATTTAAATAAACAGATTTGTTTATTTAATTATTCTACATTGTTCTTTTTTTTAACAATGTGTGAAGTAAGTTTTCATCTTGGAAGACCAGCATACATGAAAATGTTTGCACAGAAGAACAAATATATCGAACCCATTTGTTCCATTCAAACATAATTGCAATTTCAGCCACATCTGTCATTTGAAGTCAACAACTGTTGTATGTTCACTAAAAGCTTTAACTGTCACCCTCCCTGTGTTTTTTTTTTAACCGCTTTGACAAGTGTCTCCTTCTTAAGTTTTGGAATTATTTTCTTTTGCATAAGAATGGACGGCCTGTTGAATGAAATGCAGAATTTTAATATCCCAGGGAAACCACTGAATATATTTGGCCTGAGTGATTAGGAACAAGACACCACCTCCCTGATATCTGCATCTTCTCAGTATCACAGCCACCTGGCCTCTAATCTGTGTGTTTTAGTTTCCATACCACAACTATTGAATTGCAGCTTCTAACATGTTTTTTTTTTTCCCTCTCTGCATCCACAGGCCTAAACTGACCACATGATTACGAATAGCTGTTTCCATTAGTTCATCTGAATTCTTAGTCAGATTTTTTTTTCATTAAAGCCATTCTGCTTGTCATTTATTTTTAATTTAAATATTCGAAGAAACACATATTTCTTTCCTTAATTCTGATGTCTGGAAACTCGGCCCAGTTGTCGCTGCAAAGCCCGTTACTGTACTTATCATCTTGTTTTTTTGACTCATGTCCGAACATGTTCATTCTTCCAATCCCCGGGCGTCACTTCAAAGTCCAAGAATAACTGACAGCTTGAAGCCAGTGTTGATGTAACACTTGTCTTATCACAAGGGATTAACTGAATCTGTTTTTCAAGAGAAAAAAAATCCCGATTGTTTTCCTCGAGAGATGTCATCTTCTTTAAAACAGGACTCCTTTCAATGCCGCCTCTCATAGTGTCTGTCGGGAACTACTGGATATATCTAGAATCATCTGCTGTAGACAGAGGGAGATAAGAGTTCACAATCTGAGATTGAAAGACTGGAATGTTAAAACAGTGGCTCATAATTTGTGGACAATGGATTTGAATGTTTCAACAGTGACCCCCGACATGAGAGTAAGAGATTGGAATTTTACACCAACGGATCAGAATTGGAAAATCAGAGATATGAATGTTCCAATGACGAGCAGAAGTTTATCTGGAGCTCTTTACCAACTTTCCACATATTATCCTTGGATGTCATTAGAAAAGCGAATCTACTTCACATTGCAGATTATTCAGGCAGGTTACTATCCAATCCTCGCCATTGTTGGTGTCCCTGGTAAGTTGTTTTATGCCTCCATTGCTTATACCATATTTCTAAACCTGTTCCTGTCAATGTATTTTGGAAAGACCATTTTTTTAAAAAATATCCGGTCACGAAAACTGTGTCCTGTCCATGAATGTCTTTTCCCCCGCTCTGCCCAAAGTCTGAGTATCAAGATGATAAATATTCACAATCTCAGAAATTCATTTGACGTTGTGTTTTATCCAGAATCCACCTTTTCTACATTATCAAACACCGATCGCGCTCCAACTCTGCCTCAAGTGAATGCTGCACAAATTCTCATTTGTATTTTTGTTCCAAAAAAACTCGGTGATTTGACTGTCATCTTGTAGAGTCAAGCTTTCATATCTCACCACACTCCATCTGTGATTTCGACTACACCGCTGTATTCGAACTCACAGCAAAACAGTTTAGTCACTGCCCTGATGCACAATAATATTGACTGCTTTCCATGCCAGCTGCTCATTAAATAGTCTCCTTACATCGGCAAACCATTACCTTCAACATTTATTTTATGCCCCTAAAAATGGCATACCTTCTATCCTTGGCTACAATTTACTCTCCCTTTCTCTCTATTTGAATATAATTATCTAGCAGATACAGAATGACAAAGAAAAAGCAGGAAAAAATAAATAAAAACATGGCAATTAAGGAAAATGTATAAACATACACATAAATATCCAAGTTAACACGTTTAAACAGACTAACGCAAATACAATGAATTATTAAATTTATTTAGTTTTGCACAAAAAGACACAGACAGAAAGAAGACTGAATAATTGAACTTTTTTGTTTTGTTTATAACTGAAGCTTCACCACATAGAATAACAATTGTTGCTGTTGAAATGTGGAGAATTTTATTCTGCTTCAAGAACATTTGTTCCAGCAGAAAGTGGTAAAACATGAAAACGAATTGAGATATAAGCAGGACAATGCATTAGCTAGTTGTATCAATGCTCTGCCAGCATGCGTAGGGATCTGTATATGGCAGCAAAGATTGATCCCATTCGTTTTTAAGCACCGATTTCAACAGTTTCAAATTGATCTGTCAATGTTTTCCCAAGACTTGTGGTTCGTCACACTCATCCTTAACACATGCTCTGTAGCTTCGGGAACAGAGACATTGGCAAGCAATACCGCAACGATTGTCATTTAATCAGTTGATAGACTAGGAGCAGATGTGATCAGGCCCTCCATCGTCTGGTTCTTTCCCATATTTCTGTGTTTTTTTATCTTTAATTGTTTTACCAATTCAAAAATGGAATTCCAATTTCACCAATTCCATCATTTGATATGCAATTTGATTAATTGCCAACATTTACTCTTTGTTCCATTAATATTCTTGAAAATGTTACTCCCTATATTAAATTTCCCATTAGTTTCTACTGCTGAAAGCATGAAAGTCCTAGTTATTGAGAATCTCCCTCCTAACCTTCCATCTGGCATGCCTGTACAAAGGAGATTATATCCCTTCTGTGCATGGATCAGGACACATGATTATGTCCAAACTAATTCAAGGGAAATCATTGTTAGCAGATCTACAATAAGTTCCGAGGACGTAACCCATAATTTGATTAACAGAAGTCACAGGATGTGGTTTGTTTTGACTGACAGATGACGTTATTTGAAGTGCCAGACACGAGATTAGCATGTTAAATTGAAGCACATGTGATTGAGGGTAAGGCATTGAGATGGCAGAGCAGAAAAAAGAAATAGGAACAAACAGGTCATATCCCTCTATGAAGCAAACATGTGTGTGTGTGTGGGGTGTGTGTGTGTGTGTGGGGGGGTGCGTGTGTGTGTCTGTGGGGTGTGTGTGTGTGTGTGTGTGTGGGGTGTGTGTGTGTGTGTGTGTGTGTGTGGGTGGGTGGGTGGGTGCGTGGGTGTGTGTTGGAGGCATGGTGGGGGGTGTGTAGGATCAGGTTGTTAAGTTGATGATCCATCATGAGCATAATTAATGGTGGAGAAGACACAACAGGCTCAGTCGCCTTCTCTTGCTCTCAGCTTCTCTGTTTCTATGAAATTCTTCTGGACATTGTATTGTGTACATGTTGCAATATTAATTTGGCGTCCTTTTGACAATTCTAAACTTGTCTACCAGAACAGTCAGGAGATAATCAAAGTTCAGGTCTGAGTAATTGTGGCCTATTGGTGGTGAACTATACAAACTTTGAGGGCGGATTCCTGCATCACCACTTCTTCCGGTGACCAACACGGAGAAACATCTCGAAAGAGCAGTGAGCTGAATTCCACCCTATTTATTGCACTGGGACTATTCAGAGGGGGAAATGGAATGGAATCGAAGAGAAACACACGTTTTCCTTTGTTAGATTAAATCATACTGTGGTGGCTTGAAAGGCTGCTCTAGCCACATGCTTGTTCAAACAGCAGGACTTTCTAATCAGCATGAAAATCGTGGGGATCCTCTTCATCCAACGTTTCCTCCACAGAGAACACACAAGGTGACTGCTGCTTTGGCTGCATAAACTCGGCAGTAGCATGGTCACTCCTGTAAATCGTGTAGCACTTAGTTTCCTGGTAACAAGATTCTATTCCGGCATTCATCCTACAGCAATATCATAGAAGCATCATACAAAGCATTCTCCACTCACTTCATCAACCACACCCCACCTCCACAGGCAATCCTCGACAAACCACAACTCCTGTTCGGCCGCAGCACCTAGAATTCCACACCTCTCGTCACATTTTTTTTCTGTGCCCTCCATCCGAGGCTGTTCAGCCACAGACTCCTATGCTTCGTTCCTAATCACAAGATTCTCCTCTGTATCACTTACTGCCACGGCTGTAGCACAATCCTGGACTCTTTGAAAGCTGACACCAACGCGCACCCTCGCCCCCTTGACGTACACGGACAACCTGAGCCACACACCTTCGTGTATGCCACTAGTGTTTGCAAACCTACTTTGGACCCCTTTTCAAACCATCACTGAATCATGGATCCCCTTCCAAGTTACACAGATGGCTCATCACCTCCCCAGCACCACAAATTATTTCCGCACCATGGAAGAGCTGCAATCCTCCTGGATAACATATTATTTCTCTCTCTGACTGAATAAACCAAATACCGTCTCTTGTGTATACTAGTATTCCGTCGCACATTACCGTCTCATCTGTCGTCACTCTTCAACCTGCCTCATAGAAACCAACAATTGAAAATGCTGCCTCATTCAACAACTTCACAATTGCCAAAAAAAAATAACCCGCATCCACTGCTTTTCAAAGCTGTCGGTATTGCCAGATTGCTTGGCGTATAAGTGGCGACTTGCGAGATATAGCCTCGAGAAAATGAAAAATAAACAATCTTCCATTTTGGAGATGAAGCCAATGGATGTGTCGCTTTGGGCGGAACAGCTGCTATAAGCTGGTAAGGAATTTGTACGATTAGTGTTGAAGGAATCTCAAGTGTCAATGATTTTCAAGTAAAGTGAATGGAATTACACATTGTCAAAAATTATAGAAAAACTTACTTTTACTTGGGGGTTTGCACACATTCAAGGGATCTGCATTCAGCACAAAACATGGAATTCGAATGTAGCCTCACTTATCTTTTTTTTCAAATAGAACCATGTTGCAGGGCATGGAATAACATACGCCTGTAAACAAAGGGGCAGAGGGATTCACTTCATGGCATGGTCACTGGCTGATGGCGGCCAACCAAAGATCCAGAGATAGAGAGTTGACGGAAATCTATAATTTTACTGTTTGTTAGTTCTTTGAATTTCATCATGTTGTGGTCTGTTATTATGGTGTTTTCTATAATCAGACGGATGTTTTGTCTAATCTATTATTCTGGGCTGATGAGTGATTTTGTGCAAGAAATTGGCTTCATGTTGCAGCTCACGAGTTGCTGCAGAAACACTTGCATTTGCGCTGTGACCCAGACTGTGTTCAGAGAACAGTTGAAAGTTGTTGGGGAATTTGATACTGAGGGGATCATTTTCAAGAATTGCAAGTTAACGATGAATAAATGTTGACAATGATTCAAATGGCGGATTTGGAATGTGATTGGTTCATGGAATCAGTTCCGTTGGTCGATTCCAATTCTGAATTCGTAAAAAAAAAAATGAAGATTTTAGACAAAGGAAATGCAGGGACATGGGAAAGAACCAGGCAGTAAAAGACCTGATCATATTGGCAGCTGGTCTATCTGATTATATGATAGTTGCTGCCATGCAACTTTCCAATGTACGTGTCTTTCTAAAAATTATGTGATTAAGTCCAAGTTAAAATAATTATTGTCAATATACAAAAAAGTAAGTGTCAATTGCATCATGGCTCAACACTTGGTCATGCAACAACCATAGAGGAACGAGAAGATTGGGTGTTTTGTTATATTGTCGTGGGATCGTTTGAGATACTGGTGGTTACATTAATCTTCTAGTGCATGGTGAATCTTTTGGATAACTGTGACGTTTTCAGATTGTAGGAAAGACAAATAAATCAGCTTTGGAAATTATAGTTACTTGTTCTGAAGTATGAGCCATCGAAGCCATCTTTTCAGTAGAGGCTGTGATGCCCATCGAGTTGGCACCGACAGAACTACACACTAATGTCGCAATCCAGTATTTAGCTCAGATTCTTGAATGTTATGCGCTGCCAAGTACTTATCTGTATACTCATTAGTGATTGTAGTGTTGCCTACCTTTATGACTCTCCAGGCAGTGGAATCAAAACCCTTTGGGTCGTAAAATACATCTCAAATCACATATAAACTCCCTGTTCTACACTTTAAAATGATGTCCCTTTGTTACTGATATTTCAGCTGATGGAAATTAGTTTCATACCCACCTTATCTACAATGCTCATAATCCTGCACACTTCAACAAGATTCCTCTCAAACTTCCCCACCCTAATCAAAGCAACATGGGCCTATTCAACCTCTCTTCACAGCTCAAATTCCGAAAACATGCTTTCTAATATTATCTGCATCCTCTCCAGAAATAATTCTGGTCGTGAAGCAACACAAACTGCAAATATTACTGCAGTTCTGGCCTAACCAAATTATGGACATAACTTTGTTGTTCCTATAGTTATGCCACTATGCGCTACAGGTGATCAATCATCATAACAGATGCCATTCCCCTAGCCCTACGCTCCATGCCTAAAGGCCTGGAGAGCAAGGAAACTTATGGCAGACCCTATTTATTAACTACAAGTCAATTTTCAAGACAATTGATCCCACTGAACTCATCTCCAAACTCCGTGACCTGGGGCTTCTCCCTCTGTGGCAGGATTGTGTCTGTGTGGCATTCTTCCATGAACACTGGCTTCTCCCACTATCCAATGATATTCAGATTAGTTTGATTTGGCATACTAAATTGACCGTTTTGCCAGATGGATGAGCAGGGTATATTTGTGGGGTGACGGGAGTAGGTCTTGTGTGGGATTGTGTTTGTTATGGAGTCAGTGGGCCGAATGGCCTCTTCCTCCACTGCAGGAATTCTGTTCTGTGAAGTTGGTTATGAACGCGATTGGTTAGCTCTCACGTGTTTTTATTGGTCGCTCCATCCATTGATGGATGGACTGTGTCAGTTTAATTTTGGCTTTTGTCTCCCAGCACTAATCATGTTCTTTGAATTCAGCTTGTCAACTTATCTTGGCTCACACATGGAACTTGCATCATGCTTTTCTGAAATCCACATGACCTAAATAAATCGCAAATTTCCTGCATCTACACAATATATCACCTTATTGAAATATTCAATTATATTTGTTTGGTATAATCTCCCTCAAAAAGGCCATGAGAGTATCTCTGACCGTAACTTGACTTTCCAAGGGCGGAATAATCTCCTGATGCAGAACTTTCTCCAATAGATCCCTATCACTGCCGTGCAGCCGACATCCTGTAATTCAATTTTATATATTTTCTATCCTTTTTAAAGTTGGAACACATCCATGTCGCCCGATGCTCTGGCACTTCCCCTATGGTCAGTGAAGAATAGTGAATTTGGATCAGCACCATTGCAATTTCATCTCTTCCTGTCACAGCATACCTGACCTCGGGATGTGTTGATGTTTAAGCTCGCCAAAACCTCTAATACCTTGCCATTTCTTATGTCAAATTGTTAATGATAGTTGTGACTCAGTTATTTACACCTTACCAGTCTTCTCCTACTCCGCGTGCAAAACTAATCTTGTCACTAATGGACTGCATTCTTGCTCAGGTCACCTTCTCCCCCTAATAATGCTATCCTCAAAATAAAAATGATACAAAGGTCGGTGGTGGTGTGGATGGTCTGGAGGGATGTGAGAAGTTGCAGCAGGACATAGATAGGATACAAGACTGGGCGGAGAAGTAGCAGATGGACTTCAACGCGAATAAATATGAAGTGGTCCATTGTGGTAGGATTAATGGGATGAAGGTGTACAACATAAGGGGTAGGAGTCTTCGCTGTGTTGAAGAGCAGAAGGAACTTGGGGTCCGGGTCCATAGGACTCTTAAATCGGCCTCGCAGGTGCAGGATGTGGTCAAGAAGGCTTATGGTGTACTGGCCTTCATTAATCGTGGGATTGAGTTTAGGAGTCGGGAGGTGATGCTGCAACTTTATAAGACACTTGTAAGACCCCACCTGGAGTACTGTGTGCAGTTTTGGTCGCCTCAGTATAGGAAGAATGTGGGAGCTATTGAAAGGGTGCAGAGGAGATTTACAAGGATGTTGCCTGGATTGGGAGGCATGCCTTATGAAAATAGGTTCAGGGAGCTGGGACTCTTCTCCCTGGAGAGACGAAGGTTGAGAGGCGACCTGATAGAGGTTTATAAAATGTTGAGAGGAATGGGTAGGGTGGATTCTGGGAGGCTATTTCCCCGGGCCGAAATGGTCACTACGAGAGGACCAAGATTTAAGGTGCAGGGGAGCAAGTACAGAGGAGATGTTAGGGGTAAGTTTTTCACTCAGAGGGTCCCGGGGAATGAATGGCAAATCAGCCGCCCCCTGCCCCACCCGTCCCCACGGCCCCCCTTGGTGGTAGAGGCGAACTCGCTGGGTCTTTTTAAAAGACTTCTGAATGAGTACATGGGACGTAATGAGATGGGGTTTAGGTAGGCTCTATGGCTTGGTAGTGTTGATCAACCACTACCAAACAGCCGAAGGGCCTCGGTTTGTGCGGTAGTGTTCTAAGTTTTATGTTCGTCCTTCCAATGCATGGCACACGTCCACCCGGAATCGACGTGATTGGCTTCACCTGCACATTAGATAAGATCCGAACATACATCCAACGGCCCGACTCACTGAGCGACTCTGGCTGCACATTCGGAATTATCTGCGCCCTCCCCAAAGATCCGTGAACACCACCACAAAGAGACATTTGGAAATCGGATATTGACATTTGTCGATTTTACAGAATATTTGAGGCTCCTGCAGTCTCACTATATGTATGTTTTGCACTTCCACAATGCGTGCCTCCACGACCACGACACCTGACACCTGCCCCTTGCTAAGCGGGGGCGCCGGATGGAGGACTGGTGCTGTAGAACGAGGATGAAATCATATATGACAATGCGAAACATGAAACCGTGCTTGTTATGATCGATATCTCAGGGATCCAAGTGCCAGGATACTATTCAGAACAGACCCGAAGTATGTACCAAACACTGAGCAGGGAAACTGTAAAGCGGGTTATCGATGCGATGAGAGCAACACACTATAGATGTGACACACACACACACACACACACAAGCACGCATACAGAAGCAAAAGGGGTATAGTCAATGATGTCCTCACAGGAATCAATACCCGATTTACAAGGTTAATTCAATTGATATCCAGGGCCTTAATAATAAGATAGAACAGTTAAAGGGAGTAATGAAAATATCCTGCAACAGTCACTAACCCAACAAGCTGAGCAGGCTCTTTTGGGGGAGAGGAGCATCTGTACCCAACTAGATGGAATCATTATATTAGAAACACACGCCCGTGCCATTGACCACTGCATACATAAAGGAAGAGAAAATACTGCCCGGGCACAACAGCTGTGCCATGCGTACGGTCAGCGGATGATAGGCCAACTGAGACATAATTTGGACCGGATACATATGGGGGAATGTGCCCGATTGGATTGACATCACCCAGCTAGCACAACGCGCAGATTAGAAGGGGGTACTAATAACCGGACCTTGAAAGGGATGACGTGTGGGTATCCAGTTATCCCCGACTGCGAGGTTAGTAAGAGTATGGGAGTAGGGATGGTCTTATTAATCCCGATAGTGACACCAGACATGGGACCATTCCCTATCTTCCAAATTGAGAACACCGCTGTTGTTAGAGGCAATACCTCCCTCTGCTACCACCTAACCGAAGTCACATCCATCTCAAGACATGGCGTGATGTTCAGTTATCCCTCTCGGATTCAAAGGGGAGAGATAACCAATTGCCCTCACCCACTGAGACAGGGAGCGGCAGCTGAATGTGGGTTTAATCAAACCCTCAAAATCACTCCTACAGACCCACACTTTGCCCAGGCAGGATATGGAGGGCAAGGCAAGTATTGTGTAGCCACAACAAAAACATCCTTTATATACAACGGGCTGACATGCCCGATTCCCAGCCCAAATTTCTGCTTCACCCCTCGCAGACCGGTCATTATTGGCCAGATCCACATCACCAATACCCGAAGTAGGCACGCCCTGATTAATGCCACCAACCCACTAAGAGACAACTTCAAATATTTCCAAGAGCCAGAACAGGCTCCCATCCCCTGGGCCGAATTGGATTTATCCCAGGTTAGTTTGGGAGGCTAGAAAGGAAATTGCAGAGCCTTTGGCTTTGATCTTCATGTCGTGTTTGCCTACAGGTATGGTGCTGGAAGACTGGAGGATGGCAAATGTTGTCCCCTTGTTTAAGAAGGGGAGTAGAGACCGATAATCCTCAAATTATAGACCGGTGAGCCTTACTTCTGGTGTGGGGAAAGTTTTGGAAAGAATTATAAGGGATAGGATTTATCGTCATTTACAGAGAAATGAATGGAATGGTTTAGTTTGGAGGGGCATTGCTTTTTATATTGGTCGGCGCAACATCGAGGGCCGAAGGGCCTGTTCTGTGCTGTAATGTTCTATGTTCTATGTTCTATGAATTGATTAGGGATAGTCAACATGGATTTGTGAAGGGAAGGTCGTGCCTCACAAACCTTATCAATTTTTTTGAAAAGGTGACCAAAGAGGTGGATAAGGGTAAGGCAGTTGATGTGATGTATATGGATTTTAGCAAAGTGTTTGATAAGGTTCCCCATGGAAGACTACTGCAGAAAATGCAGATGAATGAGGGTGATTTAGCAATTTGGATTAGGAATTGGCTAGCTGATGAAGACAGAGGGTGGTCGTTGATGGGATATATTCAACCTGGACTTTAGTTACAAGCGGTGTACCTCAGAGATCAGAGACACTTTAAGATTAGCATAGCTGAGGAAACATCACTGGCCCCTCAAACTTCCTGAGAATAATTGCACACCTATTGTTCAAACCCCAGAGATACCAGACTATTGATAACCAATCAGACAAAATCACATACTTGAAATAATCACCCATACACTTAAAAACATCGAGACAGGATGGCCAAAATCAAATACTGTAAATAAAGCATTAACATTTGAATCTCATACTAAACTGAAGTTTGGGTATAACTGTAGCCCGTTTCGGCGGGTCTTTAGTGTGATTTCGGGACAGTCCGATTGTGTGCCCTGACTGCACCTCCGTCGACGTAAAAGAAAATAAAGCTGTACCATTGTTGAACTTCACACTGGATCCGTAGTGGTCGTTTCACTCACTCGCGCTAACAGCGATATATTACAAAGAACAAAGGAAAAAAGAACAAAACACGGCAGAAAACAGACTCTTCGGCCGAAAGAGAACGCACCGCCACACCGATGTTCCCACTTCCACTCATGATCCCTGTCTATGTTTATAGAAATCTGCATTGGAACCAAATTTGCGAGACATGTTAGGAGAATTTATTTTGCCAATCAGTCTAAGAGCACATCTTTGGAATGTGGGAGGAAACCGGAGCACCCAGAGAAAACCCACGCAAGCACGGGGAGAATGCACAAACTCCCACAGACAGAACTGAAGCTGTAAAACTCCAGTACTCTAATGGTTCAAATACAGAGGCACTTTTGACTGACGTGCAATCTATCTGCAACCTTGATTCTATCTCTGCATGTTTGTAATGATCTAGCCCAGTGTATATTGTCCCTGCCAAGTGAGCTAACATTTCTTTCATCTGAGCAGACTCGTTTCTCCAATAAGAGATTTTATATGATTGTTCTGCTTCACGGGGCTTTTCAAAGAAGCGTTCTCTTTTTTTTTCTATTTCCTTGCTGGAGAGCCCTCAAACGAATGGGTTTGAATAGAAAAGTCGCTTTGAATGCCTGGCTTGCTCCAACACACACATGCCTTGCAATCTCCTGAGTAGTTGAAATTCGGTGAATAACTTTCAGTTCGAACATGAGAGGGCAATATGTTGTTGGATTTGTTTTCTCGTTCAATCTTTGAAGTATCCCACCCCGCCCCGCCACCCCACAAACAGGCTAGACACCAACTTCTGCTTTAAGCTGCCTGCTTGGAGTTATCAGAAGCAAATAAGACCAGTTGATCCCTATTGAACAATTCGCTGGAGGTCTGGTTTCAGATCATGCTCTCTCACATCTTCCTCTCTACATAGAAGATGAATGAAACACACTGCAGATGATTACAAAATTTGTCACCTGCGTGCTCCATCATGGAATGAAATCTCCAACACTGTGAAGTTAATCAACAAACCTGTTGGGATGTGAATGAAATTAAATTCGATGCTGCTCAAACTTCCGTTTTACAGCTGTAGCATTCATTTTCAACTCGTTCGAATAACGATGAGAAACTGAAAGCAAAGTTACTGCTGATGGTTTCTCTCTACCATATAGAATACGGGAAAAAATGCCAGCTACCACTGCTGAAAAAAAAATCAAAGAACAAAGAACAAAACAACACGGGAAACAGGCCCTTCGGCCCGACGAGCCCGTGCCGTGTAAAGATGCATTGGTCAGGTACAAATTACAGGAATTAAAGAAGGATATTCCACCTGTTTCGTTACTCCTCTCCAATTATATTTCATATCGCTGGAAGTTTCCAACTCTGTGCCTAATACAACATGCCCTCCTACAGTGTAACATCCATATCAGCTCCTGTGACACGGGAGTAGGAGGATATCTCGGACAGACAATTCGAACAAATAACACACACACACACACACACACACACACATATACTTACTGCCCAAGTGTAAGATATTTTGTAGACAAAATCGTAGGTAGAAGAAAGACATGAATAAGGCACTCACTGAGTGTTAAAGTGGGTGGTGCGGGCTTGTAAGGCCGAAGGGCCTGTTTCCTGTGTTGTGCTGTTCTTTGTTCTATCACTTTCCTCAGGCATTGTTCATGATGTAGCATCCCCACTCAACCAGTTCACCTGATATTATTCCAAAAGTCCCAATGTATGTGTCATACAATAGCACCACTGTTATTCGTACAGCAATTTTTCCCTACCTCTTGTAAGTCTACAATGTTTTCCATTCATTCAACAATTTGTCAGGTATATGTCTCCAACCACACCCATCCCCACCCAAACACAACAGCCGCAACACAGGTTCGATTCCCGGCTTGAGCCACTGCCTGTGCAGAGTCTGCACGTTCTTCCACTGTCTGTGTAGATTTCCTTTGGGTGCTCTGGTTTCCTCCAACAGTGCGATGCACGTGCCATTTATGTACATTGACCAAGATAAATTCTATTGTAACTTAACAAGCAACAGCCTGTGCTGATTGTGGATTTTCAGGTTAACTTCACTACAGTGTTAATGTAAGACTAATTGTTGCACAAATTACTAAACGTTTAAAACATATAGCAAGCAATATCACAAGCTACAGTACACATGGAACATTCCCGTTTGAATATGCTATAAGAAAATGGTTCTCTGGAAAATCAACATCCCCATGCTGCAGTTGCCATTATCCAACCCATTATCAACCACACCATAATTTCATTTGCTACTTTATCCTCCTCTGATACATGACGTCACCCCAAGTTCTCTACAACTGAAAGTTTATTCGTTCAAAGCATCATAACCAAGGTACCTGATATATTTATCTTCTGTTCCTGGACAACTGTTACACACACTTCACTTTCTGATATTAGTTTTCTACTTTTGTTATGCCAAATTACCTACGATAAATCCGTAGTACTTTATGATAACCACAGGTCTCACTATTCCTGGAACAGGAATCAGCACCATGTTCACTATCAGAACAGCAGCATGTAGATTTCAAACAACTTTTCTAAATGCTTGATTCACTTATACCCGTCTTTGACTTTCAGATTAAATGGATTTGTCAAGGTACTTCTCAACTGCTCTCTGAATTTCGTCTGTGTCATTGCATAAATACATGTATTTGTGCAGCAGCTCAGAAGCTGAAGCATGAAACCCAATTCCTGCAGAAACCAATGTAGAAAAATAGATTCATAGCCTAAATAACACATGCACCTCCATATCGAAGAAACCATAAATACTGACCATAATATAATGAAATTGGCTGAAATAACAAACAGTAAAATGATTGATTTCCTCCGAACCTCCATCTCTGGGTCTTTGGAACTCTCCCCACTTTTCTGAGCCTACTGTCTTCTTCGGGCTCTGCTGGACACTAATATGTGTCTGATGGTGAAAACATTAAGCAGCACAATCAGAACAAAAGGGATCACTGGAGTTAGAATATAATGAATGAACTCAATTATTCCCCAGACTAAAGAATACATTTCTCTGATGGGTACCATACAAAACCGAGGTTGATGTTCCTCCCGATACGAGTTTGCCTGCATGAAATACCAAGTAATGTCCTTCAAACAGATCAGTGTAGTCACTGTTCATAAAACAACTGCTGCTGTTTTCTCAGTGCAATATTTTGTTTTCAGCTGCTTGCAGCAAATGGCTACAAATCGATCGACAGTGAAAGTGACAGAACAGTCGGTGGCTGAATAAAGAAGGACGGCGTGTATGTTGCATATGGGCATGGACAACAAGAAATGAAATTGCTTCCGAAAAACGATTGGAATTTGCCTCAAAATGAGATCGAATATAACAACCATTAGATCCGCTGCTGCCATGGTGATAAGGTAGCGTGTCACACAGTTAGAAAGACCACATTTTCCTCGGGCGAGGATCACAATCGTCAATATATTAACTGTGGAGAAAGGAAAGAAATATGGTTACTCACAATAAGACTTGAAGCGAAATTACCACATTGATTGAGTACTAATTGCATTGTCAAACATGTAGATGTAGGGCACGGCAGCTAATGCACACTAATTATGAGGCCATTAGGAGGGAATTAGGGTGCATAGGTTGGACTAGGAAACTACAGGGACTGGGCACTTCTGAAATGTGGAGCTTATTCAAGGAGCAGCTACTGCGAGTCCTTGATAAGTGTGTCCCTGTCAGGCAAGGAGGAAATGGTCAAGTAAGGGAACCATGGTGTACTAAAAAAGTTAATTCGCTGGTTAAAAGGAAAAAAAGAGGCTTATGTCAGGATGAGGATTGAAGGCTCAAGTTAGTGCAATGGATAGCTATAGATTAGCTAGGAATGAGCTAAAGGGTGAGTTGAGGAGGGCTAAAAGGGGACACGAGAAGTCTTTGGCTGATAGGATCAAGGAGAATCCCAAAGCTTCCTTTAGATATGTTAAGAATAGAAGATTGGTTAGGGCAAGGTAAGGGCCAGTTATGGGCAGCAGTGGGAAGTTGTGCGTGGAGCCTGAAGAAATTGGAGAGGCACTGAACAAATATTTCTCTTCGGTATTCACGCAGGGAGATGTAAATGTAGTTGTGGAGAGCACTGGGATACAGGGTTGCAAACTGGAAAGTATTGAAGTAGGTAAGGAGGATGTGCTAGATATTCTTGAGGGTTTGAAGTTAGATAAGTTCCCTGGGCCGGACAGGATTTACGCTAGGATTCTCTGGGAGGCGAGAGAGGAGATTGCAGAGCCTCTGGTTCTGATCTTCAGGTCGTCGTTGGTTACGGATATAGTGCAGGAAGACTGGAGGATAGCCAATGTGGTCCCATTGTTCAAGAAGGGGAAGAGAGACTTTCCAGGGAATTATAGGCCGGTGAGTCTTACTTCTGTTGTGGGCAAAGCATTGGAGAGAATTATTAGGGATAGGATTTATAGTTAGTTAGAGAGAAATGAATTGATTGGGGATAGTCAGCATGGTTTTGTGAAGGGTGGGTCGTGCCTTACTAACCTTACTGAGTTTTTCGAAAAAGTGATCAAAGAGGTGGATGGGGATAAGGCAGTTGATGTGGTATATATGGACTTTAGAAGGGCGTTCGATAAGATGGCACATGGAAGGCTTCTGCAGAAAATGCAGATGTATGGGATTGAGGGTGATTTAGCTAATTGGATTAGGAATTGGCTAGCAGATAGAAGACAGAGGGTGGTGGTTGATGGGAGATATTTATCGTGGAGTTCGGTTACAAGTGGTGTACCTCAGGGGTCTGTTTTGGGGCCCCTGCTGTTTGTAATTTTTATAAATGATCTGGATGAGGGTATTGAAGGATGGATTAGTAAATTTGCAGATGACACTAAAGTCGGTGGAGTGGTAGATAGTGAAGAGGGGTGTTATAGTTTGCAGAGAGACTTGGACAAGTTGCAGAGCTGGGCCGAGAGGTGGCAAATGGAGTTTAATGTGGAAAAGTGTGAGGTAATTCACTTTGGCAGGAATAACAAATGTGTAGAGTATAGGGCTAATGGTAGGACTCTTAATAGTGTTGATGAACAGAGGGATCTTGGTGTATATGTGCATAGATCCCTGAAAGTTGGCAATCAAGTCGATAAGGTTGTTAAGAAGGCATATGGAGTCTTAGCTTTTATTGGTAGGGGGATTGAATTTCGGAGCCGCAACGTCATGTTGCAACTGTACAAAACTCTAGTGCGGCCGCACTTGGAGTATTGTGTACAGTTCTGGTCCCCGCATTATAAGAAAGATGTGGAGGCATTGGAGAGGGTACAGAGGAGGTTTGCCAGGATGTTGCCTGGTATGGAAGGCAGGTCTTATGAAGAGAGGCTGAGAGATTTGAGGTTGTTTTCGTTAGAAAGAAGGCGGCTAAGAGGAGACCTTATTGAAACATATAAGATGATTAGAGGTTTAGATATGGTGGACAATGATAGCCTTTCTCCTAGGAAGGAGAAAGCTAGCACGAGGGGACATCGCTTTAAATTAAGGAATGGTGGTTTTAGGACAGATGTCAGAGGTAGGTTCTTTACCCAGAGGGTGGTAAGGGTATGGAATGCCCTCCCTGCCTCAGTTGTAGTTGCGCCAAGTTTGGTGGCGTTTAAAAGGTTAGTAGATAAGTTTATGGATGAAAGGGGAATGGTTTAGGTTAGAAGGTCACTGCTTGTTCCTAATTGGTCGGTGCAACATCGAAGGCCGAAGGGCCTGTTCTGCGCTGTGATGTTCTATGTTCTATGTTCTAACTGGCATTCAACAAGGAGTTCAGCAAGATTCCACATGGGAAACAGATCAGTACGTTAAGAACAAATGGGGCCAAGGCCACTAAACATATTAGACATGAACGTGCATGATTCACAGCATCATATTGAAGTTGTTCCTTGAAAGGAGACCGGCATCCAGTGATGCGAAGCCGCAATTCAACTAGGCTCAATGTTTGCATTGAGGTTGAATACATGGCTGAGGGACTGGAGCAGGGGGCAGGGATTCCGGTTCCTGGATCATTGGGACCTCTTTAGGGGTAGGTGTGACCTGTACAGCAAAGACGGGTGGCACCTCAATCCCAGGGGGACTAATATCTTGGCGGCAAGATTGGCTAGGGCTACTGGGGGGACTTTAAACTAGAAAGGTTAGGGGGAGGGAATAGTGATGTGGAGACTGGGAGCAAGGATGTTAGCTCCCAGGTAGGGAAGGACTCTAGGCAGGATGAGAGGCAGGTTAGACGAGTGGGGGAGAAGGGAAATGTCCAGTCTGAGGGACTGAGCTGTGTCTATTTTAATGCCAGGAGTGTAGTAAATAAGGTGGATGAACTTAGGCCGTGGATTGCTGCTTGGGATTGTGATGTGGTGGCCATTACAAGACTTGGATGTCTCAGGGACAGGACTGGGTGCTACAGGTCCCGTGATTCAGATCCTTCAGGAAGGACAGGGAGGGAGGCAAAAGAGGTCGTGGAGTGGCACTGTTGATCAAGGACAGTGTCATGGCTGCAGAAAAGGTGGATACCGAGGAGGGAATGCCTACGGAGTCTCTGTGGGTGGAAGTTAGGAATAGCAAAGGGTCGGTGACGTTGCTGGGTGTATTCTGTAGGCCGCCCAATAGTGACAGGGAAGTTGAGGTGCAGATAGGGAAAAAGATACTGGAGAGATGGGAAATAACAGAGTTGTTGTGATGGGAGACTTCAATTTCCCAAACATCGACTGGAATATCCCAAGGGTAAGGGGTTTGGATGGGGACGAGTTTGTTAGGTGTGTTCAGGAGGGTTTCCTGACACAGCACGTGGACTAGCCTACGAGAGGAGAGGCTGTATTGGACCTGGTACTAGCTAATGAACCAGGACAGGTGATGGATCTCTCGGTAGGAGAGCATCGTGGGGATGGAGATCATAATTCTATGTCCTTCACCCTTGCATTGGAAAAGGATAGGATCAGGCAGGCTAGGAAGGTGTTTGTCTGGAATAAGGGGAAACATGAAGACATCAGGCAGATTTTGGGGCGAATAAACTGGAAGGAGGTGTTCTTGGGGAAAAGCACAGAAGGAAGGTGGCAGATATTCAAGGAATGCTTGTCTGGAGCTCTGCACGACAACGTTCCGGTGAGACAAGGAAGTTTTGGTAGGACACGGGAACCGTGGTGCACGAAGGTTGTGGTGAACATAGTCAGGAAGAAAAGAAAGGTGTATAAAAGGTTCAAAGAGCTAGGAGATGTTGGGGATCTAGAGAAGTATAAGGCTTATAGAAGAGAGCTTAAAAAGGAAATTAGGAGAGCCAGAAGGGGTCATGAGAAGGCCTCGGCTGGTAGGATTAAGGAGAATCCCAAGGCCTTCTACAAATATGTGAAAAGTAAAAGGATGAGAAGAGAAGGAATAGGACCTATAAAAAGTGAAGGGGGAAAAGTCTGTATGGAACCGGAAGAAATGGCAGAGGTGCTTAATGAGTACTTTGCCTCAGTATTCACGGTGGAAAGTGATCTGGGAGGATGCACTACAAGTTTGCGGCAGACTGAAAAGATTGAGTATGTAGATATTAAGGAAGCGGATGTGTTAGAACTTTTAAATGCTATCAAGATAGACAAGTCTCCGGGACCAGATGGGATGTACCCCAGGTTATTGTGGGAGGTGAGGGATGTCATTGCAGAGCCCCTGGCGATGATCTTTGCATCGTCGATGGAGACGGGAGAGGTTCCGGAGGATTGGAGGATTGTGGATGTGGTCCCTATTTTCAAGAAAGGGAACAGGGATAGTCCTGGAAATTACCGACCGGTGAGTCTGACCTCAGTGGTTGGTAAGCTGATGGAGAGGCTTCTGAGGGACAAGATTTACGAGCATTTGGAGAAGTTTAGGTTGATTAGAAATAGTCAGCATGGTTTTGTAAAAGGCAGGTCGTGCCTTACGAGCTTAATTGAGTTCTTCGAAAATGTGACTGAACACATTGACGAAGAAAGAGCAGTGGACGTGGTATACATGGACTTCAGCAAGGCATT
Source organism: Sphyrna mokarran (assembly GCA_024679065.1). Taxonomy (NCBI): domain Eukaryota; kingdom Metazoa; phylum Chordata; class Chondrichthyes; order Carcharhiniformes; family Carcharhinidae; genus Sphyrna; species Sphyrna mokarran. The sequence goes on from JAGIQG010000031.1 coordinate 5,027,078, forward strand.
TGACAATATCCCCCATGCAAGACTTCTTGAGAAGGTGAGAGGCCATGGGATCCAAGGGGCTTTGGCCTTGTGGATCCAGAACTGGCTTGCCTGCAGAAGCCAGAGGCTGGTTGAGGATGGCTGTTTTTCTGCATGGAGGTCGGTCACCAGTGGAGTGCCCCAGGGATCTGTTCTAGGACCCTTGCTGTTTGTCATTTTCATAAATGACCTGGATGAGGAAGTGGAGGGATGGGTGAGTAAGTTCGCCGATGACACGAAGGTCGGTGGTGTTGTGGATGGTCTGGAGGGATGTCAAAAGTTGCAGCATGACATCGACAGGATGCAAGACTGGGCGGAGAAGTGGCAGATGGACTTCAACGCGGATAAATGTGTTGTGGTCCATTTTGGCAGATCCAACGGGATGAATGAGTACACTATCAAAGGTAGGAGTCTTAGCTGTGTGGAAGAGCAGAGGGATCTTGGGGTCCGGGTCCATAAGACTCTCAAATCGGCCTCCCAGGTGGAGGATGTGGTTAAGAAAGCTTACGGTGTACTGGCCTTCATTCATCGAGGGATTGAGTTCAGGAGTCAGGAGGTAATGCTGCAGCTTTATAGGACCCTTGTCAGACCACACTTGGAGTACTGTGCGCAGTTCTGGTCGCCTCACTATAGGAAGGACGTGGAAGCTATTGAAAGGGTGCAGAGGAGATTTACAAGGATGTTGCCTGGATTGGGAGGCATGCCTTATGAAGACAGGTTGAGGGAGCTGGGACTGTTCTCCCTGGAGAGACGAAGGTTGAGAGGCGACCTGATAGAGGTTTACAAGATGTTGAGAGGAATAGATAGGGTGGACTCTCAGAGACTATTTCCCAGAGCTGAAATGGTCGCGACGAGAGGGCACAGATTTAAGGTGCAGGGAAGCAAGTACAGAGGGGATGCTAGGGGAAAGTTTTTCACTTAGAGGGTGGTGAGTGAATGGAATCGGCTGCCGTCGGTGGTGGTCGAGGCGAACTCGCTGGGGTCTTTCAAAAGACTTCTGGATGAGTATATGGGATCCAATGGGATTGGGGGTTATAGATAGGTCTATGGCTGGGTAGGTTTTGATGTGTTCGGCACAACTTGTGGGCCGAATGGCCTGTTTGTGCTGTAGTGTTCTATGTTCTATGTTCTAATATTAATACGTATACACAGAAACATTGAATGTATAATCAATAAACTTGCTAAAAGCATGCACTTTGGTTCTTCGTTGTTTGCAGCAAACATTAATTAATGTACATATAAACATTGAAGATATGATCAATAACCTCACAGAAGACACACAAATTTCTAACCAGGAAAATAGTGAGGAACTTTACATAATCATACTGACAGGTTGGCCAGATTCCTAAAAAAAAAGACATGACAAATGCAATTTAAATTTGACAACTACGAACTGATGCATCTTTGTTGTTGAACAAAGCAAAGGAATGCAGAACGAATGGCAGAATGATAGGAATTAAGAGGGTCAGATGCAATGTTCGGTGCCTATACAAGGATCCGGTAATCTCCTGAAGCGAAAGGGGGACTGAGGTACATAGATTACTTGTCTTCATTATCCTCAGAACATAGTATGAGTTCATGAAGGATATGATGGGGATAAAACACTGGTCGGAATACTCTGGAACCCCGAGAAAACAACATCATCGATGGCCGACTATTTAAAGACTGCAACGTAGCTTTCAACCTCTTTATTGCTAAGAAACTCATCGATGAACTCCGCTGTTCCCACTGAGACAGAATCCTGCACTTCGTATCCAATGGCCACATTCAGTAAGGAAAAGCAACAGCATCTCCCCACAATCATCCTCAAATCCGGTGCACCACAAGGCTATGTTCTCTGCCTTCTACTGTACTCCGTATACACTATGACTCTGCGGCCATATTCCCCTCAAATTCCATATTCTATTTTGTTGACAACATCATCAGATCTCAAGCAGTGACGAGACGTAGAACAGGATTTTGATAAAGAATCTAGTGAACTGATGCAGCGACAATAATCTCTCCCTCAGTATCAACAAAACGAAGGAAATTCGTTTCCACTTCACAAAGCAAGAGGAAAATATGTTCCAGTCTACATCAACGGGAATGAAGGATAAGCAGTCAAGAGCTTCCATTTTTAAGTTTCCAGACGACCAATAGTCTTTCCTAGCACCCTCATTCGTCTGGCACAATACAGGAACTGTCGTAAAGACAAGCCACCAACACTTCTACTTTCACAGAATATAAGGAAATATGAGACGACTAACCTCGTCAACGTTAACAGATGCACCATTGAAAGATGCACATTACATTCCAGCTTGGTGTGATTTCTGCCCTGCCCAAGACCACCATAAACTGCAAGAGATCTTGAATGTATCCCAACCATCACACAAACGAGCATCACATTCTTTGGTTCTGCCCACACTTCCCGCTGCCTCGGCAAAGTCGGGTGATTTAAGGACATCATGCACCCCGGAAATGATCTCTTCCATCCTCTTCTGCCGTGACAAATATACAAAGCCTATGTCTGCATACCAGCCGACTGAAGAAGTCTTTGCTCTTGTCATTAAGAACACTGTATAGACCTCCTGTGCATTAAGTTGATAATTCTTTGCAAACGAGCTATAATTGCCACATTATGTTCTGCACCCTATTGTTTCCTTCTCTACGAATGCGTTGCTTTATTTGTATAGGGGACAGAGAGTAATAATGGAAGGGTGTTTTTCTAGCTGGAGGTCGGTCACTAGTGGTGTGCCGCAGGGCTTAGTACTGGGACCTCTTCTATTTGTAATATATATCAATGACTTGAAGAGGGAGTAAATGGAGTGATCAGCAAGTTTGCAGACGATACAAAGATGGCAGAACTTGCGGATATTGAGGAGCATTGTTAGGCGATGCAGCAGGACATAGATAGGCTGGTAACTTGGGCAGACAGATGGCAGATGGAATTCAATCCTGGTAAATGTGAGGTGATACATTTCAGGAGAAAGAATGTAGAGGGGAGGTATATGATAAAGGATCTGTAGACCTATTAGTATACTAATAGTAGACCTATTAGTAGACCTAATAGTAGACCTATTAAGAGTATAGAAACGTAGAGGGACCTGGGGTGCAAGTGAACACGTCTCTGAAGGTGGCAGAGCAAGTGGAGAGGGTTGTGAAGAACGCATATAGTATGCTAGCCTTTATAGGAAGAGGTAAAGGGTACAAAAGCTGGCCTTTAATGTTGCAGTTGTATAAAACGCCATTTAGACCTCATTTGGAATACTGCGTTCAGTTCTGGTCGCCTTACTACCAGAAGGACGTGGAGACTGTGGAAAGAGTGCAGAGGAGGTTTACCAGGATGCTGTCTGGTATGGAAGGTCTGTGTCACGAGGATAGATTAGGCAAATTGGAACTGTTTTCCTTAGAAAGACGTAGACTTAAAGGAGATCTGATAGAGGTGTACAAGATTGTGAAAGGGATAGATAGAGTAAACAAAGAAAGCTTTTTCCTAGGATGGACTCAAAGAGCACGATGGGTCACGGGCTTAGGGTGAGGGGGGTAAGATATAATTTGGATGCTAGAGGGAGATTTTTCACACAGAGGGTGGCGGGGGTATGGAATGTGATGCCAAGTAAAGTTGTGGAGGCAGGTACTCCGGAGTTATTTAAGAAATACTTAGATGGGCACATGAACAGAATGGGAATGGAGGGGAATAGAAAACCGATTTAAAATAGGGATCATAAGCCTTGGGAGTCCCTGGGAAATGTGCAAATAGATGATGATATTGATGTACTTGTTTTTATCCTACAGGTGCTTTGGTCCACCTTGTTGTCTAACGAGGGGCATACACGCGATGGGCCGTGAGAGGGCTGCTCTCGGATCTTTTTCGAGAGTATCCTAGTGCTTCACGTCGTTAGTGTACGCTTGACTTGGACCATTTGATGGGCAACACGACAGCTCAGAGACTATCGCTGTGCTGTGCAGATACGTGGGTTTGGGCCTGTGTCTGTGGGAATTTGTGCATTCTCCCCGTGCTTGCGTGGGTTTTCTCCGTGTGCTCTGGTTTCCTCCCACATCCCAAAGATGTGCTCTTAGGCTAATTGGCAAAACAAATTCTCCCTAAATTGTCTCAAATTTGGTTTTTAATCCATAGATCTATAAACATGGACAGGGATCGCGCGTAGTGATGGGAACATCGGGGTGGCGGCGTGGGCTCGTTGGGCCGAAGGGCCTGTTTCCCTTGCTGTTTTATTCTTTGTTGTTTGTCCTTTGGAAAGAGAAAAAGAAAACGACAGAGAGAGACAGGCAGAATGGAATAGACACAGAGAAAATAAAGATGGAGTGAAAGATAAACTGAACGGGAAAGGCAGAGAAAGAACAGAGAGAAAAATAAAGAAAAAAGATTCAGAAATAAAGATTGAGTGATTGAAATTTAAGAGGTGACAAAGCAAACATAGACATGGATTGAGAGGACGTTGCAAACGAAGAGAAAAAAATAGACGTGGGAAAAGGTGCAGACAGAAATGGAAAAACTCCATGCTCACCATGACAATGTCATCCCTCTCGAACACCTACAGTCTCCTCTCCCATGGAGGGGGGGGGCGGAGAGCGATTCAGGGCTAAGGGCTATGTGTTGGGTAAACGAGGTTTAAGAATATCAGTACAAGCACATACACACACACACACACACACATATTCACAAACACAAAGTTAACCAATTCACATGTAGAGAAACAGAACAATGGATCCCCAGCCTTTTATACCCTCACTGAGTCACACTAACTGCCCACACATCCCCAAGCAACCCCCATCCAACCACATCTCCTCCATCTCACCTGAACAATCTCACCATACTCGAGGAATGGCCCAGTCCACACCAACCTGTCTCTGAATGTTGGTGTGGTGAGGGTGGGAAGGTAGGTGGGTGTCGTCTGTATGTGGGTTACTGAGCACCAAGCAAATAGTTTGTCCCAAGGCTCTCTCTGTCTCTCTCTCTCTCTTTCTTTCCCCCTCTCTCTCTTTCTCTGCCCCACCCTCTCTCTCTCTCTCTTTCTCTCTGTCTTTCTCTCCCTTTCCCCCACCCTCTGTCTTCACTGGGGGATGAGCAGAAAATGAATTTCAAGTAACCAATAGCCCTGTTCACACAGAGATGTTAAGGAGATGCCCGCGTTGGACTGGGGTAAACACAGCATGAAGTTTCAAAACATCAGTTTATAAATGCAATTTGTGTCTTAATATGCCGTGTTTGGGAACTGAAATCCATTCACCTGACCAAGGAGCAGTGGCCTGGAAGCTAGTGGTTTGCTACCAAATAAACTTGTTGGAATTTAAGCTGGTGTTGTGAGATTTCTTACTGTCCAGAGAGAGAGAGAGAGAGAGAGACCAGGTCTGACCGTGAATTGTAAAACTTGTTCAACCAGGATTCCATCGGCCACAGGTTTTGCTGATTCTTGCAAAGTTCACTTTTTGCTTAAGTTGCCTGAAGTCTAACACTTTCTTGCAAAATTCTTTTTGCTGCATTTACATTTCCACTTCTTATTTCCAAACCAATCTTTGTTGTTCCTGTCTGTGTGTGTGAATGTGTGTGCTCTGTGCTTGACGTTTATTGAGACACCAAAGATCAGAGCTGCAAAAAAGCGTTTATTTTTTTTGAAAGCAGAAGCTCTGACTGGAGGAGGGGGGACAGAATGAAAGTGAAGTTTCTGTCACATAAATGTTGTCTCTCTGCAGAGAGAGAGCGAGAGAGACAGAGAAATGCAGAATTTTATACTCTCTGGGAACTATACCCTGAGACACAGACACACATACACACAGATAGACCTCAGGTCCTGTTTATTGAAACAACCAGACTGGTGTCTGAAGCTAACACCCCATTCCCCCTCCCTTCTCCCCTCTTATAAAATGTACTTCATTCGTGAAACATGTGAGGGTTACACTTTCATGTAATCCAGATCATTTCGTTAGAATACAGTGTGTGACCTCTAATGGAGTTGACACATTAGATAGATTTCTAATCTTCATTTCCTACCAAACATTCTCCAGTGTGTTGGGCAGCACAGGTCAGATCGAACTGGGCACGTACAAGAGATCAACAGATCAACCAGAGTGAACCCTGCCTCCTCCTTCAGCCACACCCATCCTGGATCTACAGATGACAGTTTGTACCAGGGCCTGGAGGAGGTCCAGGGGAAATCCTCCCATTCACCCAGCCATTCCACAGTTTACAGCTTTCTGGATTTAATATCCAGTCAAACAGTTTCAGAAGGTAAACTCTGAGTCCATTTTGTTTCAACGGCGATTGTGCTCCAGGCGCAGCTTCTATTCCTGTGTTTCTTTTCTGTCTCCATCTCCATTCTGTTTGGATCGGGGGGATTCACTTTTCTCTCATTCTAAATTTCCTGTCAATCACAGAACTTCCCTTTGTCCTTGTCCCAGCCACTCCTTTCTCCAAACCTGCTACATTTCTAACTCTTCACCAAATGCTGTATTCTAGAGGGGGGAAAATACATATATCTTTGCTAAATTCTGACCTACAATGTGGTCAAAGCGAGATCTCAATGAGGGCGATTTTAACTCCTGGAACTTGGAGTTTTGCCTCTTGAAGATTAAGAGGGATTGGATGCAGTCTCCTCATCTCTCACGTCCCAGGATTTTCCACATCATCCCAATATTTCCCAATAGGTGCCACTAGAAATGTTGCTGTCCAAAATTCTCTTTGTCATCTCCTTACCTTACATCAAGATCCAAACCCTGCAATAATTCCAGTGGTGAATTACAATTAAAGTATCAGAGAGAAGGTGCAGTGTGTTTTAGAGAGAAATAAACAGCTGGTTGGACTGGAATATTGTAAAACCTACACGTACATGTGATGCATTCAGCTGATTGTGGAATTGGTTGCAATTCTCACTCCATTTATTTTAAACTTTCAGGTAATAGTCATCAACAATTCCAAATCCAGGACGTGGTGTCCTCAGATATATATATACCTGCATTACATCAAAGGGGAGACTCCATAACTTTTCCACAAATATTACTGTGTGGAATATGCTTCAATTCCAGATATCGGTATTGAAGTTTTTTTTGCAGTTTTTTTCTCACTTTGAGTGAGTCTGCATCCTGTTCAACGAGAAACAGAATGGAATGTATATCAGGTATTTCATTGTCTATATTAAAACCCTTATATCATATTACATTGTGGAGCAGAGCCGGGATTATAATTCAAAATTTGGTGCGTTGGTGCTTATTATTATCATATGTATTCGAATTCCATTTTGTAGCAGTTTCCATTCTTATACTATTAAATAAAGATGATGACAGGTAAATTCACGATTTGATTCCTTTCTCTTTATTTCTGTGCTCCAGATCGCCACTTAGGCAACTGTATTTCCCGAACGACTTAATACAGCACCATGCTTCACTCCAGCACTACCCCAACACACAAATCCTCTGCTATGCGCAGTTTAGCACATTTAGAACATAGAACATTACAGCGCAGTACAGGCCCTTCGGCCCTCGATTTGCGCCGACCAATGTAACCAATTTTATGACCCTCCATCCTAAACTATTCCAATGCTCTCCATATGCCTATCCCCTGCCCATTTGAACGCTCTTAAACTTCACGAGTCCACAACTGCTGCAGGCAGGGCATTCCACGCCCTTACTACCCTCTGAGTAAAGAACCCACTTCGAGCATCTGTCCTATAACTACCACCCCTTAATTTAAAGCTATTCATTTGCTGCATCTTTCCAAACCCTGTTGTTATCCTCACTCTTTATTATATTACTCCAATCTGTCATTGACTTCATAAATCCTGCCTCTACTAACACTCTTTGCAATATTTCAACCTTGTGCCTTCTCTCCGAAACATCGTTGTCTTCTACACAATTTACTACATTTCATGATTCTATCAATATCCCCCTGAAACCTGTCGTTATCCACATTGTCTACAACGAATTTACATTTATCTTTGTCCTGCAAAGCCTGCTGATGTTCTCACAGCTAATTGCTTTACGACAAACAGTTGGTGTCCACAGAAATCCTGGATATTTCCAATTCTTCACCATTCTATCTACATCCTGACTTTTTTATTTTGTAGTGTTTGCATTTGTCTATCTGTTGCCTAATCCTGCCTATATTGTCCATGATTGTTGCATTTCCCCATCTTTTGGCCCTCACAAATCCTTCCGTTATCCTTATTCTTGGTCACATTAAAGGGAACTGATTGCCTCTAAAATCCTAGCTATCTTCCCACTTATTACAATATTTCAACATTTTGTCTGTGTCCTGCCAATTCCTGTTTTCACGCTCATTGCTATTGCCTTTCCCCCATTTCCCTGTGTCCGTCCAAATTTAATGATTAGCATCACTATTTACTACATTTCAGCAATGAGTCTGACATCCCAAATCCTGCTATTATCCATACTGCTAACTTATGTTTCACCAATCTGCCTCTGTCCTCGCATATCCTGTCGTTATCTTCGCTCTTTCTACTTCTCATACATCTTCCTGTGTTCCCCAAAACATTGTTGTTATCCCCACTGCTATCTACAATTCAGCGATCTTTCTTTGGACTACGAAAGCATTATGTTACCCTGAGCCATTCCTACATTTGACCACATTTCCTGTGTCTTCTAATATCCAAAGTACATTCTCAAATACTGCTGAACTTCACAAATCTGTGACCTCCCACATCCTGCTGCTATCCTGCTGTTTACCAAGTTTCAATTTAAAGCCTGTGACTTGTCACAGGTCACAAACATCCTGATTGTTTACCACATTACAACAATCTATCCATGTCCAATCAGATGTCCTCTCACTGTTTCCATCTCCTGCTGTCTCTGTCTTACTGCACTCAGTTAGAATACTCACTCTCTCCATTTGCTGCTAATACTGTCTCGCTGCACTCAGTAACCGCTCACTCTCTCCATCTACTGTTGTTGCTATTTTGCTGCACTCAGAGAGCTCCTTCACTCTCTCCATCTCCAGCTAAGCCTGTGACACTGAATCTCAAATGACACAATCATCCAGCCAGGCCTGTGAACTGAATCTCAAATAAATGTTTGAACACAGCTAGCCTGTGACACTAAATCTCAAAGGACAGAGTGAATCCTGCCAGTTCTGTGGTAGTAAATCTCAAATTACAGTTCAAACACACAGCCAGGTATGCGGCTTCGCATCTGAAAGTACAAAGGGATCCCAGCCAGGCCTGTGACAGTGAATATCAAATCACACAGCAAACGCAGCCAATCTGTGAAACTTAACCTCAATTAATAGCTCAAACTCAGCCAGGCTGCGACACTGAATCTTAATGAACTGAGTGATGACAGCCAGGCCTGTGACATTGAATCTGCAAGGACATAGTGACCCCAGCCAGGGCTGAGACACTGACTCTCAGAAAATAAAACATCGAACACAGCCAAACATGTAACAGTGAATCTCAAAGGACAGAGTGAGCTCAGTCAGGTCTGTAAAACTAAATCTCAAAGGAAAGAAACTTATATTGGCATATTTCAAACACAGTTAGGCCTGTGACATTGACTCTGTAAGGGCAGTGTGACACCAGCCAAGCCTGTGACACTAAATCTGAAAAGGACAGGGTGAACCCAGTGAAGCCTCTGACACTGAATCTCAAAGAACAACGTGAGTCTTGCCACCTCGATGATGCTAAATTTCAAACGACAGTTCGAAAACAGCCAGGGCTGTGACAGTGACTCTCAAAGGACAGAGTGAACGCAGCCCGGCCCGTGACACTGAATTTCAAGTTACAGAGTGAACCTGGTAAGGCCCGAGATACTTTGTCTCAAAGGACAGACTGAATCCAGCCAGGTCTGCCATACTGAACCTGAAAGGACAGAGTGAACCCAGTCAGGCCTGTGACACTGAAACACAAAAGGAAACCGGGAAACCAGCTATCCCTCTGACACTGAATCTTAAAGAACAAAGTGAATCCAGCAGACGCTATGACAGTGAATCTAAAATGACAGAGTGAATCAACCAGGTCCGTGACACTGAATCTCAAAGAACACACATTGGGACATCTTGTTGAAGTTGTACAAGACATTGTATGGCCACACTTGGAATAATGTGTACAGTTCTGGCCACTTGTTTATAGGAAGCATATTATTAAAGTTGAAAGTGTGCAGAAGAGATTTACTAAAATGCTACCGGGGCTTGGTGGATTGAGTTATAAGGAGAGGCTGGATAGACTGAAACTTTTTCTCTGCAGGGGAGAAGGCTATAAAATAATGAGGTGCAAAGTTAGGGCAATCTAAAACTAAAGGGAGTAGTTTTAAGGTGAGGGGGGAGAGATACAGAAGTGTCCAGAGGGACTTTTTTTTGTTAAACACAAAGGGTGGTGAGTGTCTGGAACAAGCTGAGGTAGAGATAGTAGTAAATGGGTACAATTTTGTCTTTTAAAAAGCATTTAGACAGCTACATGGATAAATGGGAACAGAGGGATATGGGCCAATTGCGGGCAATTGACACTCGCTCAATTCGGTATGAAAAAAAAATGCGGCATGGACAAATTGGACTGAAAGCCCTGTTTTCATGCTGTAAACGTCTATGACTGGTGACTCTCAGTCGCTTTTCCCTCCCCCGGAGAGGTACTTGTGCACCGACTAGTGTCTCCGAGTCCCCCTCTCTCTCTTTCACACACTCTCTCTCTCTCTCAGGGAGATATTGGTATACTGGTTGGGTCTCCCGGTCTCCTCTCTTTCAGTGGGGCGGCTGTGCACTAACTGCTGTTTCTCAGCCCTCACTGATATCTCTAAACACACTAGTGTCTCTCAGTCCCTCGCTATCATGGGGGACAGCAGCCCATGTCTCTCAATCCCTCTCTCTCGGGGTGATATCTGTACACTGGTTTCTCTCGGTCCACTCTCCGGGGAGATGTCTGTACACAGACTGGTGTCTCTCAGCTCTCTCTCTCTTTCTCTTTAGGGAGGTGCCTGTGCATTGATCGGTGTCTCACAATACACTTTTTTTTTAAGGTGGCACAGACACATTCAGCTGAAAAGCCCTGTTTACATTCTGTAAAACTCCACGAATGTATGACTCTATGACACATTGAACCCAGCCAGGCCTGTGACACTAAATCTCAAAAGACACAATGAACCTGGCCTGGCCTGTAAAAGAGAATTTCAATGGATTGTTCGAACACAGCCAGCCCTATGACATTGAATCTGAAAGGACATCGTGAATCTAGTCAGGCTGATGACACTGAATCTCAATTGGCAGAATGAACCAGACAGGAATTTGATACTGAATCTCAAAGGACACACTGATCCCAACCAGGACTGTGACACTGAACCTGAAAAGACAGCGTGAAGACAGCCAAGCCTATGACACCGAATTCCAAAGGACACACTGAACCCAAACAAAACAGTGACACTGAATTTCAATGGGCAGAGTGACCCAGCCAGGTATTTGAAACTGAATCAGAAATAAAAACAGAGTAAATCCAGCCATCACCGTGACACTGAAACTCAAAGGACACACTGAATCCAAACAAAACAGTGACACTGAATTTCAATGGGCAGAATGAACCCAGCCAGGCCTGTGACACTGAAACTGAAAGGACAGATTAATCTTGCGAGCCCTGTGACACTGTATCTGAAAAGATGTCCAGCCAGGTCGGTGGTATTGGATTTGAAAGCCCTCACTGATCTCAACCAGGCCTGTTACACTGAATCTCAAAGGAGACAGTGGGCCAAGCCAAGTCTATGACACTGAATCTCAACAGAATGAACCCTGAGCATAATTTCAGATTTTTGACTTCAATATCAGGAAATTCACTTGATGATTCAGAAGCAGTAAATATAACACATTTTAATTATACAGCTGGTTGCTATCAATATTTATCCCACAGCTGTACACACCATTCCGAATTATCTCCAGTTTCTCGAAAACTGTTGTTTTAAACATTTACCAATAAGTCACGTGTATCCACCAACTTCAAAAACCGAACAAATCCTATTAACTAATTAAACATAATTAGTGAATTTGGCAAACATGGGCAGACTCAATGATCATAAAATAATTCCAAACAATTTAAAATGACCTATCAACAATTGGTACTCAGTCTTTCCTGAAATTGACACACCAGTAATGGGTTGAGGACAAACCATTCTTTAACCAAGAATTTGTTAACTGACTGAATTCACTGATAGAATCTTATTGATGTTCCACGGGCTGATAAATACCAATGAACATCTCCATAGAACATTCTACATCCGTACTTTCAATTAAGTCCACAATTTCAGGCAACATGCAGAACTTATGCGAGAGAAGACGGTGATCTTGCACTCGATTCAAAAGGAGGCTATTTAGCTCAGGGTCCGACGTGAATGTATGGCTCTATTTCATTGAGTATCACGAGCTTTCAGCGTGCAGCTCCTTCATCAGTGAGTGACGAAAGAGCAGAGCTCTGAATGCTAAGGGTACGAAATAAAACTGTTGGACCTTAAGCTGTTGTTGTGAGACTTTTACGGAGCCTAACCCAGTCCAACGTTGACATCTCCATAACGTATTCAGGAAGTAAATAGCAGAGAGGTAGATTGAGCGTTCCTTTGTACAAAGGAATTGAACCATTCCAAAACAGTGCAAAGATGGGCAGGTTAGGTCAATTACTAATTTACCTTTGTGTTCCAAATGTGTAAATTTAGTCTTTAGCGGGATGTATATTGATGTCACGGGATAAGGCACGAGTAAGATGCTCTGTTGGTGAGTCAGTTCTGACTCCATGCATCCAATGACCTCTTGCTGCAAAATAGAGACCCCATGGTTCAATCACTGAGTGTTAACCTGTGAGGCATGGTACTGGGGTTAATGTATATATGTTGGGATTTTACTTGATGTTGAGAAAATAAGATGCTTCAGCAAGACATTTAGACACTGATCAAACAAACAGTCAAATAACCAAAATACATTTGTTTCGAGATGAGTGACTTGAGAATTTTCAACTCGAAAAATTACGTTCAGCAGGCTGTTGCTGTCAAATTGGATAGATGAATGCTAATGATATCAAAGATCTATAAATGGTTGCTAATTCAACCTCCATAAACTGACTCGATACATCCAGCACTTCTTAAATAACCTGCAACAGGCAGAATACTGAATCTCCACCTGGATAATATACCAATATCCAAAGCTCTAATTTCTATGTCACCCAGTACTTGCTCAGTACTTTACATCTTCACAAATTGACCACAGTGCTCAACTCGCCCTCTCCGAAATAAAGGACGTCATGGAGACCAATGTAACCATATGACCCGTGCGGAAATCACCATGCGTTTACTGTTTTATCATTTCGTAGATTGATACATGTCTGAGAAGTGAAACACTTTGAAAATGATCAAAAACAGTAATGGATGTTTGTAACTAAAGGAGGAGCTGTACCCATTACCCCAAGTTCTTATCTGCCCTCATCTCAACGCTGTAAGTGAACTTGTTCACCCGGTCTGCTGTGTTCACGAGGGAAGCACACAGGGATAATAGACTTGGAGCTGAATGGTAGATCAATTGCATCTAAGCGGAGCAAAGGCTAATGTGTTATCTATTGATTTATGCAGCCCAGGCAGTCGGTTTAATCTCAAACCATTGATTTTAATATTGTTAAACGTAAACGAAATTTCATAAGATTTAGCGACATACAATTTTTGGAGTCCACAGATAACCGGAAACATTTGTAGATGTCACTCTGTCATATGCTGCTGGTGAATTTATAAATGTACTTGAAGTTTTAAATGTCACAGTGCACTGCCCGACACAAGTTCGAATGTCCAATTGCAATCTGTCAATGTTAAAATGTAGCAGCGACTAACATGCGAGCAGAGACCTGACCACAAGGCCAGGTGCTTCCTGTCGGTTCAGCAACTCAGCAAAACGCGCAGCGAGTGTTCCGAAAATGCTCCTGGATAATATGAAGTATAACTCAATACTAATTGTTCAACTTCTCAGGAATCATTTCTTCCTGTATGGAACCAATATGTTTGTGGGTTTCCCTTCTCTAAACGCGGTTCTGTGAAGTCATTCACTCAATGATTCTCAAGTTGTTCATGAAAATAAAATTGCATTTCTCGAGCAGATAAGAAATGTTTCTGAGCGTCAGAGTCCCGCTGAACTCTGTCACTCTAAACTGGGCGGATGCAGCAGAATCGCTCAGATACGTAATGGTGCTTCTAAAGTATATATAAAAAAAAATAAGTTCCAATAGAGAATAACAGCATTTTAACAGAAGCATTTCATCGAAGATTTCTGTATAGATGCGCTACACATAATAATTTAATGAGTAACTTGGGTCTTCTATCTTTTGAGAATATTATTCTCCGAATAGAAGACAATAAAAATGTTCTGCCTTAGAACAAGTTGTTGTTAGAAAAAGTTGGAAAAGGCTTATTTAAACACGAAAAAAAACTTATTTTTTATTCTGGATGTTACAGATTTGTAAGTCTTGCTTAAGTTATTGCTCAAGTGAAAGTTCTTTTCTTTTCCCTTGTGAGGATGTGAAAATCAGGTTGTGAATACAGGCTACATTCGGACTCGAGAGCAGTCTTAACCAGCCGATTGGATTGGAATTGTCAGGGAGAACACTCACTCGGATTTCTTGAGGAAAGTGGTTGAATCTGACACGCAATTTATGCATTTTCTGCACATTTCCCCTGGATTTAACCTGGGAATTTTAACCCTTATCCTCTTCAAGGCCGTCAGCTATTCCTCCAAAATTGTCCGTTGAAATAAGCGGTAAAACAGTGCAAAAATGCACATAATCCAGCGCAGGCCGAATATGATTTTTAAACATTTTCCATATGCATTTCCTTCACTCGCCTGTGTCTGTGCTGTAAGATATGATGATTTGATGATCCGATGCTGGGTTGGTGACTCACTTCCTTGTCAAAAATATAGGCCTCATTAGCCGCACAGGGCAAGGAGGTGGATATAACTGTCATTGGTATCTTTTATCAAACGGCAATTTACATTTCACACATGGGAGCATCAATTATTCAGACAGGAGGAAGCATTATTTTCTGAACAAATAATTCATTCCTGGGGCGTTTGGCGTTTCAAAAAAGTGTTGGAAGAACAGCCCGATACCGGTGTACAAAACTCGGTTAATAGTCAAGTAACCGACAATCGGGACGATGCTGAGCTCCATCCTGACTCTAATTGCATTGCAGCTTCTCAACTGTGAGTTATTATTGATTGAATGTATCCTGCTATCTGTTGAGACTTCACTGACTTAACATATATCTACATATATTGAGCTTTCATAATACAAATGATGGTGAACGATGTAAGGGAAAGTTAATTATTTGAATAATAAGTGTCATCTGGAGGTAATGGAATATTAATGTACATCAATTTACAATGAGAGGAGGCGAGTTCAGTGTCTGAAAAGCTGGAGGATGAAGAAGTGCTCAGCACATTGAAAACATACTTGCTTATACCTTTGAAGTATTGTAACGGACAAAAGAGCCAAGAACAGGCTAGTGGGGTTAGACTGAATTGATTTTATCCCACTCGGCACAGTCACTTTGGACCGATGGGCCAAACAATTGTGCCGAATATTGCTTTGAGGCCACAAAGGCCCGATGGAAATTGTTTTTTGATCATTTTGACATTGGTGTGCAGAATAAATAAATTGAACTTGAAAATCAAAATGGACAATTACATCTAAATCGGGAAAATAATATTTTTTTTTCCAGCAATGTTTTGAATTCTCTGTTTCACTTAGGGAAAAGGCTCTAGTATATTCACATACACTCTTCGTTGTTATAAGTGCATATTGGAATTGGGAATGTAGCAGCAGAGGTTTCAGTTGGCGAATAATTTAGATTCCCTGTTTCAAAGGCTTTTGATAAGGTGGCCCATGGAAGACTTCTACAGAAAATGCAGATGTGTGGAATAGAGGGTGATTTAGCTAATTGGATTAGAAATTGGCTGGCAGATAGAAGACAGAGGGTGGTGGTTGATGGGAGATATTCATCGTGGAGTTCGGTGACGAGTGGTGTGCCTCAGGGGTCTGTTTTGGGGCCCCTGCTGTTTGTAATTTTTATAAATGATCTGGATGAGGGTATTGAGGGATGGATCAGTAAATTTGCAGATGATACTAAAGTTGGTGGTGTGGTAGATAGTGAAGAGGGGTGTTTTAGTTTACAGAGTGACTTGGACAAGTTGCAGAGCTGGGCCGAGAGGTGGCAAATGGAGTTTAATGTGGAAAAGTGTGAGGTAATGCACTTTGGCAGGAACAATAAATGTGTAGAGTATAGGGCTAATGGTAGGGCTCTTAATAGTGTTGAGGAACAGAAGGATCTTGGTGTATATGTCAATAGATCCCTGAAAGTAGGCAGTCAAGTGGATAAAGTTGTTAAGAAGGCTTATGGAGTCTTAGCTTTTATTGGTAGGGGGATTGAATTTAGGAGCCGCAGCATCATGTTGCAGCTGTACAAAACTCTAGTGCGGCCGCACTTGGAGTATTGTGTGCAGTTCTGGTCCCCACATTATAAGAAAGATGTGGAGGCATTGGAGAGGGTACAGAGGAGGTTTACCAGGATGTTGCCTGGTATGGAGGGCAGGTCCTATGAAGAGAGGTTGAAGGATTTGAGGTTGTTTTCGTTAGAAAGGAGGCGGCTAAGGGGGGATCTTATTGAAACATATAAGATAATTAGAGGTTTGGATAGGGTGGACAGTGATAGCCTTTTTCCTAGGATGGAAAAAGCTAGCACGAGGGGACACAACTTTAAATTAAGGGGTATGAGTTATAGGACGGATATCAGAGGTAGGTTCTTTACTCAAAGAGTGATTAGGGAGTGGAATGCCCTGCCTGCAGCTGTTGTAGATGCGCCAAGTTTGGTGGCGTTAAAGAGGTTAGTTGATAAGTATATGGATGAGAAGGGAATGGTTTAGTTAGGAGGGGCATTGCTTTTTATTTTGGTCGGCACAACATCGAGGGCCGAAGGGCCTGTTCTGTGCTGTATTGTTCTATGTTCTATGTTCTTGTTTAACTTATTTCCTTTCAAATATATAATAGGATATAGAACATCTGATTAATGCATGTTTTAATTTCTCAGCCGAGGCTTACGGCAACCTGAGGTTTCAATACAAAATTGAATGGAAATGCCTCACGTGTGCGTGGGCAACATATTACTGTAAAACCTCTATTTGGGCTATTTGATTTGGTACAAATTGGTTGGTTCAAATTAGTACAAAGTTGGTACAAAATACAGCAGTCGCTCTTAGAATATTACTACATGGGCAACATATTTCTGTGAAACCTCTATTTGGACTACTTGATTTGTGTTTGTACAAATTAGAGCAGTCGGTCTAAGAATCTGCTGAAAATGAGTTTGAGTGCAAGCCAGCTCACTGTGTTTAAAAATGCAGGAATTTTGGCGAGGACCGTCCACACATATTTCTTCTGATCTTGTAATCTGATCTTGATCAGAGGGTTAGATAGGGTGGACAGTGAGTGTTTTTTTTTACTCGGATGGTGATGGCTAGCAGGAGGGGACATGGCTTTAAATTGAGGGCTGGTAATTATAGGACTGACATCAGGGGTAGCTTCTTTACTCAGAGGGTACTAAGGGCATGGAATGCCCTGCCTGCAGCAGTTGTGAACTCGCCAACTTTCAGGACATTCGAATGGATCGGCATATGGATAACATTGGAACAGTTTAGGTTAGAGGGTCATTAGACTGGTTCCACTGGTCGTTGCAACACCGAAGGCCGAACGGCCTGCTCTGTGATGTAATGTTCTATGCTTTTTGTTCTATTTCTCATTACGTTTTCTGTCTGAACCCCGTGTAGAGATAAAACAAACAAATTGTTTAAAATAGGTGCCTCAGCCTCAGACTGTTGGACTAGTTCTGTGAATAATGCATTTTAACACATTAACATGAACTTCAAGTAATAATGTCATTGATTAACTTTATTAATATGAAGAGACTACTTATCTTGTTATGTTGTTAATGTAATTTGCTAAATATGCATATTTTGTCTGGTGACTTATGTTACTCAATTGCCTCATATCTCCGACCGGAATACGTGTTAAATTAATATTTCTATGCAGTGATTTTTTTTGAGATTCTAATTATTTTTATTTCTCAAGAAGTATGTCAGGGTGTCGTGTTCTCTCTGTCACATGCCGTTTTCTGTGGCATATCGAGACATGATATTTCATCTCCTTCTCCAGGCCAATTAGTTCTGTTCTGATAAAATTGGTTCATTTTCTCTCGGTTCCCAATGTGCTTCTTTGGTTATATTCATTAATCCGAATGTCACTGAAAATGCTGGTTAACTGATAAAGAAGCGCCCCATTACTGTAATCAAATACTTCACGCAGTGAATGACCCAGAATCCGCGAATTAAAAAAAAAACAAAATCTGAAAAAAAAAATACTGTTTAAATTTTGCAGTTGCTTGAAGGAACATGTCTTATAAAAGAAAGCACAGCAAATTATACGTTGTGATGCAATAAATCCTCTGCTCAATAAACTCATCTCATCAAAATTTGATGTTTTTATTACCACTGAATCGCCAATTACTTCGCAGTTATGAAGTGAATATTGAAATCGTTGAATTAACTTGTAGACAATTACCATAATATACTTTGAGCAAAGTTGCGTTTTAAGTTCATTAGTTTCCACAAAGCAGCAAATGAATAAGAAACATAGATTTACCAGATAATCCAACTCACGTATGGCGGCAGGTGGAATTAAATGCTCCACTGGATCTGTTGTACAGACGGAACCTACATGAATTGAAATTCGAGCTGAACAGCGCAGTCTGGGTGTAGATCACCGCCACTGTTAGAATAGCATAGATTGCCGAATGGAATCTACCTGAATTCACCGCTTGCAGAATCCCAGTAAAAGTTACAGTTACTATTAATAGAATGCGTAGACAGATTTGCGATAGATATTTCTCAGTGAAAGAGCTGTTATGCTCGTCGTGTGGTACAGTGAGCTGCCAAATGTTAAACAAATTATTTTGAATTGGAGAAATAGACACGTTGACATGGTTCATTTTTGGTCAGTTCCAAAACGTGCCTCTTTGGTGATAATCATTAATCTCAATGTCATTGAAAATGTTGGTTAACTGATAGAGAAGCGCCTCATTACTGTTACCAAACAATTCACGCAGTAATGGATCGAGAGTCCGCAAAACAAAATTATAAATAAAATAGTGTTTGGACTTTTCCGTTGCTTGAAAGAACATGTTTTGTAAAAGAAAGGAGAACAGATGTGATGTTGCAATGTAATAAATCTTATGCTCGATAAGCTCATTTCATTAAAATTTGATATGAATCGTCAGTGAGTTCGCAGTTATGAAGTGAATATTGAAGTTGTTGACTTGACTTATAGAAAATAATATAACACGAACAAAGTTGCATTTTTAGTTCATTTGTCTCCAAAAACAGCAGCGAGTGAAAAAGAAACTTAGATTTAACATCGTTTCAAAATTAGATACTTCGGCAGGTAAAATTAAATACTCCATTAGATCTGCTGTTCAGATGGAACAGACATAAATTGAAATTCGAGCTGAAAAACGCAGTCTGGGTGCCAATCGCCGCCACTGCTGGAATACCATACATTGCCGAATGGAATCTACCTGAATTAACCGTTTGCAGAATCCAGTAAAAGTTCTAGTTGCTATCAATAGAATGCGTTCACAGATTTGGGATAGACGGCTTCAGAAATTGGCCTCTGAGTCTTTTTTAGCTGTCTGGCTGCAGTACATGGTGCAATGGTGCAAGCACAGTGACATTAGGGATTGAGCTTATTCCAGAATGAAGCAAACCCGATATCATCCGAACTGTGCATGTTGACCTACTTGGAAGAGAATGCGCAATTCAGGAAATTGTTGTCGGCCTGTCCTTGTACTTTTAGGGAGTAGAAATCGCGAGTTACGAATGAACTGCGAATGAATCGTGGTCATTTGTTGCTCTGTATCATCTACACGGTGCACAAATGATTCAGGTGATGGCTGGTATTTCCAGCAAATCCGCTGCTGACCAGCACCTTCTATTCCATTGTTTGTTAGTGTCATTAGTGATCTGTTGCAGGAAGAAAAGGGGCAGAGGCTTCAGGTGAGAGGTGGAAAGTTGAAGGAAAATGTATGAAAAAAAAAGCTCAGAAAGCAGTGCATGCCTGAGGAAGTGAAACATTAACAATTAGTTAAGACGTATTCATGGGTACATGAATAAAGAAGAAGTAGGAACACACAGATGGAAATCGAACAAATTAGGAGGGATCATGGTGGATAGCGGATTGAAGGACGGAAGGGTCTGTTTCTGTGCTGTACTTTTCTTGATTTTGAAATGGGTTAACGATTCACTGAGAGAATTACTGAACGCTGAAAAGTGGAGCAAAAAATAGAAAGATGGAATCGGTGAAGTGAGTCCAGAATTTCCGGTTGGACCGTCGAAATTATGATAATTTTGAGTAAATATTAAAATGTTATTCCATAATTCCGGCAAAGGGTACACCATAAATGGGAGTTGTGTGATATGGTTTGTGAAGAGTTCGTAAGGATAGCCGAGGATTGTCTACATTGGAAATAAATGACGTACTGTCCGTATTATGGACGGTGGTGCAGAGATATTCGAGTAACTTTATCATGGTTACTCTGTGTATCAAGTTATAAGTTTCAGCAAGCCAACCAGAGACAGGAATCGCTACTTTGTTGATTCTATTATGTAAACTAGAGGCTAAAGTGAATTCGGATGTTTGATTGACGCAAAATATCCCTGTTTAGAAATACGGTAACATGCGGTTATTAAGAGATTCAAGCAATGGAATGAGGCCGGAAAAATCATAGGTCATAATATCACGGTTTGACAATTTGAATAATATTTTTTTTTAACAGCAAGTGCTTACAAATCATACGGTGTAGAAATGACACAGATCCTCCGTGTTGACTTTGTGATGAAGGGTTTGACAGTTTCATTCATCTCGTATTCCAGCATAGTCTAATTTTCAAAATTTCATTTCAGGCAGACCAGGAAACAGCCAGGCTGATCCATCAGGTAATCGCCCTTCAAATTCATATTTGACATTTTAGAACATAGAACATAAACACTACAGCACAAACAGGCCCTTCGACACAAAGGTTGCGCCGATCATATCCATACCTACCAGGCCATAGAACTACCTGTAACTCTCAACCCCATTAAATCCCGTGTACTCATCCAGAAGTCTTTTAAAAGGCACCAGCGAGTTCGCCTTTACCTCCACTGGCGGCACCCGATTCTAGTAACCCTTCGACTGAAAAACGTACCTCTAACATCTCAAGAACAAAGAACAAAGAACAAAACAGCACGGGAAACAGGCCATTTGGTCCGACGAGCCCGCGCCGCCACCCCGATGTTCTCATCTCTACCCGCGATCCCTGTCTATGTTTATAGATTTATGGATTAAAAACCAAATTTGAGACAATTTAGGGAGAATTTGTTTTGCCAATTAGCCTAAGAGCACATCTTTGGGATGTGGGAGGAAACCGGAGCACACGGGGAAAACCCACGCAAGCACGGGGAGAATGCACAAACTCCCACAGACACAGGCCCAAATCCATGTAACTGCACAGCACAGCGATAGTCACTGAGCTGTCGTGTTGCCCATCAAATGGTCCAGGTCAAGCGAACACTAACGACGTGAAGCACTAGGACACTCTCGAACAAAAAAAAAATCCTCTCACGACCCATCGTGTGTATGCCCCTCGTTAGACAACAAGGTGGATCGAAGCACCAGTAGGATAAAAACAAGTACATCAATATCATCATCTATTTACACACTTCCCAGGGACTCCCAAGGCTCACGATCCCGATTTTAAATCAGTTTTCTTTCCCCCTCCATTTCCATTCTGTTCATGTGCCCATCTAAGTATTTCTTAAATAACTCCAGAGTACCTGCCTACACCACTTTACTTGGCAGCGCATTCCATACACCCGCCACACTCTGTGTGAAAAAACTCCCTCTAGCATCCAAATTGTACCTTCCCCCCCTCCCCCTAAGCCAGTGACCCCTTGTGCTGTTCCAGTCCATCGTAGGAAAAAGCTTAACCCTGTTTACTCTATCTATACGCGTCATAATTTTGTACATCTCTATTAGATCTCCTCTAATTCTACGTCTTTCTAAGAAACAGTCCCAATTTGCCTCACGTCTCCTCGTAACTCAGACCTTCCATAGCAGGCAGCATCCTGGTAAACCTCCTCTACATTCTCTACAGAGTCTCCCCGTCCTTCCGGTAGTAGGGCGAGCAGAACTGGACGCAGTATTCCAAATGAGGTCTAACCAACGTTTTATACAACTGCAACATTAAAGGCCACCTCTTGTACTCTATACCCATTCCTATAAAGTCTAACATACTATATCCTATCATACTAACATACTATATAAGGCTAACATACTATATACTATCTTCTCGGTACTTGCTCCCCAGCACCTTAAACCTGTCTCCTCTCGTCACGACCATTTCAGCCCTGGGAAATAGCCTCGAAGAATCCACCCTCTCTATATCTCTCAACATGATGTAGTCCTCTATCAAGTTGCCCCTCAGCTTTCGTCTCTCCAGGGAGAAGAGACCTAGCTCCATCAACCTATCTTCACAATGCATGCCTCCCAATCCATGCAACATCCTTGTAAAACTCCTCGGCACCCTCTCAATAGCTTCCACATCCTTTCTGTTTTGAGGAGACCAGAAGTGTGCACCATATTCCAGGTGGGATCTCACAAGGATCATATAAATTCGCAGCATTACCTCCCGACTCCTAAATTCAATCACTTGATTAATGAAGGCCATTAAATGTTTTTACTGCACTAATCCATCCAACTGAAAGATAAATCCCTGAGACAATTGCAGCATTTTTACGTTCAATGTCTGCGTGTCAATTGTAAAAGAAAATGTTCTTGCAATGTTTCCCTGAAAATCTTTAATTGCTGTTCCCTAATTAAGAACGACATTAAATTAGGTCCCCGAGGAGCTAAGTGAGATGCAAAGTGGTTCCGCTGCTGTTTGGAAATAAATTTTCACTTCCGTTGTTCTCAGCCAGTGCTGAAATGCACTGCGATGTCATGGCCTTTCCATCACCGGTATATTAGCGTTCCGGTGAAAACTCGCCGCATCCTCCCGCTCCGGAAAGAGATGGAGACTCCCTAACTCTCCAATTCAGCCGGTTACAGTCGGGCCGCCTTTGGTCGACAGTGATGACAGACATCGAATTTATACTAGGATTGGGATTCCACTATATCAGTCCAGGCAATCTGGTGAACCACAGGACAGGTCAGTCCTGAGTTGTGTGGATTGAATCGAGTAAGCACCTCTCAACACTCCTGACTGACGCAGCCCAATCATGCGTCCAACTTCCAACTGAATTGCGGATATTTCCCAGCGTCAATCCATATTCCCGCTTCCACTTACAATGCCTAATATTACTCCAGGTTGGTTGAGGTCCTGGGCAAATTCGATGCTTAACTTTATTCTTATCTGACCTGTTGCATCAGGCGGACAATAACTTTTGGTTTATTTCTGTCTTTTGCAGAGGCGGTAAAGCTGAGACTGGCGAATGGGCAGAGTCGGTGCGCTGGGAGAGTGGAGATTCACTACAGGGGACAGTGGGGGACTGTGCTTAGCACTTACTGGGAGCAGCGGGACGCCGATGTTGTGTGTAGGGAGCTGGGCTGCGGGACCGCGCTCTCTGCACTCGGCGACGCTGACTTTGGGGAAGGATCCGGACCCATTGTGACGTTACATGTTGAGTGCGAAGGGAGCGAGAGCGCTCTGCGGGAATGTCCCTCATATCCATGGGGTGACTATGACCTTTGGCACACCCGTGATGCCGGTGTGATTTGCACAGGTAAAAGTAAAAAAAAAAATCTGCTCATCATTTACAGCCTACTCTCCACTAAAAGGTGGATAAAGAGAGTGCACAGAGTAAAGAGAGTGCAGAATATTTTCAATGTTCTGAAAATAGAAGTGTGGTTGCCTTAAAAGCAGAATTTAAGTTTGGAACGAAACAACAACAATGACATTGATTAACAATTACCACAACTGTGCACAGGCCAGCTGTGTCCTTGAGCTGAGCGCTTGCTGTTAGCTATGTTCAGGAGAGGAGTTGCTCAATCCTGGTTTCTTACTGTTCAGTTCCGATCACCATTCAACAAATGATGAACATTTCAGGGCCACACAGAGCAAATCCTGGGCAACTGTCTGGCTTCTGCTGAACAATCATCTATCTTCATCTCTCCGATGTGTTTAGTTTATTCTCGATTTTATTTTAACTGAAAATTGACTGATTCTCAATGACTATTTTTGCTATTGGAATCGAGAAATTGCACGCGCACATGAAAATGTAGTTCGAAACCCAGAGGTACGTCGGTGACATCCCGATCGCCCAATTCTTCGAGCTCTCCACCACCATCCCTCCCCAAACACAACCACACGCCTGGAGACATAGATATCAGCAACCATGGTGGAGAAAGTGGAGCGAGACAGACCTGGCGAGCGGGGCGGGTGAGTGGAGGTGGGAGGTCCGGGCTGATAACGTGTCCCGGTCTTACCTGCACAGAATCAAAATTTCGGACATATTTTGATCAGCCCGCTGTGTACGGAAGTATATTTAAGGGAAGTTTGCGTCACTGGACACTCCATCAGAATTGGAATTGTCCCTGAATTACATCCGGGTGCCTCTGTCCCCGTGTTTGACATTTACTGACTATTGATTGCGGAGGCCATAGAGCGCTTATCCAGTCACTGCGGCTACTTTCAAAGCAGCAATCAGTGGCCAGATTGAAGGTGTTCCAAGAGCGGAGTGAGGATGCGAAGAGTCTGGAGGAGAGTCATGCGGACTGGAAACTTCCCTCTATTCTCCTCTCGCAACAAATTCTGCCACAGCTGCTGAATTGTTCCAACATCATCTCATTTTGTACGGGAGGGGACTGGCTAGATATCCCCTCTCTCTCCAGGCGTGTCGTTTTAATAGCTACCATGTAAACCCTCTTAAAATGTTTGATATCATTTGGAAACTTAACTCCTCTCATACCCTGAATCTGATGGTTACCAACTGGATCAAAGAATCCCTACAATACAGAAAGAGGCCATTCTGCCCATCGACCGTGCACCAACAACAGATCCAACAAGACAATATTTCCGAAACCCAACCCATTTATCCTGCTATTTTTTCGAAAACTGGTGTCAATTTGACATGACCAACCAACCTAACCCAAACATTATTAGATTGCGGAGGAAATCGGTGCACCCACCTGAAACAACACAACATGTGCAAACTCCGTGCAGACAATGACCCAAGGCCAGAATTGAACTCGAGTCCCTGGTGCTATGAGGCAGCAGTACTAACCATAATGGGAAAATGCCGCCCTGTTCCTATATGTTCGCATCCGTCTTATTATTTATGGACGGAAATAGGAAGTTTTTTTTTAGTTGGGCATCATGATGATCAAAGCCCAAAGTGTTTCAGTGTTTTACGTTTCGTTGTTGTTTGATCTTGAAATGAGTCAAAGATTTAGTGGGAGAATCACTGAACGCTGAAAAGTGAAGCAAAAAAAGAAAGAACCAAAGGGTGAAGAGACTCCAGAGATTCCAGTTGGACCATAGAAATTGTGAACATTTTGAGTAAATATTGAAATGTTATCCCACAATTCTGGCAATGTGTGCAACATAAGTGGAAGTTGTGTGATAATGTTTTGTGAAGAGTTAATAAGGATAGCTGAGGATTGTCTGCATTGGAAATAAATGACGCACTTCCGTATTGTGGACGGTGGTATAGAGATATTCGAAAAACTTTATCACTGTTACTCTGTGTATCAAATTATATATTCCACCAATCCAACGGGAGACAAGAATCACTGCCCTGTCAATTCTGTTATGCAAACTAGAGGCTAAAGTGGATTTAAAGATTTGACCAATACTAAATATCCCTGTTTGAGAATACGGTAACACGCGGTTAAAGCATATTCAAACAATGGAATGAGAACAGGATATTCAAAGGTTCGTAATTGTTTAACATCAAGTGCTTGCAAATCTTATGGAGAAAAAAACACACACACATCCTCGGTGTTGTCTCTCTGATGTATGGTTTAGGCAGTTTCATTAATCTCGTGTCCCAGCAAAAGGTAAATTTTCAAAATTACATTTCAGGCAGACCAGGGAACAGCCAGGCTAATTGATTAGGTTATCGCCCTCCGAGTTCAGATCTGACATTTTACTGCACTAATCCATCCAACTGAATCATAAATCCCTGAGACTATTTCAGTTTCTTTGCGTTCAATGTTTTGGTTCAAATTCTACCTGTCAGTTGTGAAAAAAATATGTTCCTGAAATGTTTTCCTGAAAATAGTTAATTGCTGTTCCCTATTTCAAACGACAATAAATTCGGTCCCGAGGAGCAGGGTCAGAGGCAATGTGGTCCCGCTGTCGCTTAGAAAAACATTTCCACTTCCCGAGTTACCAGCCAGCGCTGAAATACAGTGCGATGTTGTGGCCCTTCCAGCATCTGCTGAAAACTCTCAGCATCTCACAGCCCCGGGAAGGGCTGGAGACTCCCTTATTATCCAATTCAACATTACATCAGGGCGGCCTTGCTTCGACAGTGGTGACAGATATCGAATCCATACAAGGATTGGGATTCGTTATATTAGTCCAGGCAGCATGGTGGACCGCGGATCATGACAGCCATGAGTTGTGTGGATTGAATCAATTAAAAACCTCCCGACACTCCTGCCTAACACAGCCGAATCATGCTTCCAACTTCTAACTGAATTGCGGATGTTTCCCACCGTCAATCCATATTCCCGCTTCCACTTGCACTGTCTACTATTACCTCAGGATTTGTTGAGATCCAAGACACATTCGAAAATTCAAAATTATTTATTATCTGACCTGTTGCATCAGCTGGTCAATAACTATTGGTTTATTTCTGTGTTTTACAGAGGCGGTGATGCTGAGACTGGCGAATGGGCAGAGTCAATGCGCTGGCAGAGTGGAGATTCTCTATAGAGGACAGTGGGGCACTGTGCATGATGGTAACTGGGAGCAGCGGGACGCCGATGTTGTGTGTAGGGAGCTGGGCTGCGGGACCGCGCTCTCTGCAGCAGGCGGAGCTCACTTTGGGGAAGGATCCGGACCCGTTGTGACGGATGATGTTGAGTGCCAAGGGAGTGAGGGCGCTCTGCGGGAATGCCGCTCAAAGCCATGGAACCATTATTATGACTATCCGCACTCCAATGATGCCGGTGTGACTTGCTCAGGTAAGCAAAGAAGAAAAAAAAAGTCTGTCCATCATCTTGGGAAAAGGCGGATAATGTATTCTGAGATTCTACAAAGTTGTAAAGAGAGCGGTGATTATTTTCAATATTCTGAAAATAGAATTGTTGTTACATTAACACCAGGATTTAAGTTTATAACAATGTTATAGCAATGAGATTGATTAACAATTACCACAACCGTGCACAGGCCAGCTGTGTCCTTGGGCTGAGAGCTTGCTGTTAGCGATGTTCGTTCCTGGTTTCTCACTGTTCAGTTCCCATCACTATTCAAGAAATAATGAAGCATTCCCAGGCCACACAGAACAAATCCACATCGAACAATTAGATACCTACTGAGCTATCGTTTATCATCATCTGTTCGCAGCTTTTGGTTTATTCTACTATTCTAAATTAATTCCAAATCGAATGATTTTTAATACCTTTTTCCATCGGAGTTCAGAATTGTACATTCAAACGAAAATATGGTTCGAACCCCAGAGTTTCAGTGTGAGACATTCTGATGGATCAAAACTTTGAACTCTCCACCACCACCCTCCCCCTCAATTGACAAAACCACATGCCTGGAGTCGTATATAGACCTGTCAGCCACCATGGTGCGGAAGGGGACATGGAACGGCCGAAAGATGGGCCGAGGGGAGGGGATGTTGTGTTTGCAAGGGAGTTCTGGGCGCGCGAACGTGTCCTAATATTGGCGGTGCAGCACCAAAATGTTGGGCATGCTTTGATCAGCCGACTGTGGAGTAAGTACAAATAAGAAGACATTGGACGATTCAGCACTCTGTGAATTAGCGGCAGTCTCTGAACTAAATCCGGGTGTCTCGGTTCATGTGTTTGACATTTACTGTTTACTGATTGCGGAGGCCATAGAGCGCTTATCCAATCACTGCGGCTACTTTCAGAGCAGCAATCAGTGGCCAGATTGAAGGTGTTCCAAAAGCGGAGTGAGGATATGAAGGGTCTGAGGAGAATCATGCGGACTGAAAACTTCCCTCTCTTCTTCCCTTGCCGCAGATTCTGCCACAGCTGCTGAACTGTTCCAACATTTTCTGATTTTGTGTGAGAGGGGACTGGCTGGATATCCCCTGTCTCTCCAGGCGTGTCGTTTTAATAGTTGTCCTGTAAATCCTCTTCTCATCATATTTGAGACATTTGGAAACTTATCTATTGAATACCAACTGGATCGTAGGATCCCTGCAGTACAGAAGGCGGCCACTCGGCCCATCGAGTCTGCAGCAACAACATTCCCACCCCCTATTCCCGTAAGCCTACACATTGACCCTGCTAATTTCTCTGACTCTGGGGTCAATTTAGCATGGCCAATCAACCTAATCCGCACATCTTTCGACTGTGGGAGGAAGCCGGAGCACCCGGGCTAAATCCAAACAAACACTGGATAAACCCACACAGTGACCAAGGCCGGAATTAATTCCGGATCCTTGGCGCTGTGAGGCTGCAGCCCTGGCCACTGTGGCTCCGTGCCGCCCCGTTCCTATACTATGGCTATTTGTGTTTTTTTCACCGATGGAATTCTCAGGTTCAATTCCCGGCTCGGATTGCTATGTGGGTTTCCTCCCGGTATTCTGGTTCCCTCCCACAGTCCAAAAATGTACGGATTAGGTTGATTGGCCATGCTAAGAAATTGCCCCTTAGACCCAGGGATCTGTCGGTTCGAAGAATTTGTGAGATATTATGTAGGGATATGGAGGTATGGCCTGGGTTTGATTTTGTTCAGTGCAGACTCGATGGGCGGAAGGGACTCTTTCTGCACGATAGGGTTCTATGATTTCTATGAAATAGGACAGCATTTTTTTTTTAGTTCGGCATCATGTTGGACAGGGGTTTGTAGGACAAAGTGTCTCTTTCTATGTTTTTTGAAATGGGTCAACGATTCAGTGCGAGAATTACTGAACGCTGAGAAATGAAATAAAATTTAGAAAGATGGCAAGGGTGAAGAGGGTCCAGTAATTCCAGTTGGACCATAGAAATTGTGAACATTTTGAGTAAATATTGAAATCTTATCCCACAATTCTGGCAATGAGTACAGCATACGTGGAAGTTGTGCGATATTTTTTGCGAAGAGTTAATAAGGACAACTGGGAAAAGTGTGCATCGGAAATAAATGACGCACTGTCCGTGTTGTGGACGATGGTGCAGTGATACTTGAGTAACTTTACCTTTGTTACTCTGTGTATCAAGCCATAAATTTCAGCAATCCAACTGGAGACCGGAATCACTGCCCTGTCGATTCTATTATGTAAACTAAAAGGAATTAGGAGATTTGACTGACATAAAATACCCCTGTTTGGGAATAGTATTCCCAAGTAAGGAGAGGCTAAAGTATACACATTAAAAAAATAGATTCTTAGGTGATAATATTAATGGAGTGGTAATTTAAATAAAACTTTTTTTTTTTAACTTCAAGTACTTACAAACCATATAGTGAAGGGTTAACACAGATCCTCGGTGTTCACTTTGTGATGTTGGTTTTGATAGTTTCATTCATCTCGTGTTCCAGCAAAGGTTAATTTTTAAAATTTCATTTCAGGCAGACCAGGGAGCAGCCAGGCTGATCCATCAGGTAAACGCCCTCCAAGTTCAGATATGACATTTTACTGCACTAATCCATCCAACTGAACGATAAATCTACGAGACAATTTCAGTTTCTTTGTATTCAATGTTTCGTTCAACGTCTGCCTGCCAATTATAAAGGAAAGCAATGCTTTCCCGAATATCTTTAATTGATGGTCCCTCATTCAGTACATTAAATTAGGTCCGCGAAGAGCAAGACGAGAGGCAAAGTGGTTCCGTTGCTTTTTCGAAAAAAAACACTTCCCGAGTTCCCAGCCAGCGCTGGATTCAGTGTGATGTGTTGGCCCTTCCACCACCAGTATAGTTGGGATTCCGCTGAAAACTCTCCACCTCGGACTGCTCGTTGAAGGCTTGGAGACTCCCTGACTATCCAATTGTAGCAGCGCGAACCACCTGGTTCCACAGTGGTAGCAGATATCAAATCCATGCTAGTTTGGGTATTCCACAACATTTGTCCAGGCAAAATGATGGACTGCGGACCATGACAGTCCTGAGTTGTGTGGATTGACTCAATTAAACACCTATGAACATGCTGCCTGACGCAGTGGAATGATGCCTCCCACTTCCAACTGATCTGCGAATGTTTACCACGGTCAAGCTATATTCCCGCTTCTGCTTGCAATGGCTCATATTATCTCAGGGTTTGTTCAGATCCTGCTCACACGCGATTCTTGACTTGATTCCTATCTGACTTGCTGTATCAGCTGGCCAATAACTGTTGATTATATTTCTGTATTTTACAGTGGTGGTGAAGCTGAGACTGTCAAGTGGGCAGAGTCGGTGCGCTGGGAGAGTGGAGATTCACTACAGGGGACATTGGGGCACTGTGAATGATGAGAACTGGGACGAGCGGGACGCCAATATTGTGTGTAGGGAGCTGGGCTGCGGGACCGCGCTCTCTGCACTAGGCGGGGCTCACTTTGGGGAAGCATCCGGACCCATTGTGACGTATGACGTTCAGTGCGAAGGGAGCGAGAGCGCTCTGCGGGAATGTCGCTCCGCTCGATGGCGTCACTATCTCGGATCGCACTCCTATGATGCCGGTGTGATTTGCTCAGGTAAAAAAAAACAAGTTTGTCCATCATCTACAGCCTGTTGTCTGGAACCGCGGATACAGTATTCTGAGATTGTACAAAGTGGTTAAAAGAGTGGTTAATCATTTCAATATTCTGAAACTAAAAGTGCTGTTACATTAACTCAAGCATTTAAGTTTATAATAAACTAACAGTAATGAGAGTGATTAATAATTTCCACAACCGTGCACAGTCTAGCTATGTCGGTGAGCTGAGTGCTTGCTTGAAATTAAACTCAGGAGAGTTGTCCGTTCCTGGTTCCTCACTGTTCACTTCTGATCACCATTCAACAAATAATGAAGCATTCCAGAGCCACACAGAACAAATTCGGGACAAAAAATCAGGCTTCTACTTAGCATTCGTTTATGTTCATCTACCTGCAGAGTTTATTTATTCTGCTTTTTTAACATAACTTCAAATCCAACAATTCTCAATGCTTGTTTTTTTTTAACATGGGAGTGCTCTCTCAAATGACAATGTAGTTCGAACCCCAGAGGTACGATGAAAGACATCCCGATTAATCCAAACCTTCGAGCTTTCCATCGCCACCCCTCCCTTAATGTCTCACGGCCAAGTGCCTGGAGACATAGGCGGACCTCTCAGAAAACACGCGGGGGCGAGGGTAGGGGCGGACATAATTAAAGGGAGCGCAAGGAAGTGTCCCAGGGTGCTTATGGGCCCCGATCTTGCCTGCGCAGCGTCAACGGGTCGGCCATGCTTTGATCGGCTGACGGTATAGATAAGTGCATTTAAGGGGAACCCGGATGTTTCGGCACTCTACCAGAATTTCCGGCTGTCTCTGAATTAAATCCCGCTCTCTCGTGTCTATGTATTTAACATTTACTGACTACTGATTGCTGAGTCCATAGAGCGCTTATCCAGAATGAAGATGTTCCAAGAGCGGAGTGAGGATGAGAAGAGTTTGGAGGAGGTTCATGCGGACTGAAAACTTCCCTCTATTCTTGCCTCGACACGAGTTTTGCCACAGCTGCTGAACTGTTACATCATTTTCTGATTTAGCTTCAGGGAACTGGCTGGATATCTCCTGCCTCTCCAGGCGTGTCGTTTTAATAGCTGGCATGCAAATCCCCTTCTCAAAATGTTAGACACTATTTGGAAACGTATCTAATTTCGCACCCTGAATCGAATGAATACCAACTGTTCCTCCATTATTTCCCTTTGTTATTTTTTCATCGACTTTACCTCTAGAGTCTGTTAGGGAGAGAAATTAGAAATGTTATTGGTGGGGTGTTCCATTATACTTAAATAAATTGTGCTGATCAATTTGTTCAAGAAGTTGTATTTTAAACAAACGTGCAGCAGTCGATACATTTTCCAGAATAAAATGAAGAAGGATTAGTTATTTTAACATTTAAAGTTGCTGGAGCTTCAGGCATATTTCGTTCACTGTAAACTGATAGAAGGAGTTGTTGTCCAGACTCAATAACTAGTAGACTGGACTTCTTTCCAGAATAGGAGATCATTTCAAGGAAGCAGTTCTCTTAACTGCCGACTCCATTACAGATATGGACTGACCAAAGTTCTGCAAACTTGTCAAGGAAACTCTTTCCTTTCATATTCTCTCCGTCTAATTAGAAATACTAAAATTCCAGGAGGATTTTTGATTATGTTTTGCACCTGCCCTTTATATTTTGTAATCTGTGCAAATGGCCCTTGATAAAGCTCCGGTGTCGATTGCTAATCACCATTTAGACATTCTGGAGTCCACTGTTTCATTTCTGGGTGAAGTCCTTTCAGGACGTTCATTCCCAACACGTTTCAGCGCCGAAAAACAACAACAAAAAAAGAGATTGGTTTGATACCTGCTCTTTGAAACATCCCTGGTCAAATAATTCGATATGATATTGATTCAGGTCTGCCTATTGCAGATTGTGATATTTCCCTTCAGCAGGTCGTAAGGGGCAAGTTGTAATCAGAATTTATTAAGATGAACCTGCAGTGAGTTCAATTTAAGTGTGGATGGGGAAGAATGTTCCAAATGAATCGCCTTAAGACTGAACACGGCTTCTGGAGAGAATAATAGCTCACATTTATTGAAATTGATGAAACATCTTTAATCTTATAATTTTACAATGCATGAGAAAACCATTCAGCCCATTGAGTCTCCCGGACAGAGCATGCAATCCCACGTCTTTACGTCAATAAGTACCCTGAACAATACATTAATAAATTAAAGAGCAACTAAGGGGAACCAGATTCAGAACAAATCATGGTAGAACCTAATTAAGCGGATATTAATATTTTTGATAATAATTTGTGTTTTGTGATTTGTTGTTGTTCAGCCCACAGATTTCCAAAACTAGTATCGGGCGCTTTTCCATGCTCCGGCAGATTGGAGATCCATAACGATATAGAATTTGGTACAGTGTGTGACCTTGACTTGGATTGGAATGCGGCCAGAGTGGTCTGTGCTGAACTTCAGTGTGGAGTCGCTATTTCCGTGAGAAGAGAAGCTTATTTTGGGAAGGGCGTTGGACTTATATGGAACGATAGATTTGAATGTAAAGGCAGCGAGACAGGCCTGATAGACTGCCCCCTTCTTCCAGGAAATCAGTCCCGGTGCACCCACAGGAACGATGTCAGTTTGATCTGTTCCGGTGAGTACATACTTGTGAACATGAGGAAAAAAAATCGTTCTTGATATGCCAGTTCTCTTTCTCTCTAATGTCGAACTAGACCTTCGTATTTGACTGATTTGTTGCATTTTTGGAACAAAATTTCAAAGGATGCTCATTTTTTTTTCCAAATCAGATTTATTTCCATCTTTATCTGTGTTCTAAAAACTAGAACATTGATTTGTGCTTAGGCCAGACATGGGTTTCTCTGAAACATGTGATGTTGTGTTCTTTGTGAAGCTGCTATGTAGTCATGTTCTGACACCCAAGCCATGATCCCACTGCATGGATTATAACAGACAAGAACTGCTTGCATTTAAAGAGAATATTGGCACAGTAGAATAAATGAACAATTTTAAATTTCAATTAACTTTCATCAAACAAAATACTTGGATGAGATCAGTAACACCATTAAAAGTGCTTGTTTTATATTCAATAAAACGTGGAAAATTATACATATGCATATTGGGAATTTCAAAGCATGGATAACGCATCAACAATATGCATTACCCCCAGGATAACACAATAATTTTTCGAACGACATTTACATTCTAGATTACCTGTTCCGAGATTGTGTCTAATTTTGGAAGTCCATCCACCCTTCATCCATCTAGGTTATCATTTATATTTGCATCTTAATACATTGCTTAAATAGTGTGTGCTTTATTTCAAATATATTATGGATTTTTCCAAAGCCACTATATATTGCAAATGGTACATTAACTTTTCTCTTCAGGATGGACTCCTCACTTTGTCTTAATTTACCTTCCGAAAACATGACGTATTACATTAATTAGTTATATGCAATCATTTGTGAATAGTTGGCAATGATTATTGATGCAAATGTAAAATGTTTTCTTCCATACAACACCAAAAATAAGCTGGCATGTATTTCTTCTAATTTCGATGTATAATTTAATTGCATCTATGTTTGTACATGAAACAGGAAACCATGGGCCGAGATTGGTTGGTGGAAAGGACAGGTGCTCCGGCTGGGTGGAAGTGCTGCATGGGGAACACTGGGGGACGCTCTGTGATGTTTACTTCGGTTTACATGACGCCAGTGTGGTCTGTGAGCATCTTCAATGTGGAGTGTTAGAGAAAATCCCGAGAGGTGCAGTCTTTGGAAAGGGAAATGGGACAATGTGGAAGGAAAGTTACAGCTGCCGCGGGAACGAGTCCCGGTTGTGGGAGTGTCCGGTTTCATCAGTGGACAAGTTTAACTGCTCACATGGAAATGACGTCAGTGTCATCTGCTCGAGTGAGTTTCTAAATCAAGATAATGATGTCACATGGTGTGGGGATTAATGAGAATATTTCTACATTTGACGCGTCAATTGCCAGGGCATCCTCCAATTCCATAAACATTTATTATCCCTCCGCCTATTTGCTTCAGATCCAGAATAGCCACCTGGCTGTTGTCAGCAGCCTCTCATCACATCCTTCACCTCTGCACCGGGGGAGCTGGCCTGCTGTAAGATGTATTAATTTGATTTAATTTGCTGCACTGTAACCACTGTTCTCCATGTCTTTCTTCGCCCAGATGAAAACTGGTCACTGAGATTGATGAATGGGAGAAGTCGGTGTG
Source organism: Sphyrna mokarran (assembly GCA_024679065.1). Taxonomy (NCBI): domain Eukaryota; kingdom Metazoa; phylum Chordata; class Chondrichthyes; order Carcharhiniformes; family Carcharhinidae; genus Sphyrna; species Sphyrna mokarran. The sequence continues at coordinate 5,062,224 of JAGIQG010000031.1, forward strand.
ATGGGCGAGTGGAGATTTACTACAACCACAGCTGGGGCAGAGTGCAGGACAGCCTCTGGGATCTGAATGACGCTAACGTCACCTGTAGACAGCTGGGCTGCGGCGAAGCGCTAACCGCCTATAACAATTCAAAGTACGGAGAGGGTGAAGGGCCTGTGTGGGTGAATGATGTCCGGTGTGAAGGAAACGAATCGCATCTCCGAAAGTGCAGCATATTCACATTGAACCCGCATCGCAGCGACAGCGTCGGCGTAGGGGTTCTGTGCTCAGGTGAATAAACAGGTCACTCTTCCAGAAATATTATGGGAAAAGATGCAATCTTTGTCAACTGGGAATATACTTCACTCCTTCGAGAACACACGGCTGAAATATTTGACACTGGTCCCAGGATGCAGAACAGGACGTCATGGGAAAAAAAAACACATAGTTTTGAATATTACAGATATATCAATTTAATGAACATACTGAGCTACTTTATAAATCTCGAAGTAATTTCCATCAGTAAATTGAGATCAACGCAAATAAAGACAGTGCGGGCAGTGGGAAATAATGTGCTGATCAGTGTGGGGTGGGTTGCAGCAGCATAGCGAAGGGAGAGAGAGAGTCATATATAAGACGGATATTCCAATCTTGTGCCCCACTCGCCAAAATCATGAACATTAACTAAATATGAGGAAATCCAAACCCTTCAGTGAATTAAATCAATCAATGCTGGTTAGCATGCTCCTGCAGGTGTCCGGGTTAACTATGCTGAAGCGGCGGGCAGTGATGGAGTGTATAAGTATCATTGAACATGACCATGATATTTCGAAGCTAATTTATATTGATGGAAGTGCAGCCAATGTAAACCAAATAGTTTACTTATTAGTCTCAAGTAAGACTTACATCAACATAGCAACAAAGATACTGTGAAATTCCTCAAGTTGCCAAGGTGCTGCTGGTCAACAAAAGGGAAGGGGAGGGAATTAGGAAAGCAGGGAGATTTGAGTGTGAGTTTGTGCGGGTACTGCTCGCTGCTGGTGAGTTGGAAAGTGAGATGTTCATTTAGAAACGTTTTGATTGCATTCATGCGTTTTGGAGCTACGGCCATCAGGATGGTTTGGAATCTGCATTATTGACAAAACAAGGAACTGATAAACTTTTAACAGCAAATTAGGTGAGTTCGCAGGAAAGGTCGCTGTCTGAAAAGTTAAGTCGCTGCCAGGATATTTGAAGTATTCCTTACTTGTTCCAATACATATGGGTGAGCAAGCGAGATATCTGATGAAGTATGCATGGCAAAATGAGGTAGTGAAAAAAAAGCTACGACATGTTTGCTTAAACCATTCTGTGTGGAACAATTAATCACCACAGTGGCACAATTCCTGATAAGGTAAAACATGCAGCAATGAACGGGTCAGTTCCACTCCGAAAACCATGGGATAGTTTATTGCCAGAAATACAAATATCGAGAAGGTCTCTAAAATTGTAATTTTACGTGAGAATAAACTTATTTTTTCTTCTTGAGCAGAGATTATTATTTTTTGTTCTGTGAACAGCAGTTAAATACAGATGTTAAGTTACTTCACATGATCCAGTAGTTTGAATTTAACAATAAGATTAATATACATATAAAGTATATCTTGACGCTCCCATTTTGTTTCTTTATTAGAACACATGCAGTTAAGACTCTCTGGCGGTGGAAGCCGATGTGCGGGCCGATTGGAGATTCATCATAATTGGACCTGGGGCTCAGTTTGTGATGATTCCTGGGATCTGACAGACGCTGACGTGGTTTGCAAGCAGCTGGAATGTGGACATGCATTGCGGCTTCCTCTTCCTGCTTCGGCTGGACCTGACACACAGCCAATTTGGTTGGATGAGCTGGAATGCTCCGGGAATGAATCATTTCTCTGGGAATGCCCCCATGCATTGTTGGGTAAACACGACTGTAATCATAAAGAAGATGTGAAGATCATATGCTCTGGTAAATGTCACATTTTCTGCACTTACGACAGAAGAATCCCAAATCACGTAAAAAAAAAAACACGTTGAATGGTTATTTGGCTCACATCCTTATTTTAGACATAAGTATCACTGAAGTCTTTGTTTCGTCCATTTCATCGCGTTCCCTTCTGTTTCTTTATCAGTGACTTTCCATAGTCCAAGAGAACTGACAGGGAAAATCAGATAGGTAGTGAATCCCCCCAAAAACGGAATTTGTAAACTTTTTAAGAGATGGTTTTCTGGAGCAGCTTGTGGCAGAGCCTACGAGGAAGGAGGTAATTTTGGATTTGGTGATTTGCAATGAGACATATTTGATTAGAGAACTTAAGGTCAAGGAACCCTTCGGGAGCAGTGACCTCAACATGACAGAATTTACCCTGCAATTTGAGAGGAAAAGTTAGAAACTGATATCACGCTATTACAGTTAAATAAAGGGTACTACAAAGACATGAGGGAGGAGCTGGCCAAAGTTGACTGGGTCCATCACCAGAAGTTTTCCATTGAAATTCAGTATTGCTTATTCTTAATTATAGCGTTCGATTTCAGCATTTTTTGTGATCTTTGTAAAATAATGCTGGCAAACAGAGACCTTAAATGGCGCAACATATATTATACACTGTGGTTACAGCAGATAGCATCTGGTTATCTTTAATTTGTTTGACAGAGCACAAAGAGCTGCGATTGGTGAAGGGAAAGCATCGATGTGAGGGCAGAGTGGAAGTGTTCTATAATGGCACCTGGGGAACAGTGTGCTCAGAAAAGCTGAGGGGAAACGATGCAGCAGTGATCTGTGAACAGTCTGATTGTGGACCACCCGTCTCCATTGACTATGGCTCTCGCCGATTCGGAGTGGGATCCGGTCCTATTTGGTTGGATGACATCGAGTGTCTTTCACAAGAGTTGACCCTTCGACAGTGCCAGGCAGACCCGTGGGGTCAACACAGGTGTACTCATCGGGAAGATACAGGTGTCGTTTGTTCAGGTAAAACAGTCAATCAGTCTGCTTACAGGTGAGATTTGAAATATTTATGTAGCTCATGGAGTCAGCATGTTTATCTTATCAACAGGGGGAGGTACACCGAAGCAAGGGCAGGATACTGGGAACAGCTGCAAGCGAGAATCAGGTGTTTTCCCAACTTTAATATAACAGCGACCTGATTGTATTCCTCTCTTGTGCTACATGAAGTCTAATAATTTATTTATTATGTTTGACATTCAGGACAAAGTTTGCGTTTGGTGGGAGGTAACAACAACTGCTCCGGGAGAGTGGAGATATTGTGTAATGGAGCCTGGGGCACGGTGTGTGATGATTCCTGGGATTTGAACGATGCCAGTGTTGTCTGCAGACAGCTGGGCTGTGGCTCTGCTCTCAAGGCCACAGGAGACGCCGCTTTTGGGCAGGGTAACGGTACTATCTGGCTGGATGAGGTGAAATGCACCGGAAGGGAATCCTTTCTGCTTGACTGCCCATTTTCGTCATTAGCTCAAGCTGACTGTGATCACAAGGAAGATGCCAATGTGATTTGTTCTGGTAAGTGTCCCACTGAGAGGTGCAGTTTGGGCTTTAGGACATTGCCCAGCCCATTCGTGCTGAATATATGTCATGTTTTCAAAGGTCTTTCCGACCAACAATGCAAATAATTGTGTCACCTTTACCATATCATCATCAGGTCCTGATCTATATCCGACTTCTCCGTCCACAACATCAGGTATGTCTCAATAATCAATATCAGTCATCATTATGGCTAATTTTACATTGGGGTAAACGATGATTAGACATGACCATTGTCTTAATTTTGTCAACATCTAACGACAATTGGAGTGTATGTGACATACAAATCTTTTTTAAAAACATTGTGGACGGTTTATCTGATGAAACTTTCATAAATCTTTCAACAAGGACATGAAGATGAAAGCTCCTCCATCCCTGTGGTGATCTGCCTATCACTCGGTGTCCTGTTGATCTGTGAGTTGATCGTCCTTTTGGCAGTAATGCAGAAAAGATCATCAATAAAAGGTAAGGCTTGAATCATGTCCCTGAAAACACGCTGAGTCATGGATGTTGCTTCATATATCAAGCGCCTTCTCTTTTCTGTTGCTTTGCACAGAATGATCTCGGTACATTTCAGAAACAAATTAAGTGAGCATTGGCCACTAATTCATTTCGATCCACAAAAGAAATAATATATGTTGCATATGAACGCGGGAGTCATCCGCATTCATATTCCTGTTTCATCCATCAGTGGATGAGGTACAAAATTGAATACATTTTGGTGGCGATTGATTAAAAAAATGAATTTATTGAACTGAACTCAGATGGTCTGCACCCTTTGATATTAAAGGCGATGTTAGCAGAGATTTTGGGTGCATTAGTTATGATATTCCAATTTTTTCGAGATTCTGGAAGGATACAATTGGATTGGAAACACGCTGATATGACACCCTTACTCAAAAAAAAAAGAGACGCAAAAAGTGGTAAACTGTACACCGCCTACTTTGACCTCTGTGTTGAGAAGTTTCTCAAGCCAGACATTAAGCAAGAGATAGCTGATGAATGAAAAAAACAAAATGCAATTCACCAAGGTCAGCGTGATTTTATGAAGGACAAAGTGCGTGTGACAAGCTTGCTATTTTGTTTTTGTGGATTTAGGCAGCGAGGTGGATGAGGATGATCACATGGAAGTGACATTTCAGATTCAAGAATGCATTGGAGAAGAAAGTTAGAACCCGGGGTTGGGCGCAGAACATTGTCTTGAATACAGGATTAGTTGAGTGAGAAAAAAAAACATAGGTAGGGGATAAACGGGTCCTTCTCTGGAGAGCGAGCAAATTGTAACACGAGAGATGCTGCAGTGTTCAGTTTTCAACTGTTTCCAGTCTATGTAAATGACGTGTGTTCAGGGACACATTGCAACACCATAAGATTCGCGGATGATCTGAAAATGTTTGGAAAATCAGGTTCTGATAAGATTATAGAGTTTACAGATCGATATTGACAGTCTCGGAGAATGAACCGGAATATGGAGCTTAAATGTGGACACGTGTTTAGTCATCCATTTGCACCAGAAAATAGGTAAATAAGTATTCAAATGGAAGCATATTCAAAGTGTGTCAGTACGGAGGGATCTGTGCGTCCTTGTGCATTAATGACAGAATGTGATTGTACATCTCAGCATTTAATTAAAAAAAAACACAAATTGAATGTTGACATTTATTTAAAAATGACAGGATTTAAAATGTAATGAAATGTTGTTAACACTGGATAAGGTCCCGGTTTAGTCTCCATACATGATGAAGGATGTGCTAACATTGGACACAAATCAAAGGAAGTTCACTAGATTGATTCCAGGGTTGAAAGGACATTCATGTAGCAGCGTTTGAATAACTTGGGCTTGCACTCTCTGGAGTTCAAAAGCGTAACTGGAAGATCAGGTTGAAGTACAAAAAAAAAGCTAAAGGGGATTGATGAGGTGGGGGAACAGATATCCCGCTTTGGTGGAATGTCTACAACACATCATAAATTTAAAGTGAGTGGAAGGAGTTCCGAATCTGAGATGAAGGACAAATTCTCTCAGAGGGTTGTAAACCTGTGGAAAGTTTGCCAGAGTGCAGGAGAGACAGAATCAGTCAGCAGATTCAATAAAGAAAACAAATGTGCGCCTTTTGAAAGGTTGCATAAAACTCCAATGGAGCAGCAGGTTAGTGGATTTGAGACCAGGATAAGGTCAGCCTGATCACATAGAATGGTGGAGTGCGCTCACATGGCTGAATTGTCCAATCTCCCCCCCTTATTTCAATATCCATTGTAATTCCTATGTTCCAATGTGTTCATAAGATTTTAGCAATTGGCGTTTTATTTCCACTTACAATTGGCTACAAACCAACGCTGAGTCTAACAGTACTCAACCCATATTGAGATGTCATGGTATTGTATTGCACAATTTGCAGTATCAATACTGCAACCCAGCAAAGCTCTCCAACTAATACTACGGAACCCATGCCAATAGTATTGTGAGTACTGTCGCTCCCTCTGAGTCAGACGTTCGGTCCCAAGATTTCATACGAACAAAATGTCAGATCTTCCTGTAAAATCCTTCAAAGGCAACAATGGCAGGAGGTGAGAGTGGGACATTTTCCTGTTCGGCCATGCTCGGTATGGAAGGTCGAGAGGTTAGCCACCTGTTCTGTGTTGAAACATGGCCAAGGAATCTGATGAATTCCGACCTTTTGCACAGCAATTTGGAACAAATAAACAAAACTACCGTGTTTACCTGAACTCGCACTGAGTTCTCCTGATTCATATATTATGTGGTCACTTACATTGCTCTCCAAATACTGCAGTGTGCTTTGTGATGCAGGCAATGATATCAACACCCGATCATGTTGCAGTGGAACAAGATCAATTCTACAGCGTCCCGGTTTGAATCTAACCTCGACATTGAGTGCAATACGAAATCAATAAAAATATAAACAGAAATATATTTCCAGAATGTAACAATATGCTGGAGAAGGTGAGAGTGCATGGGATCCAAGGGGCTTTGGCATCGTGGATCCAGAACTGGTTTGCCGGCAGAAGGCAGACAGAGGCTGTGGATGGGTCTTGTTCTGCATGAAGGTCGGTAATCAGTGGAGTGCCCCAGGGATCTGGTCAGGGACCCCTGCTGTTTTTCATTTTCATAAATGATCTGGATGAGGAAGTGGAGGGATGGGTTAGCAAGTTCGCCGATGATACAAAGATTGGTGGTGTTGTGGATGGTCTGGAGGGATGTCAAAAGTTGCAGCGGGGACATAGACAGGATGGAAGACTGGGCGAAGAAATGGCAGACGGACTTCAACGCAGATAAATGTGTAGTGGTCCGTTTTGGCAGGAATAATGGGATGAAGGAGTACAATATAAGGGGTAGGAGTCTTAGCTGTGTTGTAGAGCAGAAGGATCTCGGGGTCCGGGTCCATAGGACTCTTAAATCGGCTTCGCAGGTGGAGGAAGTGGTCAAGAAGGCGTACGGTGTACTGGCCTTCATTAATCGAGGAATAGAGTTCAGGAGTCAGGAGGTAATGATGCAGCTGTAAAAGACTCTTGTCAGACCCCAGTTAGAGTATTGTGCGCAGTTCTCGTCGCCTCATTACAGGAAGGATGTAGAGGCTATTGAGAGAGTTCAGAGGAGATTTACAAGGATGCTGCTTGGATTGGGAGGCATGCCTTATGAAGATAAGTTGAGGGAGCTGGGTCTCTTCTCACTGGAGAGACGTAGGTTGAGAGGCGATCTGATAGAGGTTTATAAAATGTTGAGAGGGATAGATAGGGTGGACTCTCAGAGACGATTTCCTCGAGCTGAAATGGTCACTACGATAGGACACAGATTTAAGGTGCAGGGAAGCAAATACAAAGGAGATGTCAGGGGTAGGTTTTTCACTCAGAGGGTGGTGAATGAATGGAACCGACTGCCGTCGGAGGTTGTTGAGGCAAACTCACTGGGGTCTTTTAAAGGACTTTTGGATGAGTATATGGAAACGAATAGGGTAGGGGTTATAGATAGGTCTGTGGACTGGTAGATGTGATCGGCGCAACTCGTGAGCTGAAGGGCCTGTTTGTGCTGTATTGTTCTACGTTCTATGTTCTATGCTAACTGCCCCGATTTCCTCCAACAGAACCTGTCGCGGGTGGCACAGACCCACCATATGCTTTGTACCAAGCCATTTATGAAGAAATAGATAATATTACTCCTGACAAGCTGTACGCTCAGTCTCGTGCTTCAGGTTTGTATTTTATTTTATCCCAAGTTATACTGGACAAATACCGCTTCATATTTACCCTCTTCAACCCTGGTCAACAGAAGCATTACTGTCGCTGTCTTTGTGTGGAAATGGCACTTATCAAATTTCCTTATTTATCTTCAGATGATTCGATTATTGATTAGATTTCCAGTGCCCATTATTTTTCAAGAATATGTTTTCCCTTCTGTGTAAATATAGCGAACAGCGTAGCTGTTTCCAATTCCCAACTGTTTTGTACATTGCACACATCGAGTTGCGATCTACATAACAATAAGTAAAACATTTGATTGAGTATGCAAATCAATTCTGTACAGTACTGCTGGCCGCATACACAGCACCTAATCACAGGACAGGTTAGCATTTGGAAAAATGTCTGGAGTATAAATGTTTTATTTTGATAAAATGGGTCGTTTTAAAACCATTTTTGGACCGAATCATCGAGAAAAGTGAAGATTTATTTTTCACTGAATCTTAAGAACACGCGAAAAAAGAACATTAGGTATATGGACGCACCAATGCAAACAAGGGAAAACAGCAGAGGACTGTTAGACTCGGTGGAGTAGAGAACTAAGAAAGTGAGATGTGGAACAGGGAAAAAAAAAGTTGGTGCAATTAGTTAAGATGACAAATGAGGACTACCACATTAGTGAAAAATGGAGTGTTAATTAACATAGCAAAAATATTCAACTAAAACAGAAATAAAATGGGCAATTCAGAATTTACTGAAGATATTTTCGAGGGATAGTTTTTACTAGGGATAGTGAACAATGGTGAAATGACAGAAATATTAATCAATTCTTTGTTTCAGTTTATACCAGAAATCACGTTTAACTTCATGAGTTCACAAGATATGAATGGGAATGGCATCAACAGGTAGAAACAAAAAAACGAACTACAAACATCAAACTCATTAGATTTTTTTTTTATCCACGCATTTTTAAAGAAAGGAAAATTCTAGCAAAAGCAAAACTGCAGCTTTTCACCGAATCATTACTAATGTGTGTAATGCCAGAGTCCTGGCAAAAAGCAACTCTTGATGTTGTGATTAGGAGAGAAAAAAAAAGAGAATGCCAAGAAATCTGCATCAAATTACTGAACGTTATTGGGTGGAAAGCTAATCGAATTTCTACAAAGGAGGAAAGACATGATTTACATTAAAACAATATAAAGAAGTCATGGTGGGATCCCTCACATAATCAATATTATCAAAATGTCACAAAAGTCATCAAGTTAGATGCCATAAACACCATGGGTTTTTTTGGGAAACTGCCATCTCATACACCCATAAATGGGGCAAAGCCCTGTCAGCTCTTTTTCAGACGGTTTCAATCTTTCCTGTATTTCAATCATTTCCAAATCCATGTTTCACTCCAGCACTTCAATAAAAAATAAAGCTGACACTCCCGTGCCGTGCTGAGCAAGTTGCTGCACATTTGGCGATATGATCATTTATTGGAGCTATTTACCCAATGGCCAAGATGCATTCTCATGTGTTTATGAATGATCAGTTGACCATGCTAAAGTAGATTTGAGGTGGCAGTTTTTTTTTTCTCTGGAACAAAATTTACCATTTTCACAAATTCACGAAGTCAGATTACTACTTCATCATTAAATTGTTGTTATTTAACGTGAAGGATTGTAATGTTGTAATGCATAAAACTGTCCTCTGAATTTTTATATTGCAAAAAAGGGACATTTCAAATCTACTTCATTAGCTGAAAAGATTTTTCTTTTTTGAAATGTGCTAGAAGTGAATAGCCGAAACAAGTCTTTATTTCATGTGCATCGAATCATGGGGAACACAGACAAATTGGTACGGACTTGCTGCAATAAAGCTACCAAATTGAAGGGTAAAATATGTTTCTCTAGACAGAAGACGATTAGAGTTTGTGTACCAGATGAATCCGTCACTGGGATCACTTGATAATAATTGATTTAATCAAACTACATTTGAAAGATGACAACATTTTTTGGACAGAAAAGTAACCAAGGAGATTACAAGAAAACATTCATAAATTTACTATAACGGATATATGATTTGAGAACGAAAATCCACATATTTAACTGATAACAAACAAGAAACAATTTATTATATTATGTTGAAGAAAAGAAAACAAAAGTCATAGATCATGAAATTGACTAAAACTACAAAGTTGCACAATTAATTCAAAGCAGGCAGAATCGTTCACCAGAAGACAAAACAAACACAGAAGTTAATTTCTAAAACAAAATAGCGGATAATGCTGGAAAACTCAGCAGATTTGGAAGGAAAATAAATCCATCAATTTGAGTGCCAATGACTCGTTTTCATGCCAGAACTGCTGATGCTGTACAGTATTTTCTGTTTTGTTTCCGATTTCAAGCTTTGACACAGTATGTTGTGTTCATAAAACAAAGTACAGAAGTGAAATTATAAGTCAGTCGAACATTGTTCTGATGCAATTTTCATTGGATTGTATGCTTCTTAGCAGTATTTTTGTAAAACGATACAGGAATCAGGAGAGGGTTGAAAAGAATTTACAAATACATTAGCAGTAAGAAAAACTGAGACCTATCCGGAACGGCTGAACAGAGTTAAAAACAGCGTAAAAAATAACGAATCTTATTTGTCTTATTCACGCTCATTTCTGGTGCCTTGCATGGGACTTCCATGAGAGGAAAGTAAAAATGTATTTATTAGTCACAAGTAGTTTTAAATTAACACTGCAATGCAGCTACTGTGAAAATCCCCAGCGTTTTCACTGTTACTGACGGCACGGTGGCACAGTGGTTAGCACCGCTGCCTCCTATCTCCAGGACCTGGGTTTGATTTCCGGCTTGGGTCACAGTCTGTGTCGAGTTTGCACATTCTCCCCGTGTCTGCATCGCTTCCCTTCAGGTGCTCTGGTTTCCTCCCACAGTCCAATGATGTGCGTATTCGGTTGACTAGCCATGCAACTTGTATTTTTCTGTTAGTCAAAGGGATTAGTAGGGTTCATATGTTGGACTGCTGAAATGGGTGGGATTGTTGTCAGTGCAATCCCGATGGGCTAAAAGCCCTCACTCAGCACTGTAGGGTATCTATGATTCGATGTATTTCATCTGTGAGGATAAAAAGATGTGGACAATATGGCAGGGAAAACTGATGTGGATCATAAAAGCCGGCCCATTGTCTCAGAGGTAATTGATTTTTTTTCTTAATTATTCCCGATTGTCTGATATCTCACACATAATCTGTCCTAACGGATTGGAATTTCGGAGCCAGAGTAATATCTTTTGCCCAGTTAGGTAGTGCTGGTTTTTACTTAAGACCACTGCGGACTGTTCTCCCAAAATGGTGTCATGATCAAATGCAAGAATACTTCCACAGAGGCGGTGAAGTTGTTGTGATTTCGAAAGATTTTCTGAATTACCCTCTGTCACGATGACATCTTACTGACTCCACAAACATTTTGCCAACTAACCAATTATTTTGTCCTTACCAGTTTGTTCAAGCATTGACTCCTTCAATCAGATTGAATATTACACCAGTCACAGTTTGGGAGACACGGATCCTGGATCAGAAGATCCTGAACTGGAATCTTCCTCTATTCAGGGTAGGTCGAAGTTCACATCCTACTATTTCCTTCCGAGCCTTCTCACTCAGTAACATCTAAAACAACTTCTGAAATTTCTAAACAGTGCCAAGTTGCTCAGATAAGGCAGAATGATTTCAGTTACAGAAACTTTGAGTCTGAAACGATCATTGTTCCAAGCAATGTAAATGACATTTTTTTAAGAAGTTCCACTTATTTTCCCAGAAGCCCCTATTGATTGTGAAGTGTTTCCTGTTTGTGGGATCAGTGACTCATTGGGAACGACATAAGTATGAACTAAATTTGAAAATAAAAAAAACTAAACAAAATTTGGTCCAATATTTCTCCATGCAGCAATTCACTGGTTTCCATGCCACAATAAATCAAAGTATCTGTCCCGTAATTATTGTGGAAATAGACATTTAATGATATGATTCGAACTGCTCTTCAATTAACTTCAATTCAAACACGTTTACCTTTCAGCTCCTGCTTTGACAGACTATGATGATGCTGAGACTGAATCCATTGACTCTCAGAGTGGGCACTTACTGCTCAACAGGGACCCTGACGGGATCTTCACTTTGACAGATTCTAGGGATGATCTCAGCACTCTGGGTGAGATAAATCTTTGTTTGTTTCCTATCTTAGAAAGTCGCTGGGATCAATACACAATAAGTTGATAATAAATTGGAACAGGATTAGGCCTTTCAGACCTTCCAGCCTGGTCCGCCCTTCAGTGGATCATGACTCATCAGACATTCATCATATTGACTCTTTCACCTTTTCGCCATAACTCTCGATTCCTTGCTGAACAACAATCTACCTATTTCAGCCGCAAATGTGCGCAAGGACTTTGCTTTCACCGCTGTCTGTAGCAACGTGGTCCAAAGATTCACAACTCACGGACAGACCCGCATTGATTCCATCTTATCGGTTCTTTCCACGCCAGCTAAGAATAACAATGTTATCTGTGGCGCAAGCACAGGCCTTTAAAAGCCATTGGGCAGTGACCATTCATTTCCGAAGTTTACACATATGTATTATAATATGCATTCCAATGGGAATACCTCAGTGTAGTGATGTGACCTGTCCCGCGTGGTTTCTGCTTTGCGATTCCCTGCAGTATTTTCAGTGGTCACGATGTAGAGATGCCGGCGTTGGACTGGGGTAAACACAATAAGAAGTCTGACAACATCAGGTTTAAGTATCGGTTAAATAAATAAATAAATCGGTCAAATAAATCGTTTGGACTTGAACCTGATGTTGTCAGGCTTCTTACTGTATTTTCAGTGGTACAATTGCATTGAAAGTATCAGAGAGAATGTGTACTGTGTATATGATAGAAAAAAAACTGCCAGTTGAACCGGAATATAATACACGTGCTTGTGAAGTTTTGACCTGTGAAAATACTTGTAAATCTTATTCGTTTTATTTTTTTTATTATTTCAGGTCATAATCATCAACAAATACGCGATGTGATGTCCTCAGACATATGAATCATGGCATTAAATGAAAAGGGACACCTCATATCATTTCCACAAATATTGCCATGTCGAATGTGCTTTAGTCCCAGATAAAACACATTATCTCTGTTTTTGTAACAATAGGTTATTACTTCACATTGCGTTGTGTGAATTCTCATTTTTGTCCTTGTTCTGTGTGAAAGAGTATACGTTTTGTTCAATCAACAATGAAAAACAACCTAGAATGTATATTGAATATCGCACTGTCCCTATTCAAGCTGTCCCATCGCATTGCATTGTCGAAAGGAGCCGGTATTATAATTCAAGATTTGATGCGTGTTTTTTGTCAAATGGCTTTGAAGTTTATTTTGTAAAAGCTTCCCTTCTCAGGTCACTAAATAAAGCTTACAGCAGATAAATATGTGGTTTGTTTCCGTTTCGTCATTTATTATACTGTAAATTGTCATGGAGGCCGGGAGGGGGAATGGGATTTGCAAAGATTGAATGGGAATTACCGGGAGGATTAGAGGGGACATTAGGAAGAAGATTTTCACTCAGAGAGTAGTGGGTGTCTGGAATTCGTGTGTAAACTGGTGGTTCAGACAGAAACTCTTCAGACCCGTCGATCGACCCCAAATCTGCAGCTGAAATGTTGTAACGTGTAAAGATGGGGCTAAGGACTGGGTCAATAGAAGGTGGGATTAGAATGGATTTCTAGTGTATATTTCTGGAGCTGGTGAAGATGTGATGACCAGAATGGCGTATTTCTACGCCGTAACCTTTGATCTGCTTTCTGTTAGCCCGATTGCTGGGAAAGGTGGAGAAATGAACTTTTTTTAAAATAAGAAACAAGAGGAAAGGTGATGATATTGAGGCAACGCTGAGCTATTCTGATACCCATCTCCCCCCCCCCTTCAATAATCAAAGTGAGTGAGAAATACCACTGCCCGACCCATGTTCAACCCAAGTGCATTTACCGGAGTGGCAGTACGGTGGTACAGTGTTTAACGCTGCTGCCTCACAACAACAGGGATCCGAGTTCGATTCTAGTATTCAGTCAATCCAAATGTGGTTTGACAAGAGCCTTCTGTCCATCCATCCCTCTTTCCATCTGTCCCTCTCTACAAATGGAACTATTCATTCAGCACCATAGTTTCTCTATAATTCCTCCAGCCTGTATTTATTAAATCCACTCTGATCCCAAATATTTTACACCGTTAGATCTATCAATTCAAATTTTATAGCTCTCCAGTTTAATATGTGTTTAAAATGATCACAGACAGCAGATGCAACTCCCAGCCGATGAGATACAGACTGGAAGCTGCACCTGAATCTCCTCTTTTTAGGTCAGTCGTAACTGACATTGATACTTAATAAATGACGTCATTAGCTGAGTTTTACGTGTTAACATCAAGGTCTTTGCCACATTTAGAAATTACCATAAATTCTGCCACCAGAACCAAGGATGTAATGTTGAAGCTTTATAAGACTCTTGCCAAACCACATTTGGAGTGTCATTAGCAGTCCTGGATCCTTTATCAAAGAAAGAATGTTCTGGCCCTTGAGACAGTTGAGAGGAGTTCATGATATATGAGGAGAGTTTTAGGGCTCTGGGTCTATACTCAATGGATGTTCGCAGGATTGGGGGGAGGGGAATGCCTGGGTAGAGTGGACGTGGACAAGATTCTTCCATTCGTAGGAAAGTCTATGATCCAAGGGCACAGCCTCAGAATAAAAGACGCTTTACCTCCGAGATCAGGACTTTCTTCGGCTCGAGGGTGGTGAATCTGTGGAATTCATTGCCATAAAAGGCTGTGCAGACCCGTTCATTGAGTGGATTTACGACAGAGATATGTACGTTGATTGGTAAAGAAATCAAATATTTTAGGAAAAGGCAGGGAAATGGGATTGAGAAATTTATCACCCATGATTAAATGGCGAAGTCGGCTCGATGAGCAGAATATCTGAATTCTGCTTCCTACATCTCATGGTCATCTGGCCTTCTGAGTTTCACACTCACTGTTAGCTAGAGTATTTGTACTGGGCCCCTCTCTATGAGCTTCCATGTACATATTTGTTTCAGGATTCTATTGAATTCCAATTAGCATTTAAGTAACTAATTAGCAAGCATTTGATTTCAAATAACTAGTTATAAAGATTGTGAAATTAGGTATATTCATTGGAATTCCAAGACCCCGTTCCTTTCCAAGACTCATAACATCCACATGTCACATACGAGCAGTACTGAGTGAAACTAGCACAGAACCGGTCGGCAAACACAATTGTGATGATTTTACTTACCCTCGGACGTGCGGCACTCCCTCATCACTGAACCGCTCTGACAGTGCGCACCCCCCTCAGTACTGCACCCTCTGATAGTGCTCACTCGGAAAGCAGAGTACGGTGGCGGACCGGGAGCCTAAGTAGTGGTGGGGGGTGGGGGGTGGGGGGGAACCTGATCCTTACAGGTCGATTACTGTCAGGAAGGGGAAAAACGAGAGGGGAGACAGTCCAAAGACTTCCCCAGTGGCAGCCCCCAAAATATCGAGGGCGGAGGGTTAAAAAAAGGCAAGGCATGAGGACCAGAGTACCTCAAAGGGAGGAAAAGGGCTAGAAGGAGATAGTGGTGGGGGATGGGAGGGTTAGAGGAATAGATAGGCGCTTCTGTGGTCAAAGGCGGGTCTCCAGGATGGTAGTTTGCTTCCCTGGAGCAGGGGTGCCAGATGTGTCTGACAGGGTAGAGGGCATTTTGAAGGGTGAGGGAGACCAGGCGGATGTGATTATTCACGTAGGAGAGAAGGATATAGGAAGGAAGAGCAGGGAGGATATAAGAAGGCATTTCAGGGGACTGTGGGGTAGGCTGAAGAGCAGGGCCTCCTGGGAGGCAATCTCAGGGCTGCTTCCAGGGCCGTGTAATAGCGGGGCCAGAAGAAATGATATCCTACAGCTGAATGCGTGGCTGAAGGACTGGTATAGAACAGAAGGTTTCGTATTTGTGGACAACTGGGAAGTCTTTGTGAATGAAGGGCACCTGTATAGAAGGGACGGAGAACACTTAAATGGGAAGGGCGTGAGTATCTTAGCTGGGAGGTTAGCTGGAGTGTTCCGGCAGGATTTAAACTAATATGGAGAGGGGAGGGGCTGAGACCGATAGCTCGGTATAGAGTAAGCTTGGATGAGAAGAAATACACCGGGGAGAAGGAGGCTCCGAGTGGGCCTGGAGGTCTGGAGAGTTTCTGTTTCAATGCGAGGAGCGTACCGGGAAAAACGGATGAACTTAGGGCCTTAATGTTTGCGAGGAACTTGGATGTGGTTGCGGTGACGGAGACGTGGTTAAAGGAAGGGGAGCAGTGACAACTGAATATTCCTGGGTATAAGTGTTTCAGACGTGACAGAGGAGGGTCCAAAAGAGGTGGAGGAGTGGCGTTGTGAGTTAAGGAGAGCATCACGGCGGTGCAGAGGGAAGACAATACAGAGGAGTTAGGAGGGGAGTCGCTGTGGGTGGAGTTGAGGAATAGAAAGGGGGCGATTACGATGCTAGGGGTGTATTATAGGCCACCCAATAGCCCGCGGGCAGTTGAAAAAGGCATATGTAAAGACATTTTGGATAGGTGCAGAAAGAACAGAGTCATTATAGTGGGAGATTTTAATCTCCCTCGGGTGGTTTGGAAAGTACCGAGAGCTGGGGGTTTGGACGGGCAGGAATTTGTGAAATGTGTACTGGAAGGATCGTTGGAACAGTATGTGGCTCGCCCGACTCGAGAAGGGGCGATATTGGATTTAGTTCTGAGTAATGAACAGGGCGGGTGGTTAATGATATAGGGGAACATATGGCTAACAGTGACCACAATTCTGTCTACTTTAGGATACAGATGGAAAAGGATGCCTGTTGCACTAGGGGCAGGGTGCTGAATTGGGGGAAGGCTAACTCCGGTCGAATTAGGCAGGAACTTACGGAAACTGATTGGGAATGGTTGTTCAAGGGTAAGTCCACACTAGGCATGTGGCACTCTTTCCAGGGAATACTGAAAATATTGCAAGATGTGCCAGCCAAGAGGAAAGATGGGAAAGGTAGGATTAGAGAGCCGTGGATTACTAGGGATATTGAGGAATTGGTTAGGAAGAAAAGAGAGGTGTATGATATGTCGAAGCAGCTGGGAATGGAGACAGCGTTGGAGGAATATAAAGAGAGTAGGAGGGAGCTCAAACGGGGAGTTAGAAGGGCAAAAAGGAGTCATGAAATGATTTTGGTGGATAGGATTAATGAAAATCCAAAGGCTTTTTCCGCCTATGTTAGGAATAAAAGGGTCGTTCGAGGAAAAATTGGACCTCTTAGGGACAGAGGAGGGGAACTGTGCTTAGAGCCTGAGGGAATGGCGGAGATTCTAAATGTATACTTTGCATCGGTATTCACGAGGTCAAGGGGCTTGTTGACAGCTCCTGTCTCTGAGGGAGCTGTGGACGAGTTGAGGGAAATGTCCATACCGAGGGAGGAAGTGTTAGAGCTTCTAGGTAGCATTAATACTGATAAATCTCCGCGGCCTGATGGCATTTATCCCAGGCTGCTTAGGAGGTGCGAGGTGAAATTGCTGGGCCTCTGACGCAAATCTTTGTCTCTTCCTTGGACACAGGTGAGGTCCCAGAGGACTGGAGAATAGCTAATGTTGGACCGTTGTTTAAAAAGGGTAGTAGGGATAACCCTGAAAAATATAGGCCGGTGAGTTTGACGTCAGTGGTAGGGAAGCTGTTGGAGGGGGTTCTTAGAGATAGGATGTATAGGCAATTAGAGCATTGCGATCTGATTAGGGATACGTAGCATGGATTTGTTAAGGGGAGGTTGTGCCTTACGAATGTGGTAGAATTTTTTGAGCAGGTGACAAAAACGGTTGACGAAGGGCGAGCCTTTGATGTCGTCTATGTGGATTTCAGTAAGGCATTTGACAAAGTCCCTCATGGGAGGTCAGTTGAGAAGGTCAAGGCTAATGGGATACAAGAACAGGTAGCTTGATGGATAAGTAACTGGCTAAGTAATAGGAGACAGAGAGTAATAGTGGAAGGGTGTTTTTCTACCTGGAGGTCGATCACTAGTGGTGTGCTGCAGGGCTCGGTACTGGGAACTCTTCTATTTGTAATATATGTATAAATGACTCGGAAGAGGGAGTAAGTGGAGTGATCAGCAAGTTTGCAGACGATACAAAGATGGCTGGACTTGCAGATAGTGAGCAGCATTGCCAGGCGATGCAGCAGGACATATATAGGCTTGTAGCTTGGGCAGACAGAAGGCAGATGGAATTTCATCCTGATAAATGTGAGGTGATGTATTTCGGGAGAAAGAATGTAGGGGGGAGGTATATGATAAAGGGTAGACCTATTAAGAGTATAGAAACACAGAGGGACCTGGAGGTGCAGGTAAACAAATCTTTGAAGGTGGCAGAGCAAGTAGAGAAGGTTGTGAAGAAAGCATATAGTATGTTAGCTTTTATTAGGAAGGGGTGTAGAGTACAAGAGCTGGCCTTTAATGCTGCAGCTGTATAAAACATTGGTTAGACCTCATTTGGAATACTGCATCCAGTTCTGGACGCTTTACTACCGGAAGGACGTGGAGAGTCTGGAGAGAGTGCAGAGGACGTTTACCAGGATGCTGCCTGGCATGGAAGGTCTGAGTTACGAGGAGAGGTTAAGCAAATTGGGACTGTTTTCCTTAGAAAGACGTAGACTTAGAGGAGATCTAATAGAGGTGTACAAGATTTTGAAGGGGATTGATAGAGTAAACAGGGTTAAGCTTTTTCCTAGGATGGACTCAAATAGCACGAGGGATCACGGGCTTAGGGTGAGGTGGGTAAGGTATAATTTGGATGCTAGAGGGAGTTTTTTCACACAGAGGGTGGTGGGGGTATGGAATGTCCTGCCAAGTAAAGTGGTGGAGGCAGGTACTCTGGATTATTTAAGAAATACTTAGATGGGCACATGAACAGAATGGGAATGGAGGGGTATAGAAAACTGATTTAAAATAGGGATCATGAGCCTTGGGAGTCCCTGGGAAGTATGTAAATAGATGATGATATTGATGTACTTGTTTTTACCCTACAGGTGCTTTGGTCCACCTTGTTGTCTAACGAGGGGCATACACGTGATGGGTCGTGAGAGGACTGCTCTTGGATTTTGTTTTTGAGGGTATCCTCGTGCTTCACTTCGTTAGTGTACACTTGACCTGGACCATTGGATGGGCAACACGACAGCTCAGTGACTATCGCTGTGCTGTGCAGATACGTGGATTTGGGCCCGTGCCTGTGGGAGTTTGCACATTCTCCCCGTGCTTGCGTGGGCTTTCTCCGGGTGCTCTGGTATACTCCCACATCCCAAAGATGTGCTCTTAGGCGAAATGGCAAAACCAATTCTTCCTAAATTGTCTCAAATTTGGTTTTTAATCCATAGATCTATAAACATTGACAGGGATCGTGGGTAGAGGTGGGAACATCGGGGTTGCGGCGCGGGCTTGTTGGGCCAAAGGGCCTGTTTCCCGTGCTGTTTTGTTTTTTGTTCTTTGTTCCTCACTGTGCATCCAGCATTGAACCTGCAATTCTCCAGTATTAGCTGTGCTGGGGTGCAGAATTTGCACCGATTGTTGTGGAAATTAATTTTAACAATTATCTCATGGTATCTCAAAATGGATCGAATTCAGTTAGAGAGGTTCACACTGGACATAATTCGGAATGCACCGGTTTGCAACAGGTTGTAAATTGAAATGAAATGTATGTTGCCAAATATTTACTAATCTCAGAGTGCAAAGTGTTCGAATTCAAGTTTTTGGATTAATTTTAGAACAATGTAACGTATTTAGAATCACAAAAACGAGTGAATGAATCAGGAATATAAATGTGGATAAGTCCCTCACTTAAATGTTATATTTTTCCCTTTACCAAGCAGCTTGGAAGAAACCATTGGCCGGGTAATTTGTTTCTTACATAGACAGAATACATTCTGTGGGAATCAGTGTAGAAGAGAATCCTCTCGGGGATTTGAAGCAGTTAGTGATGTTTGAGTGTAAGTTCAGGGATATGATTCGAACCTTACCTTTCATTGTTGATTTCCTCTGCATTACTGCCAAAAGGGTGATTAGTTCACAGATCAACAGGACACCGAGTGATATGCGGATAACCAGAGGGATGAAAATGTTTTCATCTTCATGGCCTAATGAAATATTCAAGAAAATACTTGCAGATGAAATTCCACATTGTTTCTTAACACTTGCATGATTGTGAAACACTCAGCTTGTTGTTAGAAATTGACAAAACTAAGCCAATGCTAATCTGCCCAATTGTGCATTTTAATATAAAATTAACATAAATAGTGAATGCTATTTATTAATAAGAAATACCTGAAGGTGTTGGTGATAAATCCGGACCTGATGATGATATGGGAAATAAGACAATTATTTGGATTGACGGTTAGAAAGATATCTGAAAACATTATTCAAATTCAGAAAACAAGGACCGAGCACCGTCACACAGCCTTAAACCCGCACCACTCAGTGGGACACTTACCGGAGCAAATCACACTGGCATCTTCCTTGTGATCACAGTCAGCTTGAGCTAATGATGAAGAAGGACAGTCAAACAAACTGGATTCGCTTCCAGTGCACCTCACCTCATCCAGCCAGATAGTACCGTTACCCTGCCCAAAAGCGGCCCCTCCTGTGGCCTCGAGAGCAGAGCCACAGCCCAGCTGTCTGCAGACAACACTGGCATCGTTCATATCCCAGGAATCATCACGCACCGTGCCGCAGGCTCCATTACACAATATCTCCACTCTCCCGGAGCAGTTGTTGTTACCTCCAGACAAGCGCAAACTTTGCCCTAAATTTGTCAAGAAAGAAGTAATTATTAGCACAGGGACGAACCAAATCGGAGATGTGTATATTATTATTATTATTATCGATGTGAAAATACCTGATTCTTGCTTGCAGCCGATTAGATGTTCCTGCTCTTCCTTCGGTGCATCTTTCCCTGTTGATAAGACAAACATGCTGACTCCATGAGGGATCTCAATATTTCACATCGCATCTGCAGGAAAGTGATTGATTGTGTTACCTGAACAGATGACACCTGCATCTTCCCGATGCTCACAGTTGTGTTGACCCCACGGGTCTGCCTGGCACTGCCAAAGGGTCGACTCGTGTGAAAGACATTCCATCTTATCCAGCCAAATGGGTCCGGATCCTTCTCCGAATGAATGACCATAATAGTCCATGGGAACGACTGTGCCACAATCTAACTGTTTACAGATCACTGCTGCAGCATGTGAACCCAGATTTACCGAACACACTGTTCCCCATGTCCCATTATAGAGCACCTCCACTCTCCCCTCACAGCGATGTGTTCCCTACACCAAACGCAACTCTTTGTGCTCTGTCAATGAAATATGAAATATCCAGTTGATTCAATGTTCAACTCTGTATTCATCGTGCAATGTATAATAGATGTTATGTCAGTTGAATTCATGGTTTACCAGTATTATTTCTCAATGGTCTCAGAGGGAGAAAAAAGCAGCTGAAATCAAACTGTATAATCAAGAATCAGCAGTATTGAATTTCAATCGAAATATGTGTGTGATGGAGACAAGGAGAATATGTTTGTTCCAATTGGAGAGAGTCTGGTAAACAGAACTCTAGATACACGTGACATTTAAGCGTCAAAGGCGCACTTTTATATGAAATGAATGACAAAGAGACAGAAGAGAGCACATCAAAACAGAGTGAACTACTCATTTACCGATATTTTGGGCCAGAACAAATAGTTCGAAGAGAGGTTTTGTCGAATGACCTTCGTAAGCGCTGTTCACACGTAATTCAGGAATATATCTTACTTATGAAGCTTCAGTTAAAACTGCAGAAAATGAGATCGTTACCAGAGCACATGACGTTCACATCTTCTTTATGATTACAGTCGTGTTGACCCCACAATGCATGGAGACATTCCCAGAGAAATGATTCACTCCCGGAGCATTCCAGCTCATCCAGCCAAATTGTGCCTGCGTCTGGTGTAGTCGAAGTGTGAAGAGGAAGCGGCAATGCATTTACGCAATCCAACTGTTTGCAAACCACGTCAGCGTCTTTCAGATCCCAGGAATCATCACAAACTGAGCCCCAGGTCCCATTGTAATAAATCTCCAATCGCCCAGCACATCGGCTTCCACAGCCAGAGAGCCTTAACTGCCTGTGTCCTAACAGAAAATATATAGTGTCATATTATCCTTTCAACATAGTGACCTCATTGTTAAACTGAAACTATTGGATAATGTTGATGTAAATAATAACCAATATGTTAGATGGTATTGACAGGTAAATAAATCAATGCAGTCGGGCACCTGTTTCATCTTACACAACATAATAAATGCCCAGTATACATATATTTCAGGTATTCCTAACACCCACAGATTGTACCCCACCCATTCTCTGCGATATACTTTGCTTTAACATATAATAGTGTCATTCTGTTAATTAGTTGTTCTACAAACAGTGTTTTAAGCAGACATTTTATACTTTGTTTTTTTTTCACTGCATTTTTTTTTGCCATGGACATTTCAACAGATTTTTGTAACACACACTTCTATATCGGGACTAATCAGAAAATGCTGAAAATATCAAATATCCTAGCAGCATCTGAGGACAGCGAAATAGACTTAACCTTTCAGACAGTGACCTGTCCTGGAAATTGTTGCTAAAATCTCCAAAAGTCCTTTGTTTACTCAATAAATCCAAAAAAAAAAATAATTCTGATGACTGTCTCATCTAAAACGTGAATAAATAATGGTGCTGCTTCCAATAAAACAGCAGCGACCCGCCGCTCGTACAAACCGGAACTTACTCCCACCCGCTCCCCTCCTCCACCGCCTCCAGCCCTGACGTTTGATCTTCACTGGACTCTCTTCAGACAATTATAAAAAGCTTCAAAATATCGTGATCATTTTCAAAAACTTCAATACTCTCAACCCCTGATCCCGCTCCAAGTGTCAACCCTCCCTGTCCAAGCGTTCATGATAACCAGTGCCTATGAATCCACTGAAGCGTTTCGATTTCCTTCACTTCTGACATTCTTTGCAGTAACTTTCTACATCCATATTTTAAGGTCACGATGTTAGTGATAAGGATACAAAGTTGGAATTCCAGAATTAAACATCTCCCCTTCTTTCCTTTCTCCTTGTGTTGTTTAAACCCACTCCTCTGATCAATATATTATCTCTATTCTTGATACTAACTTTATTCGGGTTGGTCTCAATTTACTGCCGGAAATTACTCAAAGATGAACAAGAGTGACATACAGAAATCTGCTGAAATATATATGATAAAATTGTTTAAGGTGTCGACTTAGTTTAAACAAACGTTTAAGCTTTTATTCTTCCCGTGACGTCCTGTTCTGCATCCCGGCGTTATTATCAAATATCTCATCTACGGTGCCCCTGGGAAGCAGGGAATTATATGTCTAATTGACCAAGATTACATCATTTTTCAATTAACGTTATTGGAAAAGTGGCCTGTTTACTCACCTGAGCACAGAACCCCTACGTCGATGCTGTCACTGCGATGCGGGTTCAGTGTGAATGTGCTGCACTTCCGGAGATGTGATTCGTTTCCTTCACACCGGACATCATTCACCCACACAGGCCCTTCACCCTCTCCGTACTTTGAATTGTTATAGGCGGTTAGCGCTTCGCCGCAGCCCAGCTGTCTGCAGGTCACATTAGCGTCATTCAGATCCCAGAGGCTGTTCTGCACTCTGCCCCAGCTGTGGTTGTAGTAAATCTCCACTCGCCCATCACACCGACTTCCCCCATTCATCAATCTCAGTGACCAGTTAACATCTAGGTGAAAAAAGACATTGAGAGCATTGATTATAGTGCAACAAATTAACCCGTTGTTACATCACCTTTCACCAGTACATTTCTGTTTGTGAAAAGGTGAAGGATATTATTGAGAGCCGGTTTAACACAGTTAGGCAGGAGGGGAACCAACCAGAACTCCTGCTCTGTATCGAAAGTAAATACATTGTTCAGTGTTAGTGAGTGATTTCAATAGGACGTTATGGGTGAATATCCAGCTGAGGAGATGGTGCTAGAGGTTGGATATTCATTTTCTGCAATTTGGGCATCGATTCTGTGAAAATTTATCTGGGCATACTGGGATATGCTACAACCCATCAAAGCAGGCACAGAGGATATTCTGGCTGTGGGATTATTTGTTAGAAGTGATAATTTGATACACAAAAATCAGTTTTAAAGATATTAACTATTAAGAACACAAGCGAGATTTTTTCAGAAGCTTCTTTGTGCTTTACATTCAGAGAAATCAAAGGGGGAAGTTAATAATGGTAAGAATGATACTGTTGTACAGATAGTTCTCCAAAGAACACTGAAAAGCCACGATAGAGGCTTCACTGGTAAATTCGTATGAATGAAATGAAAGGACAACGGTTACCCAAGTGTGAAATTGGCCCTTCGATGGGAAACAATTACAGGATTATTATGAACAGGAAACATTAACTCTGTTAATGTGGCTTCCTTGGCGGAATCTGTGAAGGCCTCCTGTACCTGAGATATGTTAAAGACATTGACTGTGGTGTGATGGACAGGATTAAAATTTTCAAATGCCGCTCTGGAGGTTTGCACAGGCAAATGGCAAGGTCATCTGATGTGGGAAAATCGAAATTGACTCATATTTGTGGGAAGTGGAACACGATTATTTTCCGCGAAGTTTTCACAGCCGCAGGATGTCCCAAAGCCTGGAAGAGAAATCAATGAGCATTGAGAGAATTAGAGTTAGTTTTGAAATGTAATAATCAAAGCTGCGAGTTTGCACACATTACAGGGCACCCAAAAATAGCACTGTGATCAGTTTTAAGTTTATTTATCAGTGTCCTAAATAAGTTTAAATCAGGATGGACGCAGTGCCTTATATGATGCTGACAAAGGGATAATACTAGCCTGGACACTGGGGATCTATTCTCTTGAATTATTTGGTGTAATTTGGGTGGGTTTTTGTTTTAACCTCCAGGTTTCACGGCGGCTTCAAAATCCCGAGGCTTCTGCAAATAAAAAGTGAATCGGAGAAAATGTTGTGATTAGTGGAGGTACAGAGAGCGGGAAAGTCCTGGGAAGGGAGCCGGTGACGTTTAAAATAATTCACAAAATGTCAATCGTGACTGAATTGAAATCAGCTGAATTCAAATCAGTGGTTAGGTTTGAAAATGAAATGTGTGAGTGTATAGTCGGGGAAGGACCATCAAAACTTTTCCGAGAATTGAACAAGTAAATGAAGGGAAAAACACTACAGATCTGTGAGGATATGTCTGGATTGTGACTGGGTGAGGTTTATTTCCAATAAATCTGCACAGGCTCGCGAGTAGAATTGCTTGTTTTGCTTACTACACCCAAGTTTTGTTGTTCTCTGAGTGTCTGCATTGTGAGGACTCACCCGAGCAGATGACACTGGCATCATTTTCATGTGAGCAGTTAAACTCTTCCACGGATGAAACCGGACAATCACTCAACCGGAACTCACTCCCGTGGCATCTGTAGTTTTCCTTCCACACTGAGCCGTTTCCTTTCCCAAAGGCTGCTCCTCTCGGGGTTTTCTCGACCACTCCACATTGAAGATGCTCACAGACCACACTGGCATCTTCTAAACCAAAGTAAACATCAGAGAGAGTCCCCCAGTGTTCTCCATGCAACACTTCCACCCGGCCGGAGCAGCTGTCCTTCCCACCATATAGTCGGGGTTCACGGTTTCCTTTTTCAGATCAGAAAAAAACACAGAACTCAATTAATTTGTTCATTGCATCAAAAGAAACACTTTTTTTTGTCAGTGATATAAAAAAATCGTTAGCTTTATATCCATATATATCCATTTCCCAAATGTGATAAATTCGTACGTAAAAGCAAATTACTGTGATGAATGACGCATTTAGGGCAGTGTTTCAATGCAAGGCGGACAGTTCCCTGAAAAAAAAACTAATGGGAGATTGGAAGAATAGAGCTTATTTTGCAAAGTTGCGGTATAGATTAAAAGTGCACAAGGTGGATAAGCATTGTATTATGATGCAGCGTTATAAACAAAATCCTCTGGATATATTCTAGAGCAATATAATTGAGCTGAAAATACTGAAGGCATTTCAAGTATTTGGCAGAATCTCGGAATGGGTAATTTAGAAAATGAATGTCATTTTAGGAAAAAAAATGTATGCGCTTTATTGGCACATGTTTTGATGACATATTCACCTCCACATTTTTAGAACATACAGGAAAAAAAACTGCAGCACAAGCAGGCCCTTCGGCCCACAAGTTGCGCCGATCATATCCCTACCCACCAGGCTAACCTATACCCTTCAATCCTATTAAGCCCCATGTACACATCCAGAAGTCTCCGAAAAGTCCCAAACGAATTTGCCTTCACCACTAATGACGGAAGCCGATTCCGAATACCCACCACCGTCAGAGTGAAATACTTACCCCGGACATCTCCTCTGTACCTACTGTCCAGCACCTTAAGCCCGTGTCCTGTCGTAACAACCATTTCAGCCCTCTGAAAAAAGCCTCAAAGAATCCCCCCCGATGAATACCTTTCAACATTTGATAGAACTCTATCAGGTGTATCCATTTTTCCACTTGAACTATTCATACAGTTACAACGCTGTTACTCTGAACTTTGCAGGATGATTGAAATATGAATCTCTTCATTTATTCTGTGTTCTCCGCTCTTGAAAAATATACATAAAAACACTTAAGAGATGTTGGTGCCGCTGACTGGGCCAGCATTTATATCCCATCCTGAAACAGGTTTCCATATAATACAATGTCCCCTTGAGAGTTAAACATGTTGCGATGGAGTATTGCATGCCATACCAGGTAAGAATGTCAGATTGTATTCGCTAACTGACCTAGTTGAACCAGGTTGTTTTCCACAGCAATCGGCAATTGTTCCGTGAACTTTTAATTCTCGGTCGTTTTTTGAATTCAGATTTCACATTCTGCCTTACTATGATTCGAAACCAGATCACCAGATCTGGTCCTGGGTCTCTGGATTACTCGCCCAGTAACAATCTATCTATGTCATTCATGGATTGGAAAGCAATATGTGAGTACTTCGTTGCTCCAAAGGGAATGCAATATCAAATGTCAAAGAGAAATCGATGCCCGGCCTAAGCTGTAAATCAACAATAGTTATCTACTAATTTCAGGAGTTCAGTAAAATGGTAGACGTTTTCAATTTACAAGTAAATACCAGTAATGTGAAACGTTACTCCAGAATTATAACAAACGATAGTGAAATATGAAGGCCTGTTAGGATATGTGAATATGAGATAGAAAGAACGTTGCCATTTTTGGTTTGCTGAAATATTAAAAAAAGAGTTTTCAATATGGTGAGTCTGCGCTCACCGGAACAGAATCACACTGACATCGTTCCTGTGGGTGCACACGGACCGATTTACTGTAACAAGGGGACAGTTCGTTTAACTTAATAATTAAATCTATTTCACCAAGTTCAATATGTGCCCACCATTATTCTCTTCAGAAGCCGTGTTCAGTGTTACAGAGATTCATCTGAAACAATATTCCCCATCCGCCCTTAAATTGAACGGGCTGCTGGTTTACTTGAAAAATCTGGGAATGATTGTTCCATTGGAGCAGCACGGAGAGGCAGCGATTTGGGAGAGCGAGAAGTTCGATTGTTAAGTAGTTTTTTAACTTTTCTCTTTGTTTAAAACAGCGAGCGGGTGTAGTTTTTGCCGTTTTTTTTATTTAAACTAACTTGTAACCGGAAGTCGTCACTAGGAGGCTGCAGGTAGTTGTAGGTTTTCTCTCTGACTCTATAAATTGGTCCAGAGAGGAAACCCGATACTCTACACAGGTAGAGTATCCCACCCTCCCCACTCCTCTAACGTAATAATAAAAGTGTGTGAGAAGTTTTTTTTTCTCTCCTGGAAATTAAAGTAACAGTGATGGCAGTGCAGGCAGTCCGTTGCACCTCCTGCAGTATGTATGAGGTGAGGGACACCAGTAGTGTTCCTGCTGATTACACCTGCAGAAAGTGTGCACATTTGCAGCTCCTTGAGGATCGTGTTAAGGAGCTGGAGCTGGAATTAGAGGAACTCAGGGTAATTCGAGAGGTTGAGGAGGATGTACGCAGGAGTAACAAAGAGATTGTAACTCCTAAAAGTGATAATTGGGTAACTATTAGGAGGAGGGGTAAGAAGCAATCGGGGAGACAATCCCCTGGGGCTGTTCCCCTCCAAAATAAATTTTCTGTCTTGGAGGCTACAGCTGAGGAAGAATCAACTGGAGCTGACCAAAGGGAGCAGGTCTCTGGGGGTGAGCCTGCTGAGAATGCTCAGGTGGGTGGGGGGAATAAGAGATTAGGCCTAGTTATAGGAGACTCCATAGTTAGAGGGACAGATAGGAGGGTAAATAGTAATAAACGGGACTCAGGGCTGGTGTGTTGCCTCCCAGGGGCTGGGGACCAGGATGTCGCAGATCGGGTTTTTAAGATTCTTAAGGGTGAGGGGAGTCAGCCCCAAGTCATAGTTCATGTGGGGACACATGATGTAGGTAGGACAAGGGAAGGGGATATTCTACAGAAATTTATGGAGTTAGGGTGGAAGCTTAGGTCCATAACAGGCAGAGTGGTTATCTCTGGACTCTTGCCTGTGCCAAGGGATAGTTTAGAGAAGAACAGAGAAAGGGAAAGTTTGAACTCATGGCTGCGGGAATGGTGCAGGAGGGAGGGGTTCAGGTTCCTTAACAATTGGGACTCATTCTGGGATAGGTGGGACCTCTTCAAGAGAGATGGTCTACACTTGAACCAGAGGGGGACTAATATCTTGGGGGGAAAATTTGCTAAGGCTATGATGGGGGCTTTAAACTGATTCGGGGGGGGTGGGATCCTAAGTAGTTGGGGTGCTGAGAGGGATGAGAGTAAGGGGGTTATAGAAGAGAGTTGTAAAACACAGCGGCGTACGGGTGGGGTGGGGTGGGGCATGGTTTGAGATGCGTATACTTTAATGCAAGGAGTATTCGCAATAAGGGGGAGGAACTTGCAGCTTGGACCCGTACCTGGAACTTCGATGTTGTGGCCATTTCAGAGACTTGGGTAGAGCAGGGACAGGAATGGATGTTGCAGGTTCCGGGGTACAAATGCTTTAGTTGGAGTAGAGAAGGAGGTAGAAGGGGGAGAGGATGGCATTATTGGTCAAAGACTGTATCACGGTGATAGAAAAGAAGTTTGATGAGGACTTGTCTGTTGAGGTAGTATGGGCTGAGATTAGAAACAGGAGAGGAGAGGTCACCCTGTTGGGAGTCTTTTACACATCTCCTAATAGTTCTAGAGAGGTTGAGGAAAGGATTGCAAAGTCAATTCTGATTAGGAGTGAAAGTAGTAGGGTAATTGAGATGGGGGACTTTAACTTTGCTAATATTGATTGGAATAGCTACAGCTCTAGCTCGTTAGAGGGGTCAGTTTTCGTACAGAGTGTGCAGGAAGGTTTTTTGACTCAGTATGTAGATAGGCCAACTAGAGGTGAGGCTACATTGGATTTGGTGCTGGGCAATGAGCCAGACCAGGTGTTAGGCCTGGAAGTTAGTGAACATTTTGGTGATAGTGACCACAATTCGGTTACGTTCACCTTAGTGATGGACAGGGATAGGCATGAAGCTGGGGGCTGTAGTTATAGCTGGGGGAAGGGTAATTATGAGGCCATCAGGAGTGAATTAGGGTGCATAGATTGGACTAGGGAACTACAGGGACTGGGAAAATCTGGAATGTGGTGCTTATTCAAGGAGCAGCTGCTGCGAGTCCTTGATAAGTATGTCCCTGTCAGGCAGGGAGGAAATGGTCGAGTAAGAGAGCCTTGGGGTACGAAAAAAGTTGATTTGCTGGTTAAGAAGAAAAAGGAGGCTTATGTCAGGATGAGGCTTGAAGGCTCAGTTAGTGCAATGGATAGCTATAGATTAGCCAGGAAGGAGCTAAAACGTGAATTGAGGAGAGCTAAGAGGGGACACGAGAAGATGTTGGCTGATAGGATTAAGGAGAATCCTAAAGCTTTCTTTCGATATGTTAAGAATAGAAGATTGGTTAGGGCAAGATTAGGGCCCGTCATAGACAGCAGTGGGAAGTTGTGCGTGGAGCCTGAAGAGATTGGTGAGGCACTGAATACATATTTCTCTTCGGTATTCACGCAGAGTGCTGGAAATGTAGCTGTGGAGAGCACTGAGGTACAGGGTTGCAAATTGGGGAGTATTGTAGTAGATAGGGAGGATGTGTTAGAAATTCTCGAAGGTTTGAAGTTGGATAAGTCCCCTGGGCCGGACGGGATTTACCCTAGGATTCTCTGGGAGGCAAGAGAGGAGATGGCAGAGCCTCTGGCTCTGATCTGCAGGTCCTCGTTGGTTACGGGTGTGGTTCCGGAGGACTGGAGGATGGCGAATGTGGTCCCATTGTTTAAGAAGGGAAAGAGAGACCTTCCTGGGAATTATAGGCCAGTGAGTCTTACTTCTGTGGTGGGCAAGGTATTGGAGAGAATTATTAGGGATAGGATTTATAGTTATTTAGAGAGAAATGAATTGATGGGGGATAGTCAGCATGGTTTCGTGAAGGGTAGGTCATGCCTTACTAACCCCATTGAGTTTTTTGAGAAAGTGACCAGAGAGGGGGATGGGGGTAAGGCGGTTGATGTAGTATATATGGACTTTAGTAAGGCGTTTGATAAGGTGGCCCATGGAAGACTTCTACAGAAAATGCAGATGTGTGGAATAGAGGGTGATTTAGCTAATTGATTAGGAATTGGCTGGCAGATAGAAGACAGAGGGTGGTGGTTGATGGGAGATATTCATCGTGGAGTTCGGTGACAAGTGGTGTGCCTCAGGGGTCTGTTTTGGGCCCCTGCTGTTTGTAATTTTTATAAATGATCTGGATGAGGGTATTGAGGGATGGATCAGTAAATTTGCAGATGATACTAAAGTTGGTGGTGTGGTAGATAGTGAAGAGGGGTGTTTTAGTTGACAGAGTGACTTGGACAAGTTGCAGAGCTGGGCCGAGAGGTGGCAAATGGAGTTTAATGTGGAAAAGTGTGAGGTAATGCACTTTGGCAGGAACAATAAATGTGTAGAGTATAGGGCTAATGGTAGGGCTCTTAATAGTGTTGAGGAACAGAAGGATCTTGGTGTATGGGTCAATAGATCCCTGGAAGTAGGCAGTCAAGTGGATAAAGTTGTTAAGAAGGCATATGGAGTCTTAGCTTTTATTGGCAAGGGGATTGAATTTAGGAGCCGCAGCATCATGTTGCAACTGTACAAAACTCTAGTGCGGCCGCACTTGGAGTATTGTGTGCAGTTCTGGTCGCCACATTATAAGAAAGATGTGGAGGCATTGGAGAGGGTACAGAGGAGGTTTACTAGGATGTTGCCTGGTATGGACGGCAGGTCCTATGAAGAGAGGTTGAAGGATTTGAGGTTGTTTTCGTTAGAAAGGAGGCGGCTAAGAGGGGATCTTATTGAAGCATATAAGATGATAGAGGTTTAGATAGGGTGGACAGTGATAGCCTTTTTCCTAGGATGGAGAAAGCTAGCACGAGGGGACACAGCTTTAAATTAAGGGGTGATAGTTATAGGACGATATCAGAGGTAGGTTCTTTACCCAAAGGGTGGTTCGGGAGTGGAATGCCCTGCCTGCGGCAGTTGTAGATGCGCCAAGTTTGGTGGCGTTTAAGAGGTTAATTGATAAGTATATGGAAGAGAAGGGAATGGTTTAGTTTGGAGGGGCATTCCTTTTTATTTTGGTCGGCACAACATCGAAGGCCGAAGGGCCTGTTGTGTGCTGTAATGGTCTATGTTCTATTGTCTCCTTCCGCCTGGTGATAGGAACTACCCCTATGTACGGCAGGCGGGCATGAATGGAAAGTAACTTTCTTTAATTGGCCCAGGGACTTTCTAACTGATAAGACACCAAAATGATTGTTTCTCTTTTGGCGCTGAAACGTGTTGAGAATGAATGTTCTGAAACGACTTCAACCAGAAATAAAACGATGGATATCCGAATGTCTAAACGGTAATTAGCAAACAACATTTGAGTTCTTATTGAGGTTCCATGTACACAGTTGGCTGAAACATTAAGGCCAGATGCAAAACATAATTAAATATCCTCAGGCATTTTAGCATTTTTATTTGAACGGCAAGAATATGAAGGGGGAGATTTTCTGCGTCAAGTTTCAGTAACTTTGCTCAGTCCGTATCTGGAAAGAGACAAAGAATTCAGGGAACTGCAACCTTGCAAGGGTCTCCTGTTCTGGGAAACAGTCCAATGAGAATGTCACAGGCTACTGGCTACTGAGTCCAGACAACATCTCCTTCTATCAGTTTACACAGTGTGAAATCTGCCTGAAGCTGCAGCAGCTTTAAACATTAAAATAACCAATCTTCCTTCATTTCATTCTGGAGAAAGGATCAACTGCCGCACAATTCTTTATCAGACATTTAGGAAGAGGATTTACATGACAACTATCATAATAACACACCTGGAGAGACAGGGGATATCCAGCCAGTCCCGCCTGACACAAAATCAGAAAATGTTGGAACAATTCAGCAGCTGTGGCAGAATTTGTGGCGAGGGGAGAATAGAGGGAAGTTTCCAGTCCGCATGAGTCTCCTCCAGACCCTTCTCATCCTCACTCCGCTCTTGGAACACCTTCAATCTGGCCACTGATTGCTGCTGTGAAAGTAGCCGCAGTGACTGGATAAGCGCTCTATGGCCTCCGCAATCAATAGTCAGTAAATGTCAAACACATGGACCGAGACACCCGGATTTAATTCAGGGACAGCCGCCAATTCTGACGGAGTGCCGAATGATCCGGACTCCCCTTAAATGCGCTTCCGCACACAGCCAGCCGATCAAAGCTTGCCCGATGTTTGACTCTGCACAGGCAAAATCGGGACGCACTGAAGCATCCGGGCCTCCCTCAGACAACCGCTCTCCGTTTTCTCCTGGCAGGTCCGCCCCTCCCACCTCCCCCACCGTGGTTGCTAACATATCTGCCTATATCTAGAGGCGTGTGGTTGTGTCGGATGAGGCTTTGGGGGAGGAGTGATGGTAGCGGAGAGCTCGAATTGCTCTGGGGTCGGGATGCCTGCGACCGTTTCTCTGGTGTTCGAACGATACTTTCATTGAGAGGACAATTTCTGGACACTGATGCAGAAAATAAGCATTGAGAATGGGGCGATTTGGAGTTAAGTTAAAATAACAGAATAAACAACACGCTGGGGACAAGTGAAAGTAAACAGTTGATGAACAGAAGGCTGATTGTTGTCCAGGATTTGCTCTGTGTGGCCCTGGAATGCTTCATTATTTGTTGAATGGTGATCGGAACTGAACAGTGAGGGACCAGGAACGACCATCTCCTCCCCTGAACATAACTAACAGCAAGCGCTCAGCTCAAGGATACAGCTGGCCTGTGCATGGTTGTGGCAATTATTAATCACTGTCATTGCTGTGACTTTATTATAAACTTAAATCCTGGTATTAATGTGACATCACTTCTCTTTTCAGAATATTGAAACTATTCACCACTCGCCTTACGACTGTGCACAGTCTCAGAATATCTTACCCGCCCTTTCCAGGAGAGCGGGCTATAGATGATGGACAGATTTGTTTTTTTTTACCTGAACAAATCACGCCGGCATCATTCGAGTGCGGAAAGCCATTTTCACGATAGTCTTTCCATGTCACTGAGCGACATTCCCGCAGAGCGCTCTCACTCCCTTCGCAGTTAACATTATGCGTCACAATGGGTCCGGATCCTTCCCCAAAGTGAGCCCCGCCTGGTGCAGAGAGCGCGGTCCCGCAGCCCAGCTCCCTACACACAACATCGGCGTCCCGCTCGTCCCAGACACTACCAGACACAGTGCCCCACTGTCCCCTGTAGTGAATCTCCACTCTCCCTGCGCACCGACTCTGTCCATTCGCCAGTCTCAGCTTCACCGCCTCTGTGAAATAAATAAATAAACAAACAGTTATTGACCGCCGGATGCAACAGGTCGGAAAGGAATCAAGTCAAATATCGAGTGTGTCCAGGATCTCAACAAACCCTGGAAGGGACGATATGGATTGACAGGGAAAAACATCCGGAAATTGGAAGCAGCTTTCGGCTGTGTCAGGCAGGAGTGTCGATAGGTTTTTAATTGATTCAATCCACACATCTCAGGACTGCCATGATCTGCTGTCCGCCACACTGGCTGGACTAATACAGTGGACTCTCAATCCTAGTATGGATTCGATATCCGTCGCCACTGTCGAACCAGGGCCACCTCACTGCAACCGGCTGAATTAGACAGTCAGGTAGTCTCCAGCCCTTCCCGGGACAGTAAAATACGGCGTGTTTTTTGGTGCAACCCTAATATAGTGATGTTGGAAGGGGTGTAACATCACATTGCATTTCAGTGCTGATTGGTAACTAGGGAAGTGAAAATCTATTTCTAAACAGCAGCGCCCACACTTTGCCTCTCAACCTGCTCGTCCGGGACGTAATTTAGTGTCGCTCGGAATTAGAGAGCAGCAATTAAAGATTTTCCGGAAAACATTGCAAGAATATTTTCCTTCACAACTGACAGGCAAACATTGGACGCATAGATATTGACATTGTCACCGGGATTTATCATTCAGTTGGATAGATTAGTGCAGTAAAATGTTAGATATGAACTCGGAGGGCGATTACCTGATGGATCAGCCTGGTTGTTCCCTGGTCTGCCAGAAATGAAATATTGAAAATTAGTCTTTGCTGGAACACGAGATGAATGAAACTGTCAAAACCGAGTTCTTCAAGTCAACATTGACGATCTGTGTTATTCCTTCACTATATGATTTACAAGCACTTGATGTTAAGTTTTGTTCAAATTACCACATCCCTTATATTTTGGCCTCTGAATGTCCTGCTCTCATTCCTTGTTAATAAATATTTTTAACCACGTGCAACCCCGTATTCCCAAATAGGGATATGTTGTTTCAGTCAAATCTCCCAATCAATTTTAATTCCGAATTTACGTAATAGAATCAACAGGGCAGTGATTCCTGTCTCCAGTTGGTTTGTTGAAAATTATGAGTTGATACAGAGTAACATTGATAAAGTTACTCGAATATCTCTGCACCATCGCCCACAATACGGACAGTGTGTCATTTATTTCCAATGTAGACAATCCTCAGCTCTCCTTATTAACTCTTCACAAACATTAGATTTACCACGGATATGTCAGCAGGTAGAATTACATACTCCACT
This sequence comes from Sphyrna mokarran, assembly GCA_024679065.1. Taxonomy (NCBI): domain Eukaryota; kingdom Metazoa; phylum Chordata; class Chondrichthyes; order Carcharhiniformes; family Carcharhinidae; genus Sphyrna; species Sphyrna mokarran. The sequence goes on from JAGIQG010000031.1 coordinate 5,097,312, forward strand.
GGGTCTGTTGGACAGACGGGAAATGTGTGAATTGAAATTCTAGCCGAACAGGGCAGTCTGGGAGTAGTAGTCGTAATTCCACTGATTAGTTTCAAGAACAGAGCAAAAAAAAACACAGCACAGGAATAGATTCTTTGGTCCTTAGATGTCATGCCCTTCATAATGCCCAGCAAAAAAAAAAACTTATGGCCTATTTCCATCCATACATTTTATATTTCTTCCTGTACATTTTCAGATGCCTCTTAAATGTTGCTAATGTGTCTGCTTCCATTACCTCATCTGGAAGGGCGTTCCATGCATGCACTACCTTCTGAGTTTCTCCTACACATCTTCCTTAAAGTTCCTCCATATCACCTTAAACCTCCTATTTTTCTTAAATAATGACACTAACAAGCAACAGCATAGAAGGTGCTGGTCAGCAGCCTGATTTGCTGGAAATCCCAGCCATCACCTGAATCATTTGTGCACCGTGTAGGTGATACACAATAACAAATGACCAAGACTGATACACCGGTTCATTCCAAACCCGCGACATCTACCACCTGGAAGTACAAGGAGAGGCGGACGGCAATATCCTGAATTGCGCATTCCCTTCGAAGTCGGACAACATGCTGAGTTCGGGCGATATCGGTGTTGTTTCATTTTCGTGTGAGCTCAATCCCTAATGACACTATGCTTTCACCAGTGCATGATATATTTTTTTTCACTCAGAGGATGGCGAGTGAATGGAATCGGTTGCCGTCAGTGGTGGTACAGGCGAACTCGCTGGGGTCTTTTAAGAGACTTCAGGATGAGTACATAGGATGTAATGGGATTGGGAGTTACAGATAGGTCTATAGCCTGGTCACTATAGATATGATCGGCACAACTTGTGGGCAGATGGGCCTGTTTGTGTTGAAGTGTTCTATGTTCTACGTTCTATATACTGCAGCCAGACACCAAAGAAATATAAGATATAAAAGATCAATTCCTGAAGACATTTGAGTACAGACAATAAATGCTGCCATTGCCAAGGACACTGACGTCACAAGCGATAGCATAGTAATAACAAGAGTGTAAAGACCGTGGGGCATTAACGTGGGGTATTAACACTTTTTGAGAGAGAGATAAAGACATGGAAAATTTGGTAGGGTGAAATGTAGGCCCGTTTGAGGATCACAAAACGTCATTAGTACAAAACAGTATGGCAGCAAATATATCTCCCCATGACTGAGTATTCGATCTGTCAATAATGTTTTAATTTAAACTATGCGATCTCACACGTAACAAATAATTGTTGGTGTTACGAATGGAAGTAATTACAAAATCCCCGTTAAACACTGGAACCGTTCAGCTCGCAGCAGGAAGGACAGATTATGAGTCGCTGGTGGAATATTATTTTCCAAATGTATGGCAATTCCAAACTAACACTTGCTTGATATAAGACATCAAATGTAGAATATGAGCGGACGCCTATCCAGTCTTTGCGAGACAGGGTGATATTTCTTTTTCTCTCTGGAGTCTGGGGGCCGAAGCTAATGGTGTAAAATTGTTGAAAAGATTTTACAAGGAAACGGTGGAGTTCGCCAATCTAGAATGTGTAACGGGGTTTCATGGCTCAATATAAGGAACAGAAAGTGTCCGGACAGAGGGTGACAAGTATCCAGTGATTGATACACATTTATTCCGCACTCGTGGTCTCAGAGCAATATTCGCCAAAGCTGTTCGGCTTCTAGGTACAAAGTGACTGTGCGGGGTGGAATAAAATCAATTCAGTCTACCCCCACGAGCCTGTTCTTGGGCTCCTTTGTGCGTTACAAATCTTCAAACACATAAGCAAGTATATTATCAATGTGCTGAGCACTTCTTCATCCTCCTCTTTTTCAGACACTGAACTATCCTCCTCTCATTGTAAACTGATGTCCATTAATATCCCATTACCTTCAGATGACACTTATTATCCAAATCATCAACTTTCTCTTACTTCTGTCACCAACATATTTTTTAATCACGAAAGCTCAAATATATATGTCAAAATTTTATATCACTGAACTCTCAACGGACATTGGGATACTTTCAATCAATAATAACTCACAGTTGAGAAGCTGCAATGCAATTAGAGTCAGGAAGGAGCGCAGCATCGTCCCGACTGCCCGTTACTGCGATCAGACTTGACTATTCACCGAGTTTTGAACACCGGTACCGGGCTGCCCTTCTAACACTTTCTGAAACATCAAACGCTCCAGGAATGAATTCTTTGTTCAGAAAATAATGTTTCCTCCCATCTGATAAATTGATGTTCCCATGTGTGAAATATAAATTGCCTTTTGATAAAAGATACCAATGACAGTTATATCCACCCCCTTGCCGTGTGCGGCTAATGAGGCCTACATTTTTGATAAGGAAGTGAGTCACCAACCCAGCATCGGACCATCAAATCATCATATCTTATAGAACATACACAGGCGGGTGAAGGAAATACATATGGGAAATGTTTACAAATCATATTTGGCCTCAACTGGGTTATGCACTTTTTTCAAAACTGTTTAACCAAAATTTCAACGGACAATTTCGAAGGAACAGTTGAAAGCTGTGGAGAGGATAAGGGTTAAAATTCCCAGGTTAAATCCAGGGGAAATGGACTGTTGTGACGTGGAGAAAATGCATAAATTGCATGTCAGATTCAAACACTTTCCTCAAGAAATCTGTGAGTGAGTGTTCTCACCGACAAGTCCAATCCAATCGGCTGTTTAAGATTCCTATAGAGTCCGAATACAGTCTGCATTCACAACCTGATTTTCACATCTTCACAAGGGAAAAGGGAAGAAATTTCACTTCAGCAGCAACTCAAGCAATAAGTTCAAAATAATATGTGGAATAAAACAAATCTTTTATTTTGTTGTAAAAACAAACCTTTTCCAACTTGTTCAAGAACAATTTGTTCTAACTCAGTAAATTTTTATTGTCTTCTATTTGGAGAACAGTATTCTCAAAAGACAGAAAGCTCAATTTATTTTTTTTATATACATAGCACACCTATGGAGAAATCTTAGATGAAATGCTTCTGTTAAAATACTGTTATTCTCCATTGGAACTTAACAATTTTGTGTTCATACTTTAGAAGCACCATTACATATCTGAGCGATTTTGCTGCCTCCGCCCAGTTTAGAGTCACAGAGTTCTGGGGGACAATGCTGCTCAGAAATATTTCTTATCTGCTGGACAAATGTAATTTTATTTTTATGATCAACTTGTGAGTCATTTGAGTGAGCGTCTTTACAGATCCGTGTTTAGAGAAGGGAAGCCCACAGACATATTTGTTCCAAACAGGACTAAATGACTCCTGAGAAGCTGAACAATTGGTATTGAGTTATACCCTGCGTCATCCCGAAGCAGCTCACTGTCTGCGGAGCCTCAGAACACTGCTGTGTGTTTTGCTGCGTTGCTGAACCGACAGGAAGCACCTGGCCTTGTGGTCAGGTTTCTGCTCGCATGTTAGTCGCTGCTACACTTCAACATTGACAGATTGCAATTAGACATTCGAACTTGTGTCGAGCAGTGCACTGACACATGTAAATCTTCAAATACCTTCATGAATTCACCGGCAGCATATAACAGAATGACATTTATAAATATCTCTACAGTTATCGGGGATTCCAGGAATAGTGTGTCACTAAACTTTATTAAATTTCACTCATGTTCCACTACATCGAAATCAATGGTGTGAGATTAAACCGATTGCCTCGGCTGCATAAATCAATATACTGCACAAAGATCTTTCCCACGCTTAGACGCGGAGGGTCCATCATTCAGCTCCATATCTCTTATCTCTCACTGTTTCCCCTGTGAACACAGCAGACCGGGTGCACAAGTTCACTGATCGTGCAGAGATGAGAGCGGATAAGAACATAGGATAATGGATACAGCTCCTCCTTTATTTCTATTATATCTTTACATTTTTCGACCATTTTCAATGTATTTCAGTTCTCAAAAAAGTATCCAATCTATGAAATGAAAAACACGGAGTGATTTCCATGTGAGTCATTTTGTTACATTCATATCCTTGAATTCCTTTATTACTGAGAGGGCGGCTTAAACACTGTCGTCACTTTGTGATGCGACAAAGTCTTTGATAGGTACTGGGTGTCATGGAAATTAGAGTTTCAGATATTGATATGTTATCCAGGATGGAGACTTATTACAGATTGGTTATTTAGAAAATACTGTGGGTAACGAGTCAGTTTATGGAGGTTGAATTAGCAAACGTTGGTTGGCTTTTGATATCATTCGCATTCATCTTTCCGGTTGGCAGCAGCTGTCTGTAAAACATATTTTTTTTCCAGCTAAAATGTCTTACGACTCACATCTCCAAGCAAAAATATGCTGTTTATTTGCTGTCTGTTTAATCAGTATCCAAATATTTTGGTGAAGAATCTTATTTACCTGACAGAGCAGGTAGTGCTATTTTGATATATTTCTGATTGTAGGAAACTACCTCTGAATACGGAGGAAAAAGCAGGATGACCATATTGTTATGGGGTTGGCGAATCCTTTGTGCAACACAGAGTAGAGTCTTTCTAAATAGTGACAAAAAATATGTTATATCACAATGGGATTTGAACTGATTTAGGATTTGGTGCAACAAGGCCACTATGCAGTCTGTTGTACCTACAACAAGCAGGAAATGTAACCTCCTAAGACTGGATACAGATGGAGTAGCCCTTTATCACCTCCAGCTCTACAGTCTCCCCAGCACTATGAGCCTGCCCATAAAATTAATATGACTATTGTATTTAGAAAAGGAAATGAGATTAATCTATCAGGAGCATCTGTGGAATGAACAATTGAGTGTTTACACCAATTGACAAGAATTCCTTGCTGCACAAAATACGTGCAAGCAACATGTAAGCAGGCAATTCGGCAGCAGATGTGAGATCTCAAAATTATTGTGATAAAGAATTATTAACAAAGATGGTTTAGACTAGGTTTGGGTTCCAAATACTGTTGGTGTCAGTGACGGGGCTGCTTCTTTACTGTGGGCAATATGGAGCAGATTTTCACAGTGTGTACGTGATTGTTAACCACACAGAATTCCCCAGTTCATATAAGGGCATTTGATCTGCAGCCACCCCACTGTATTTCCCTGGAACATGTAGGAAGCCTTGCTCTAGAGTCGGGATTGGTTGTGCAGTTGGAACCCACATCTTCCAGTACATTGTCAATGAAAGCTTTTTGACTGTTACATGGGTAGAATGGGAATAAAGGGATATGGGGCAAATGCGACCAATTGGGCTTAGATTATGTGATAAAAAGGGTGGCATGGACAAGTTGTGCTGAAGGGCGTGTTTCCATGCTATAATTCTCGATGAGTCGATGACTATTAGTTGGCAAATTCTGAAACAATGACAGAGAATTCGTTCCATACAGGTAATTCGGTCCATACTTGACCAACATTGAGCATGCATTCGGCAGGTGGTGCGGGTACGGCTCTTGGATGTTGATTCATGGGTTGCCTGGTACCTCATGTCATAAATGAATGCTTTATGTGGACCATCTGAAGGGCACCATGACAGCTCAGAGACTATTGATGTGGCTGTGCAGACACTTGGAATTGGGCCGGTGTCTGCGGGAGTTTGCGCGTTCTCCCCGTGGTTGCGTGGGTTTTCTCCGGGCACTCCGGTTTCCTCCCACAACCCAAAAATTCGCTCTTAGGCTGATTGGGAAACAAATTGCCCCTATAGTGAGAATTTTCCATATTAGGAATAATATATATATTATTATATAGGAATAATATAATAGGATAATGGATTTGCTACTATATAGTTATGACGGCGGCGCGGGATCATTGGGCCGAAGGGCCTGTTTCCCGTGCTTTGTTGCTCTTTAAAAAAAAAAGAAAGGAAGAAGCCATTAAATTCTCCACCATTAACATCAACTAGTCTTCGCTGTTAGCATTGGATTTTTCTTCATCCTTTTGCAACACTCCAGTCCTCATTTGCAAACCCAAAGCAGAGGAAATTGGAAATATTTTAATCGACATCTTCACTTTTTCCACCATGCCTTCAGTTCTCAACAACATAAATACAGACCGAGTACACCCTCTTCTTTTTTCAAAATTTCTGAATGAAAATCTATTAGTTTGAACCGGATGCCAGTGACTGTATTGAACCCAAGCCTCTCTGCACACCATCATCCTCACTGGACACGTTTGTCTCTTTTATTAATAATGAGTTATTTCCAATGATCCTATCCTGTCAGCCAGAGCATTTACTCTGCTATGCACAGCACTCCGCCACTCAGGGTAATGGGAATCGAGATTTCAAAATCGAAGAAGAATACATGGTAACATTACAAGAACAGAGTGTAATCTGGCCGAAATAGATTGGAATGCAACAACAATGGGTCAGAATGTGAGAGGAATGTCACTGATAATTACAGCGGTTGACCAGAAACTGAGAAGAATGGATTGGAATATTACAAAAATGCACAGAGGATTAATCTGGACACTTTGTAATCTTTCTGAAGACTATCCTTGGACAGCTGTGGTTATTCGGATTAGTTATATACTTGTAGTTATCCAAGTTGGTTCCTATCCAATATTGGCGATGGTTGGAGCCCCTGCTCAATATTTCCTATTATAGAAATTTGCTTTGTCACAGTTCACCTCACTTCCCTGTTTAAAAAAAAAAAATGTCATTGCTTCAGTTCAGTCCACAAACCCGGCTGTACATCCAGCTACTCCCTTCTCCCGTCTGGGTAGTATTTGAGGATGAGATAAACTGACAAGAACGTGTGTAATCCGTTTTCTGACCTCAGAATCTTTCATCTGTTTTTCTCTTTCTTTGCTTTCTTTAAAAGCTGTCACTTTGAAGCAATGTGTTTTTTTTTCCACCCTCTCCTTGTATCTAATGGACTCCATGCCAGACAACATTCTGATTTTTTTTTTGTTTTGTTTTTCTTTTCTGTACTGTCTCTAAAACCTCTAATCCTTCTGGTAGAGTGTCAGAATTGAATACGAAATTCCAAGTGTGGTCTCATCAACATTCGATAAAATTGCAGCATTACTTACCATTTTTTTAGACTGAATGCCTCAGCCGATGAAGGCAAGCATCCTGTATGACAAAACACAAAACACAATGGGCAGCTGAGAACTGACATGAGGAGAAGGGTGGAAGATTGGAGGTGGTGTGGGAAGTAACACGTGAATGAATAACAAAGGACAAAGAAAATACCAACGCATGAACAGCCCCTTCGGCACTCGAAACCTTCACTGAACTTGCTGCCCGGCTTTATCAAAATCCCTACCCATCCACGGCTGTATCCTTCTATTCCCATCCTATTCTTCGACTTGTCAGGACGCCCCTTGAAAGTCACAACCATATCCACTGCCACTATCTCCCCGATAACGAGATCCAGACACCCATTATTGTCTGTGTGTGAAAAAAAAAACTGTCTTGTACATCTGCTTGAAACTTCGCACCTTAAACGTACGGCCACAGTAATTGGCTTTTCCATCCTGGGAAGAAGTTTCTGGCTAACCATTCAATGCATGCCTCCCAAAATCTTGTAGAATTCTATGAAGTCTCCCCTCAACCTCCATCGCTCCAGTGAGAATGAAAAAAGTTTTTTTTTCCACCCTCTCCTCGTATCTAATGGACTCCATGCCAGACAACATTCTGATATATTTTGTTTTGTTTTTCTTTTCTGTACTGTCTCTAAAACCTCTAATCCTTCTGGTAGAGTGTCAGAATTGAATACGAAATTCCAAGTGTGGTCTCATCAAAATTCGATAAAATTGCAGCATTACTTACCATTTTTTAGACTCAATGCCTCAGCCGATGAAGGCAAGCATCCTGTATGACTTCTTGACCACGTCCGCCTGCATTGCTACTTTCAATGATCTGTATTACCTGTACAGCCAGATCCCTTTACCTATCAACATTTTCAAGGGTTCTTCCATTTGTTGTATATTACCTGTCTGTTTTAGAACTTCCAAAATATATTACCTCACATTTGTCCGGAATATACTCCATCTGCCATCTCTCCACCCAAGTCTATAATTGGACTACAGCCTGCTGTACCCTCTGATGTTCTTCATCACTGTTACAAATTCCATCAAACTTTGTTTCATCCACAAACGTATTAATCAATCCAGTTACGTTTTCCTCCAAATCATATATACATATATAATGTCCCTGCCCTAATCCCTGAGGAGCACTACCTGTCACAGCTAAACACAGTTTTCCACTGCTCACCTCTGACGTCTTTCACCGAGCCAGTTTTGTATCCACCTTGCCAGCTCATCTCTGATCTTATACAACTTCGCATTCTGCAACTGTCCGCCATGAGGGGCATTGTCAATGGTCTTACTGAAGTCCATGTAGACAACATCCATTGCCCGACCTTCATCAATCATCTAAATCACTTCCTCAAAAACTCCATCAAGTTCGTGAGTGACCAACTACTTTTATACAAAACCATGTTGCCTCTTATATACGTCCACGAAGGATAATTCGAGAGGTTGAGAAGGATATTGGCAGGAGTAACAAAGAGATAGTCACTCCTAAAAATGATTCTTAGGTAACTATTCGGAGGAGGGGTAAGAAGCAATCGGGTAGACAATCCCCTGGAGCTGTTCCCCTCCAAAACAAATTTTCTGTCTTGGAGGCTACAGTTGAGGAAGAATCAACTGGAGGTGACCAAAGGGAGCAGGTCTCTGGGGGTGAGCCTGCTGAGAATGCTCAGGTGGGTAGGGGGAATAAGAGATTGGGCCTGGTAATTGGAGACTCCATAGTTAGAGGGGCAGATAGGAGAGTAAATAGTAATAAAAGTGACTCAGGGCTGGTGTGTTGCCTCCCGGGGGCTGGGGTCCAGGATGTCGCAGATCGGGTTTTTAAGATTCTTAAGGGAGAGGAGAGTCAGCCCCAAGTCATAGTTCATGTAGGGACACATGATATAGGAAGGACGAGGGAAGGGGATATTAAACAGAAATTTATGGAGTTGGGGGGGAAGCTTAGGGCCAAAACTGGCAGAGTGGTTATCTCTGGACTCTTGCCTGTGCCAAGGGATAGTTTAGAGAAGAATAGAGAGAGGGAATGTTTGAACTCGTGGCTGCGGGGATGGTGCAGGAGGGAGGGGTTCAGGTTCTTGAACAATTGGGACTCATTCTGGGATAGGTGGGACCTCTACAAGAGAGATGGTCTACACCTGAACCAGAGGGGAACTAATATCTTGGGGGGAAAATTTGCTAAGGCTATGCAGGTGGCTTTAAACTGATTCGGGGGGGGTGGGATCCTGAATAGTTGGGGTGCTAAGAGGGATGACAGTAAGGGGGTCATAGAGGAAAGCCGTAAAACACAGCAGCATACGGGTGGGGTAGGGCATGGTTTGAAATGCGTATACTTTAATGCAAGGAGTATTCGCAATAAGGTGGAGGATCTTGCAGCTTGGACCAGTACCTGGAACTTCGATGTTGTGGCCATTTCAGAGACTTGGGTAGAGCAGGGACAAGAATGAATGTTGCAGGTTACGGGGTTCAAATGCTTTAGTCGGAGTAGAGAAGGAGGTAGAAGGGGGAGAGGAGTGGCATTATTAGTCAAAGACTGTATCACAGTGACAGAAAAGAAGTTTGATGAGGACTTGCCTGTTGAGGTAGTATGGGCTGAGATTAGAAACAGGAGAGGAGAGGTCACCCTGTTGGGAGTCTTTTATAGACCTCCTAAAAGTTCTAGAGAGGTAGAGGAAAGGATTGCAAAGTCGATCCTGGACAGGAGTGAAAGTAATAGGGAATTGTTATGGGGGACTTTAACTTTACTAATATTGATTGGAATAGCTATAGCTCTAGCACGTTAGAGGGGTCAGTTTTTGTACAAAGTGTGCAGGAAGGTTTTTTGACTCAGTATGTAGATAGGCCAACTAGAGGTGAGGCTACATTGGATTTGGTGCTGGGCAATGAGCCAGACCAGGTGTTAGGCTTGGAAGTTGGTGAACATTTTGGTGATAGTGACCACAATTCGGTTACATTCACCTTAGTGATGGATAGGGATAGGCATGAAGCTGGGGGCAGTAGTTATAGCTGGGGAAAGGGTAATTATGAGGCCATCAGGAGAGAATTAGGGTGCATAGATTGGACTAGGAAACTACAGGGACTGGGAACATCTAGAATGTGGAGCTTATTCAAGGAGCAGCTGCTGCAAGTCCTTGATACGCATCTCCCTGTCAGGCAAGGAGGAAATGGTCGAGTAAGAGAACCTTGGTGTACGAAAAAAGTTGATTTGCTGGTTAAAAGGAAAAAGGAGGCTTAAGTCAGGATGAGGCTTGAAGGCTCGGTTAGTGCAATGGATAGCTATAGATTAGCCAGGAGGGAGCTAAAGAGTGAATTGAGGAGAGCTAAGAGGGGACACGAGAAGACTTTGGCTGATAGGATTAAGGAGAACCCTAAAGCTTTCTTTAGATACGTTAAGATTAGAAGATTGGTTAGGACAAGATTAGGGCCAGTCATAGACAGCAGTGGGAAGTTTTGCGTGGAGCCTGTAGAGTTTGGAGAGGCACTGAATAAATATTTCTCTTCGGTATTCACGCAGGGTGATGTAAATGTAGTTATGGAGAACAATGAGATACAGGGTAGCAAACTGGAAAGTATCGAAGTAGATAGGGAGGATGTGCTAGATATTCTCGAGGGTTTGAAGTTGGATAAGTCCCCTGGGCCCGACGGGATTTACCCTAGGATTCTCTGGGAGGCAAGAGAGGAGATTGCAGAGCCTCTGGTTCTGATCTTCAGGTCGTCGTTGGTTACGGGTGTGGTTCCGGAGGACTGGAGGATAGCGAATGTGGTCCCATTGTTCACGAAGGGGAAGAGAGACCTTCCAGGGAATTATAGGCCAGTGAGTCTTACTTCTGTTGTGGGCAAAGTATTGAAGAGAATAATTAGGGATAGGATTTATAGTTATTTAGAGAGTAATGAATTGATTGGAGATAGTCAGCATGGTTTTGTGAAGGGTAGGTCGTGCCTTACTAACCTCATTGATTTTTTTGAAAAAGTGACTAAGGAGGTGGATGGGGGTAAGGCGGTTGATGTGGTATATATGGACTTTAGTAGGGCGTTTGATAAGGTGGCCCATGGAAGACTTCTGCAGAAAATGCAGATGTATGGGATAGAGGGTGATTTAGCTAATTGGGTTAGGAATTGGCTAGCAGATAGAAGACAGAGGGTGGTGGTTGATGGGAGATATTCATCTTGGAGTTCGGTGACACGTGGTGTACCTCAGGGGTCTGTTTTGGGGCCCCTGCTGTTTGTAATTTTTATAAATGATCTGGATGAGGGTATTGAAGGAGGGATTAGTAAATTTGCAGATGACACTAAAGTCGGTGGAGTGGTAGATAGTGAAGAGGGGTGTTATAATTTGCAGAGAGACTTGGGCAAGTTGCAGAGCTGGGCCGAGAGGTGGCAAATGGAGTTTAATGTGGAAAAGTGTGAGGTAATGCACTATGGCAGGAATAATAAACGTGTAGAGTATAGGGCTAATGGTAGGATTCTTAATAGTGTTGATGAACAGAGGGATCTTGGTGTATTTGTGCATATATCCCTGAAAGTAGGCAGTCAAGTCGATAAGGTTGTTAAGAAGGCATATGGAGTCTTAGCTTTTATTGGTAGGGGGATTGAATTTCGGAGCCGCACGTCATGTTGCAACTGTACAAAACTCTAGTGCGGCCGCACTTGGAGTATTGTGTGCAGTTCTGGTCCCCGCATTATAAGAAAGATGTGGAGGCATTGGGGAGGGTACAGAGGAGGTTTACCAGGATGTTGCCTGGTATGGAGGGCAGTTCTTATGAAGAGAGGCTGAGGGATTTGAGGTTATTTTCGTTAGAAAGGAGGCGGCTAAGAGGGGACCTAAGCGAAACATATAAGATGATTAGAGGTTTAGATAGGGTGGACAGTGATAGCCTTTTTTCCTAGGATGGAGAAAGCTAGCACGAGGGGACACAGCTTTAAATTAAGGGGTGATAGTTATAGGACGGATATCAGAGGTAGGTTCTTTACCCAAAGGGTGGTTCGGGAGTGGAATGCCATGCCTGCAGCAGTTGTAGATGCGCCAAGTTTGGTGGCGTTTAAGAGGTTAGTTGATAAGTATATGGAAGAGAAGGGAATGGTTTAGTTTGGAGGGGCATTGCTTTTTATATTGGTTGGCGCAACATCGAAGGCCGAAGGTCCTGTTCTGTGCTGTAATGTTCTATGTTCTATGTTCCCCAAGGTGCTGACCCTTGGTTCAATACACACTGCTGTAGTTTACTTCGTAATTTATTACTGTCCAGTGATTAACATATATATAGATTTGTTTAATTAATTAGTCTACATTGTTATCTTTGCTTTTTTAAAAAAAGCTCACTTGGAATACTGTGTCCAGTTCTGGTCGCTGTACTATCGGAAAGATGTGGAGTCCTTGGAGAGAGTGCAGAGGAGTTTTACCAGGATGCTGCCTGGTATGGAAGGACTGTCTTATGAGGAACGATTGAATAGACTGGGGTTGTTTTCCCTTAAAAGACATCGGCTTAGAGGGGATCTAATAGAGGTGTATAAGATTATAAGGGGTATAGATAGAGTAAATGGTGGTAAACTTTTTCCACCTTCAGAAATGGATAGGACGAGGGTTCATGGCCTTCGGGTGAGGGGGGCTATGTATAAGACGAATATTAGAGGGCAGTTTTTCACACAAAGGGTAGTGGGGGTGTGGAATGCACTGCCGAGTAAGGTGGTGGGAGCAGTCACGCTAGGGCTGTTTAAGGGTATCTTGGACAGCCACATGAGCGGTCTGCAGATAGAGGGATATAGTAGGACTGTTTAACTATGACTTTTTTTTCCACAGGTAATTCGGTCCAACTTGACCAACAAGGAGCATGCATTCGGCAGGTGGTGCGAGGACAGCTCTTGGATGTTGATTCATGGGTTGCCTGGTGCTTCATGTCGTAAATGAGCGCTTTATCTGGACCATCTGAAGCGCACCATGACAGCTCAGTGACTATCGCTGTAGCTGTGCAGACACTTGGAATTGGGCCGGTGTCTGCGGGAGTTTGCGCGTTCTCCCCGTGGTTGCGTGGGTTTTCTCCGGGCGCTCCTGAATCCTCCCACTTCCCAAAAATTCGCTCTTAGGCTGATTGGGAAACAAATTCTTCCATATTAGGAATAACCTAAAATTAGAATAGGAAAATGGAATTGTTACTATAAAGTTATGACGGTGGCGCGGTCTCGTTGGGTCGAAGGGCCTGTTTCCCGTGCTGTGTTGCTCTAAAAAAAAGTATGAATCTTGCTTTATATGTTGGAAGAGCAGCATACATGCAAATCCTTTCCCAGGAGAACAATGATATTGAACCCATTTGTTCCATTCAAACGTAATTACAATTTCAGCTTTATGTGTCTTTTGACTTCAGCAACCATTGTATGTTCACCAAGAACTTTTTACTGTCGCCCCCATTGTGTATCATTACCGCATTGACAAGTGCCTCCTTCTCAGAAGAATGGACTGTTCGTTGAATGAAATGCAGTGTTTTAAATATCACAGCGAAACCACTGTATATATTTGGCCTGATTGATTAGAAACAAGATGACGCTTCTCTGATATCTGCATCTTATCAGTATCACAGCTACACCACACCTGGCCTGTAACCTGTGTGTTTGAGTTTCCACCCCACAACTATTGAATTACAGCTGATAACATGCCTTCTCTGAGTCCACATGCCTAAAACAACCACACGATGGCGAATAACCCTTTCCATTGGTTCACCTGACTCCCTTTAGTTCGTCAGAAATGATTTTTTTCCACTGATGAAGCCATACCGCTTGCCATTTATTAATTTATACTTTCGAAGAAACAAATAATTTCATCATTAATTCTGATTTTTGGAAAATCGGCATAGTTGTCACTGCAAATCCAACTACTGCAATTATCATCTTGTCTTCATTTTAATCATTCTCTAACATGTTCCTTCTTCCAATCCCCGAGCATCAAGTCCAAGAATGATGGACAGCTTGAAACCACTGTGAGATACAAAACTCGTCTCATCGGAAGGGGTTAACTGAATCTGTTTTTTTTTCCCAGAGAATAAAAATAAATCCTAATTGCTTTCCTTGAGGGATTTCATCTTCTTTAAAATGAGATTCATTTCAATGTCATCTCTCATAGTGCCTGTCCGTGACCACTCGATATATCTGGAAGCTGTGCCTGTAGACGGAGGGAGAGGAGCGATCACAATTTGAGATTGACAAACTGGAATGTTAAAACAGTGCCTTATAATTTGAGGGCAATAGATTTGAATCTTTTAACAGTGACGCCCGGCATGAGAGTAAGCGATTGGAATTTAACACCGACGGATCATAACTGGAAAATAAGAGGTATGAATGTTCCAACGATGAACAGGGATTTATCTGGAGCTCTTTACCAACTTTCTACATATTACAATTGGATGTCATTGGAACAGCGGATCTATTTCATACTGATGATTATTCAGGCAGGTTACTATCCAATCCTGGCTATTATTGGTGTCCCTGGTAAGCTGTTTTATCCCTCCATTAATTATACTATATTTCTATCCTGGTAATACTCCTGACATATTTGGGAAGATCAGGTGCATTTATTTTACTGTCCGATCATGATAACGGTGTCCGACCCACCAACGTCCTTTTCCCCGGGCTGCCCAGTGTCTGAGAATCAGGATACATAATGTCCACAACCTCTGAAATAGATTTGACATCGGGTTTTATCCAGAATCCACCGTTTTCTACACTATCGAAGACCGATACTGCCTAAGCTCTGCCTTAAGGGAATGCTGCACAAATTCTCATTTGTGTTTTTGTTACGAAAATACTTGCTGATTCGACTGTTATTTGGTAGTTTTAAGCTTTCATAAGTCACCACAACCCATCTGGAAAGCACAACCCTGCAGTCGGAATCACAGCAAACCAGTTCAGTCACTGTCCTGATGCAGAATGATGTCAACTGCTTCCATATCGCTGTTCATTGTGTTTAGTAGTTACCTTTGTTCGCCAAAACATTTCCATATTTCCTCTCTCTCTCTCTCTCTCCCTCTCCCTCTCCTTCTCTCTCTCATGCACATCATTGGCTAAGGTGTGACGGAATCATGGATTACAGCATTGTGATCTGCATTGTTGTCCCGTTCATTGTCGGCAGACTCCTGCAGGACAGTGCATTACTAAAGCTGCATCGTCAATGCTCCGTCAGTGTGCACAAGGATCTGTATAAGACAGCAAATAATGGTCTGATTGGTTTTTAAGCACTAGTTTAAACTAATTTCAACTTCACCTGTTAACGTTTCACCAACCCTTGCGTTCTCATTGTCACCTTAACTCGGTGCTCTGTAGCTTTGGAAGCGTATTACACTGTTATTTCAATATATTAGAACAAAGAACAAAACAGCACGGGAAACAGGCCCTTCGGCCCAACGAGCTCGCGCCGCCACCCTGATGTTCCCACCTCTATCCGCGATCCCTGTGCATGTTTATAGATCTATAGATTAAAAATAAAAACAAATTTGAGCCAATTTAGGGAGAATTATTTTTTTCCAATTAGCATAAGAGTACATCTTTGGAATGTGGGAGGAAACCGGAGCACCCAGAGAAAACACACGCAAAAACGGGGATAATGCACAAATTCCCACAGACACAGGCCCAAATCCATGTATCTGCACAGCACAACGATAGTCACTGAGCTGTCGTGTTGTCCATCAAATGGTCCAGGTCAAGCGCACACTAATGACGTGAAGCACTAGGGTACTCTCGAAAAGAAAGTCCAAGAGCAGCCCTCTCACGACCCATCGTGTGTATGCCCCTCGTTAGAGAACAAGGTGGACCAAAGCATCTGTAGGATAAAAACAAGTACATCAATATCATCATCTATTCACACACTTCCCAGGGACTCCCAAGGCTCATGATCCCTACTTTAAATCAATCTTCTATACGCCTCCATTCCCATTCTGTTCACGTGCCCATCCAAGTATTTCTTAAATAACCCCAGAGTGCCTGCCTCCACCACTTTATTTGGCAGCGCATTCCATACCCGCACCACCCTCTGTGTGAAAAAACTCCCTCTAGCATCAAAATTATACCTTACCCTCCTCACCCTAAGCCCGTGACCCCTCGTGCTATTCGAGTCCATCCTAGGAAAAAGCTTAACCCTGTTTAGCCTGCAATTAGCCTGCAATTGAGGCAATTGATGACCTACCAATCACACTGAATAGTTGTAAGAGGTGCTGTGGATGTTGTGTTTTAATTTTCTTGTAGCTGTGCAGTTCCTTGCAGCAAGCAATAAATCTCTGCAGCCTTTGGTTCCAATCTAACATCTTTAGAAAACAATGCGATGAATTCCAGTCTACCATTCAATTTCAAGACCACTGTGCATTGCTGTCAACGTGGTACGGTGGCACAGCGGTTAGCACTGCTGTCGCAGGCGCCAAAGAATAGGGTTCAATTCCCAGTTTGGACCCCAAGCTGTGTAAAAGCTGTATTCCCTCGCCATGTCTGCTTGGGTTCTCTTAGATGCTTCGGTTTTGTCCCACAGTCTGAAAGACGTGCTGATTCCATGCATTGGCTGTACTGAATGTTCGTTCTTTTGCCCAAACAGGCAAATTGAGTAATGATGTTGGCGAAGTGTTAGATTCGTTTGTGGGACAGCAATTTGGAGACAGTGACCACAATTCGGTGTCGTTCATTATTGCAATGGAGAGGGATAGGGGTATGGGCATAAGACAGGGCAAGATTTATAATTGGGGGAGGGTTAAATATAATGTGATTAGGCAATAATTAGAGAGCGTATGATACGAACAGAAAGAGTCAGAGAAATACACAAACGAAAAGTAGAGCTTGTTAAACGAAACCAATACTACGTTTCCTTGATAGGTGTATCCCTATCAGGCAGGGAGGAAAAACCCGTGTGGAGGAACCACGGTTCACAAAAGTGGCTGAACATCTTGTCAAGAGTAAATAAGATGCATATGAAAAGATGTGACGAGAAGGTTCAGTTGGGTTGCTTGAGAGTTACAAAGTAGCAAGGAATGTCGTAAAAGCAAGGGTTTCGGAGAGCTGTGGATGTTGGAGGTGGGCATGAGAAGTGCTTGGCGGGTCGAAGCAAGGAAAACGCCAAGACGTTTTATTCATGTTTGAGAAATAAAATAATGACATGGATGAGCTCGGGACCGTAAATTGTAATAATGGGAACATGTGCAGGGAGTTGGAAGAGATAGGAGAGGCGATGAATGAATACCTTTCTTCAGTGTTCACCAAGGAGAAGTGGCATGTTTTTTTGAGGATGAACGTTTGATTCAGGCTGATAGGCTGGAAAAGATAAATGTTTTGGGAGAAAATGTATTAGCAATTTTGAAAGACAGAAGACCTAAGTCTCGACAGATGACATAAACCCAAGGGTTCTTTGGGGGCAAGAAATTAAATTGCCAAGCCTTTAGCTTTGATCTTTTGTCCTCACTGTCCATAGAAATGGTGCCAGAGGACTGGAGAATGGCGAAAGAAAATAATGAGAAGAAATAATGAGAATATTTATGAATATTATAATATTCATTATGAATATTCAATATTATAATCAGAAATAATGAATATTATTTCTCTATTCAAGAAAGGTAACAAGAATGACCCTGGTAATTATAGGCCCGTTAGTCTTACTGCAGCAGTCGGTTATTTATTGGACAGGCCCTGAGGGTTAGGATTTATGACCATTTGGAAAGACGCAGCTTAAGCCGGGATAGTCAGCATGGATTCGTCAAGGATAAGTTTTGCCTCACAAATATGAGGATGAATTCTTTGAGGAGATAACTAAGGTGAAGGTTGATGTTTTTTTATGGATTTTAGTAAGGCGTTTGAAAAGGTTGCCCATGGTAGGCTCAGGAAGAAAGTAAGAAGGCGCAGAAAAGAATGAAATTTGGATTAGATACGTAATTGGCTATCTCATAGAAGACAGGGAGTGGTGATGGATGGAAAATTTTCAGAATGGAGAACAGTTACGAGCGGTGTACCACAGGAATCAGTGCTGGGACCTGTGCTATTTGTGATTTTTTTAACAATGACAAGGAGGCGGGGGGTGAAGGGTGGGTCAGTTAATTTGCTGATGACACCAAGATTCGAGGAGTAGTAGATGAGATGGAATTCGATTGTAGGTTGCAAAGAGACGTTGATAGGATGCAGAGCTGTGCCGAAAATTGGTCAATGGAGTTTAACTCCAAGAAGTGTGGTGTGATTCATTTTTGTAGGACAAATTTAAATGTGAATTACAGGGACAATGACAGCGTTCTGAGGAATATAGAGGAAAACAGAGATCTTGGAATTTATATCCACAGATATCTGAAGGTTGTCACTCAAGTGGATAGAGTCTTGAAGAAGGACTATAGTTTGTTAGCGTTTATTAACGGGGGGTTGAGTTTAAGAACTGTCGGGTTATGATATAACTGTACAGGAATTGATGAGACCAAATTAGGAATATTGCGTCACCTGAGTACAAGAAGAGTGTGAAGCATTGGAGAGAGTGCAGAGAAGATTTACTAGGACGCTGCCTAGTTTGGAGGATCTTTCTGGAAGGAGATAAACCAAAACGAATATAATTGAATATTTGACGAGGTGACTTCGTGTGTAGGTGGAAGTTGTGATTAATTTCATTCATATGGATTTCATAAAAGTATTAAGCGAGTTGTACATGTGATCCAAGATATGTTGGCAAGATGAATTTGAAGGACATGATTAGTATTGGGAAATGAAAACCACAATTTATGTGGCTTGGTCTAACCATCGATGGGTGGAGTGACCGGTAAAACCATGTGAGAAATCATTTTCACGTCCGATTTCATAGAATAGGAGTCCTGCATTGCAGTTAGAGGCCATTCAGCCCATTGAGCCCATACCAACCACAATCCGATATAAGACAGATCCCCATCACCCACATATTTACCTTCCTCATCCCTCTGACAAAAGGCCCAATGCAGCGTGGCCAATCAAACTAATCTGCCCATGTTCGGACTGTGGTGGAAGTCAGAGCTCCCGGAGGAAACCAATGCAGACACGGGGAGAATGTATAAATTCTACCGAGGCAGTGAACCAAAGCCGAAATTGTACCTGAACCCCAGACGTTGTGAGGCAGCAGTTTTAACCATTGTCCCATCATGTCGTTTTCTCGGCTTTTCTGATCTTACACACATTGGATTCTCTATGTGGCCAGCCTCTGGCACATTTCCAGTGGTAGATTGATTTATTCATTTAAATACATATTTGCATGTCCTTTGTCAAACTGGCGCTCATAGAAACATGGAAACATACCCACCATTGACAGGAATTGAGTATTCGACAAATCGATTCTGTTCCACCATTCATTTTGATCATGACTTATCATCACTTTCAATGTCTTGATTCCCCCGACCCCCCCAAATTCCTTGATCCCATCAGCCCCACGGGTTTATCCAATTCCCTCTAGAATTTACACTATCATTTGGGTTTGTCTACATTCTGTGGTAGTGAATTCCACATACTCACAATCTCTGGGTGATGAAATTTCTCCTCACGTCAGTTCCAAAAGGTTTACCCCGTATCCACAAACTATAACCCAGAATTCTGAACGATCCCATTATTGGGAAAATTTATTCTGAATCCGTCTTGGCTAATCATGGTTTAATTTTGTGACATTCTATTAGATCCCCTTTTCACTCTTCCAAACTCCAATCAATATAATCCTAACTGACTTAGTCTCCATGGGTTGATAGGTCTGCCATCCCAGGAATTATTCTGCCGAACATTCGCTTTACTGTCAATAGCAAGGACATCCTTCCTCAGGTAAGAACAAGAAATCTCCAGGTGTGGTCTCACAAATATCCTGTTCAATTGCTGTAAAGTATCTCCATTTCTGTACCTCAAACCACTCGCTATGAAGACCAACATCATCTGTGCTCTTTATTGCCGACTGTACTTGGGTGCTCACTTTCAGGAACTGACACACGGAGGCTCCGAGGTCTCTTTATCTAAATATTTCCCTTAACTTTCCGCCATTCGAGGAAAGTTGGTCTTCTATTGCTAACAAAACGTGTAACCTTTCATTTCCCTACAAGATTCTTCATCTGCCATGCACATGGTCACGCATTTGATTGTTCAAATTACAATGAAGCATTTTTACAGCTCACTCTTCCACCCAACATTGTCTCAACTACAAGCGTGGAGATATAGAACATAGAACATTACAGCATAGAACAGGCCCTTCGGCCTTCGATGTTGCGCCGACCAATATAAAAAGCAATGACCCTCCAAACTAAACCATTCCCTTCTCTTCCATATACTTATCAACTAACCTCTTAAACGACACCAAACTTGGCGCATCTACAACCGCTGCAGGCAGGGCATTCCACTCCCGAACCACCCTTTGGGTAAAGAACCTACCTCTGATATCCGTCCTATAACTATCACCCCTTAATGTAAAGCTGTGTCCCCTTGTGCTAGCTTTCTCCATCCTAGGAAAAAGGCTATCACTGTCCACCCTATCTAAACCTCTAATCATCTTATATGTTTCGATTAGGTCCCTTCTTAGCCTCCTCCTTTCTAACAAAAACAACCTCAAATCCCTCAGCCTCTCTTCATAAGACCTGCCCTCCATACCAGGCAACATCCTGGTAAACCTCCTCTTTACCCTCTCCAATGCCTCCACATCTTTCTTATAATGTGGGGACCAGAACTGCACACAATACTCCAAGTGCGGCCGCACTAGAGTTTTGTACAGTTGAAACATGACGTTGCGGCTCCGAAATTCAATCCCCCTACCAATAAAAGCTAAGACTCCATATGCCTTCTTAACAACCTTCTCGACTTGACTGCCTACTTTCAGGGATCTATGCACATACACACCAAGATTCCTCTGTTCATCAAGACTACTAACAATCCTACCATTAGCCCTATACTCTACACATTTATTATTCCTGCCACAGTGCATTACCTCACACTTTTCCACATTAAACTCCATTTGCCACCTTTCGGCCCAGCTCTGCAACTTGTCCACGTCTCTCTACAAACTATAACGCCCCTCTTCACTATCTACCACTCCACCGACTCATCTGCAAATTTACTAATCCATCCTTCAATACCCTCATCCAGATCATTTATAAAAATTACAAACAGCAGGGGCCCCAAAAAAGACCCCTGAGGCACACCACTCGTCACCGAACTCCACGATGAATATCTCCCATCAACCACCACCCTCTGTCTTCTATCTGCTAGCCAATTCCTAACCCATTAGCTAAATCACCCTCTATCCCATACATCTGCATTTTCTGCAGAAGTCTTCCATGGGCCACCTTATCAAACGCCTTACTAAAGTCCATACATACCACATCAACCGCCTTACCCCCATCCACCTCTTCAGTCACTTTTTCAAAAAACTCAATGAGGTTCGTAAGGCACGACCTACCCTTCACAAAACCATGCTGACTATCCCCAATCAATTCATTTCTCTCTAAATAACTATAAATCCTATCCCTAATAATTCTCTCCAATACTTTGCCCACAACAGAAGTAAGACTCACTGGCCTATAATTCCCTGGAAGGTCTCTCTTCCCCTTCTTGAACAATGGGACCACATTCGCTATCCTCCAGTCCTCCGGAACCACACCCGTAACCAACGACGACCTGAAGATCAGAGCCAGAGGTTCTGCAATCTCCTCTCTTGCCTCCCAGAGAATCCTAGGGTAAATCCCGTCCGGCCCAGGGGACTTATCCAACTTCAAACCCTCGAGAATATCTAGCACATCCTCCCTATCTACTTCGATACTTTCCAGTTTGCTACCCTGTACCTCAGTGTTCTCCATAACTACATTTACATCACCCTGCGTGAATACCGAAGAGAAATATTTATTCAGTACCTCTCCAATCTCCTCAGGCTCCACGCACAACTTCCCACTGCTGTCTATGACTGGCCCTAATCTTGTCCTAACCAATCTTCTATTCTTAACATATCTAAAGAAAGCTTTAGGGTTCTCCTTAATCCTATCAGCCAAAGTCTTCTCGTGTCCCCTCTTAGCTCTCCTCAATTCACTCTTTAGCTCCCTCCTGGCTAATCTATAGCTATCCATTGCACTAACCGAGCCTTCAAGCCTCATACTGACATAAGCCTCCTTTTTCCTTTTAAACAGCAAATCAACTTTTTTCGTACACCAAGGTTCTCTTACTCGACCATTTCCTCCTTGCCTGACAGGGACATACTTATCAAGGACTCGCAGCAGCTGCTTCTTGAATAAGCTCCACATTCCAGATGTTCCCAGTCCCTGTAGTTTCCTAGTCCAATCTATGCACCCTAATTCTCTCCTGATGGCCTCATAATTACCCTTCCCCCAGCTATAACTACTGCCCCCAGCTTCATGCCTATCCCTATCCATCACTAAGGTGAACGTAACCGAATTGTGGTCACTATCACCAAAATGTTCACCAACTTCCAAGCCTAACACCTGGTCAGGCTCATTGCGCAGCACCAAATCCAATGTAGCCTCACCTCTAGTTGGCCTATCCACATACTGAGTCAAAAAAACTTTCCTGCACACTTTGTACGAAAACTGACCCCTCTAACGAGCTGGACCCACAACTTTTCCAATCAATATTAGTAAAGTTAAAGTCCCACATAACAATTACCCTATTACTTTCACTCCTGACCAGAATTGACTTTGCAATCCTTTCCTCAACCTCTCTAGAACTTTTAGGAGGTGTATAAAAGATTCCCAACAGGGTGACCTCTCCTTTCCTGTTTCTAATCTCAGCCCATACTACCTCAACAGGCAAGTCCTCATCAAAGTTCTTTTCTGTCACTGTGATACAGTCTTTGACTAATAATGCCACTCCTCCCCCCCTTCTACCTCCTCCTCTACTCCGACTAAAGCATTTGAACCCCGGAACCTGCAACATCCATTCTTGTCCCTGCTCTACCCAAGTCTCTGAAATGGCCACAACATCGAAGTTCCAGGTACTGGTCCAAGCTGCAAGTTCCTCCGCCTTATTGCGAATACTCCTTGCATTAAAGTAAACACATTTCAAACCATGCCCTACCCCACCCGTATGCTGCTGTGTTTTACAGCTTTCCTCTATGACCCCCTTACTCTCATCCCTCTTAGCACCCCAACTACTTAGGATCCCACCCCCCCCCCGAATCAGTTTAAAGCCCCCTGCATAGCCTTAGCAAATTTTCCCCCCAAGATATTAGTTCCCCTCTGGTTCAGGTGTAGACCATCTCTCTTGTAGAGGTCCCACCTATCCCAGAATGAGTCCCAATTGTTCAGGAACCTGAACCCCTCCCTCCTGCACCATCCCCGCAGCCACGAGTTCAAACATTCCCTCTCTCTATTCTTCTCTAAACTATCCCTTGGCACAGGCAAGAGTCCAGAGATAACCACTCTGCCAGTTTTGGCCCTAAGCTTCCACCCCAACTCCATAAATTTCTGTTTAATATCCCCTTCCCTCGTCCTTCCTATATCATGTGTCCCTACATGAACTATGACTTGGGGTTGACTCCCCTCTCCCTTAAGAATCTTAATAACCCGATCTGCGACATCCTGGACCCCAGCCCCTGGGAGGCAACACACCAGCCCTGAGTCACTGACATATGACATTCAGTTTTCTTTTTCAAATATATAATATACATAATATGAAAAATTGTGGTCCGGTCCAGTACCTGCAGACGCCGTTCGACACTGACCACCATCTGGAAAAGTCCCATTTATGCCACTTCATTGTTTTGGTCTGCAAACCAGCTTTCTGTCCGTTTCAAGACATTACCTGCAATCCAGTGTGTTTTTAAGTTTACATAGTCGTCTTTTATTTGAGACTTTCTCGAAAACTTTCTGGAAGACCAATTAAATGACATCCTATTGTTCCCCTCGTTCAAACCTACGAGTTAAATTATCAAAGAGTGACAATAGATTCGGCAAGAATGATTTCCCTTTTGCTGGCTTTGCCAGATTATACCACTAACTTAAAAATCCTGATACACGACATCCTTGACAATAGATTCTGGCAACTTTTCCAGTTCTGATGTCAGCCTCTCTGGCCTACAGTGACATGTTTTCTTTCTACTTCTATTTTTGAATAGACATCCTCTACTCTGTGAGAACTATTCTTGAGTACAAAATATTTTGAAAAAGTAACGAACAATAGACATTTCCCTGATTCAAGGGTCACTTTCTAAGCACTCGGTGAAGATTATCAGAAGCTGGAGATTTAATCCTATCGATTTCCCCCAAACCAGTAAACTTTAAATGGTGATTTCCTTCAACTCCTCGCTACAGGATCTCACTCTCAGAATATCTGATACAGTATTCATGTATCCCTTTGTGAACACTGAAACAAAGTATGAACTTAATTTCTCAACCGTTTCTTCATTCACCGTTATGAATTCTCCCAATTCTGCCTGTAAGGGGGGCTTTTTTTCCTTTTTTCATGTCTATTTTTTTAACAGAAAGTTGTTCATGTTCCCGCCAACTTAATTTAACACACTATATGTAATTTTTAATCAATCTTTTCGTCATTTATTGCTGAATTTTAAACTGCTCCCAATTCTTAGGCTTACTGTTTTTCTTGTCAATTTATATCCAACTTCTTTGAATTGATAATATTTCTATTTTCCCTTCTATGCCATGTTTGGCCACAATTTCCTTAGCAAACAAAAATAAATAACTTTTGGAGTTTATCAATTTGCCCTTTAAATGTCCGCCATTACCGGGTTACTACTTCAATTTCATGAACATTTCATGTGTCTTACTTCATCATAACCAAATCATGCTTCATATCTGTCTAATTACCGTTATTGAGATTCAGGACCCTGATCTCAGGATCAACAATATCACTATCCATCCTGACAATGAATTCCACCATATTATGGTCACTCGTGCCCAAAGGTTCTCTCACAACCAGATTGCTAACTAATCATTTATCACAGCTCAACAACCAATCCAGTATGGCCTGATCCCTTCTTGGTTCCTCAACATATTGCTCCAGAAACCATCCCACTCCTTTACGCTTTCTAATCTGACTCTTCCGTGATGTGGAAGGACCAATACAGGTTGCTGTTAACGTGGACACCAAAAAACCTGAAGTTGTGGACCATTTCCACCCATCCCGGGTTGATGAGGTGCATGTCATCCACTATGCTTCGTGAAGTCGATGATTATCTTTTCCGTTTTATTCATATCACGGGACAGATTATTTTTGACACACCATTTCACCAGATGTTCTTTTTTTTCATACACTTCATCTGATGTTTCGTGAGCTCACAACAATTACAACAACCTTAAAAATCGAGTCGAGGGGAAAACTGACCAGACGGTTATTGGTTTATAATGAGTTTAGTAAGAGACTGAAGGCACTGCCTTGAGGGTCACTGACATTGAGGAACATCATGGACGAGGTATTGTGGTCTTTGTGTTAGTACAAGTACGATCTTGTCACAGAGGGAGGAGCTGAACCACAGGACATAGAGTTTGGAGGTGATTACTGTAGGAATAATGTTCTTGAAGGTTGAGCTGTAGTTAATAAGTGGAAGTCTCTCATAAGTGCCCTTGCTGCCCAGATGTTCCAGAGTGAAGAGTATGCCCAGTGGAGTGGCATCTGTATTAGTGATTGATGAACTGTAGGGGATCGTGGTAGGGTTTATAGGGATAGCAAAGTTACATTAGACTGTCCTTAATTTGGTTCGGAAACAACTGGAGTATGATATGCAGTTCTGATTGCTTCACTATCAGAAGGATTTGATCGCAGTGGAATTGGTGCAGATGTTTGTGGCAAGTATGCTTTCGGTATGGAGTATACAGGCTATGAAGAGAGATTGAATATATTTGTTTATTTAGAGGATGGAAGGCAGAGGGGACACATACTGAAGTGCACGAGATTATGAGAGTTGGTGATATGGATATGAAACTGACTTCCCCTTAGTTGAAATATCAGTTACGAAGGGACATTTCAAAGCATGGAGGTGGAGGTTTAGAGGTGATTTGAGGAAATATGTTATTATCCAGAAAGTTTGGATTGCACTGCGTGGGAGAGTCATGGATTTTGGCAACCCCATAATTGTTAATAAGTATACAGTCATGCACTTAACATGACATAAATTCAAGGCTTTGGGCCAAGTGCTGGGATGTGACATTGGTGTAGAATTTGTGTAGCTTAGTCAGTGCAGTCTCGATGGGCCTCACAGTCTCTACTGTAAAGGATAACACAATGGACTTTTTGAATGCTGATTTTTTTCTCTGTTTGTTTGAAGCCGACATACAACCACACCCGACTTCTACCTTCGCACACACAGCACACTGCGCATTGGACCTCGAATCATCCTTTGAGTACTAGTATACCTATTTTGGACACTTACTTTTAAACCATCACTGAATCATGGATCCCCTTCAAAGCTGTACATATGGTTCATCACGCCATAAAATAACTGCAGTCCTTCGGGATAAAATGCATCTTTCTCTCCCCGAATTACTCATCCCAGTAAATCAAACACCTCCTCATGTGTATATAAGTACCCATCCCACACGCTTATCTCAGCTGTCTTCACTCTTCAACCTGCCTCATAGAGAACCTCAACTGAAAACATTGTCTTGATTGACAACTTCACAATTGAACAACAAACCTGCACTCACTGTTTCTTAAAGCTGTCGATATTGCCAGTTTGCATGGTGTATAAGTGGTGACTTGGGAGATGAACACTCGAGGGAATAAGAAGAAAAAAAGAACTGCACTGTGGGAATGAAGCCATTGAATGTGTCACTTTGGGCGAACCAGATGCTGCAAGCTTGTAAAGAATCCTTATGTGAAGTGCTGAGGAAATCTCAAAGGTCAATGATTTTCATGAAAAGTGAATGAAATAACACATTGTCAATAATCAAGGGGAAAATAAAAACTTTATTTGTGATTATGCAAACATTGAAGGGATCTGAATTAAGCTCAAAATATTAAATCGGCATGTAGGCATGCCTATCTCTTTTCGAATAGAAACATGATACAAGGGGTGGGAATACTGCTGTAAACAAAGGGACAGAGTGATTCACTTCACAAAGTGGTCACTGGCTGATTGCGGTCGACCAAGGCACAAACATTTAGCAATTGGTACTTGATGAGTTCCTGGAGGGAACCAATATAAGAGAAGAAAGGAACAAGGCAATGAAAGAGCAGAATGGGCAATAAAGATTAAGATTGACTTCAAAAGTTCAGTAGCTTTGCCACACCATTCTTCCTGAATGCTGCCACGTAATAGACTTTGCAATTTATTCATAATAAAAGAAATACATTATTAGATTAGTTAACATATTTGATGACACTGGATAAGTTTTCACTGAAAACATATGGATGATATTGGAGTAGTTTAGGTTAGAGGGTCGACTGACCGGCACAACATCGAGGGCCGAAGGGCCTGTACTGCGCTGTAATGTTCTATGTTCTATGTTCTATGAAAGTAATGTTCTTCTTTTCCTGGTGTATCATATTCCTGTTTCTGTTCTGTCTCCTACAGCTAACTTAGCCAATATTGCGATATTAACATTTCGAAAATGTGGGCTCTCCAAATGTGTAACACGCTACCTGGTGGCCATGGCAACAGCAGATCTACTCATTATTATCCTTGATGTGATATTAAGACATATTCCAATTGTTTACTGGGAATATTTCCACTTTCTGTGGTCCATGCCTGTGTGCAATATTCATGCAGTTTTCTTGTATGTGGTCACTGACTGTTCTGTTTGGTTTACTGTGACTTTCACGTTTGATCGATGTGTTGCTATTTGTTGTCAGAAATTGAAAAACAAGTATTGTACACAGAAAATGGCTGCTGTGGTCCTCGGAACTGTTACCATGCTCAGCTGTTTAAAGAATATTTTCTGGTATTTTATGCTGTCAGACTCTTACATGTTGAGGAACAGGCCATGGTTCTGTTTCGTATCATTCAGTGTACAGCTATCTCGAGTCTGGATAATGGTCGAGATTTTGCATCACATACTAAACCCATGCTTACCATTTGCCCTGATTTTGTTGCTCAATGTTGTCACCATCTGGCATATTATAGTGAATAGCAGAGCCCGTAAAAGACTTCGAGTTGTGAGAATTGGGGATAGATCCAAAGACCCAGAGATAGAGAGTCGGCGGAAATCTATAATTTTACTGGTTGTTATCTCTTTGAATTTCATTGTGTTGTGGACTGCCATAATGGTGTATTCGATTAACAGGCGGTTGCAGTATCTAATAGGTAATCCTATATGGATGAGTGTTAATGCACAGGAAATTGGCTTCATGTTGCCGCTCATGAGTTGCTGCACAAACACTTGCATTTATGCTGTGACCCAGACTATGTTCAGAGAACAATTGAAAATTGTTCTGAAATATCCGTTTATTTCACTTGTTCAATGCATTCAGAGATACAAATAATGGATAACTGACCAGCGGTTAATTGGTGTCAACATGTTTACTTTTTATTTAATGGAGACACAAACTGCTATAATTGTGTCAAAGCAGGAGCTGAGCTGCCCAAAAGAAAAAAAATAACAATGTGAACCAGTCTGTCACTGCCATAACAGACTGCTGTTACTATATCACGCAAGGACCGGAGAATGGCAGACACTGAAACAGTCATGAGAGAATATGAAATACCTTGTTTCAATGGAGGGAGTCAAAGTGCTGGTGTTGTATAGCAGACACAGAAAGTATGCATATAATCTGATTAATGGTGAGGTCTCACTATGATGAGAATAAGGGTGTTCTCTGTTGTTTTGATGTCAGACGAGTGTCTGGGCATTCTCAATATGGTAGCAAGGCAGACAGTGTCTTCTTTCCACACAAGCAGTTTTTAGCAGAATACACCAGGTCCAATTCCCAATCATTGCTGGTCAGGAAGGCAACCCAGGAGCTAAATTAAAAAGTACACCTTCCCACCCCACGAAATCAGCACTTCTAAAACAGTCAGAAAACCTATGGAGACACCTTGAGATTAGCGCGCTCAGGAAGTACCCCTTGCCCCTCAAACTTCCTGAGAATAATTGCACACCTATTGTTCAAGCCCGAAGATTCCAGACCATTGATAACCAATCAGACAAATACAATTAACACACACTTAAAACAATCACCTACACACTTGAAAACATCCAGACAGGATGACCAAAATCAAATACTGTAAATAAAGCATTAACATTTGAATAGCACACTACACCGAAGTTTCGGTATAATTATAGACCGTTCCGGCGGGTCTTTAGTGTGATTGCAGGACAGTCTGATTGTATGTCCTGACTGCACCTCCGTCGATGTCAAAGAAAATAAAGCTGTACCGCTGTTGAACTTGATCCTGAGTGTGCATGGTCGTTTCGCCCACTCGCGCTAACAACTGGGGGCTCTTGCAGGTTCGCGACCATTGCAGGAACACCGTCTCCTGGCAGTGGATGAGTATCTTTACTCATTTCATCAAATACGCGGAATACGAGCGCCCCAGTGTCAGAGCGGTGTTTCACGGCTGCCGCGATCTGAACTTGTGAACAGGGTCCGTTCAATAGCGGTCCAGCGGTAACGTGGGTTTAAGTTTCTTATTGGGGCAGGCGACTGCAATCGTGAACTGTGATTCATTGTGTTATTTTTACATTCCGCTCACTTCCGACAAGGCCGACCACAGATTGACTGCCGTCTGTGGGACCCGACAGAACAAGGTTAAAGGTACAGGGCAGGGACATTGTCCTGGTTTCAAGGTTTAAAGGTGCAGGGCAGGAACATTGCCCTGGGATACAAGGTTAAGAAGGACGAAGATTTCGAGCCACTGAGATCGGACTCTCGGAGTTGGGCACAAGCCTGGGCGCTGAAAGTTGGGAAGGACCTCTGCAGATGTGAAAGATCGGGCCACTGGGAGCAAAATCCGCGAGTTTGCTACATGTCCGGGCGCTGCTAAGTCTGGAGCCTCTGTGACTGCCACGACCACTATAAGCAGGAGACCTCTGGCAGTGCAAAGAAATGATACACATCGGGGGACTCCAACCCGCAGTCGACTACACGCCAGTCCGCACCCAGGTCCGGGTGACTCCCAAAGAGATAGGGAAGCTGCTGACCTCTGAGAGTCGATTTAGTGATAGGAGTTTGGGTAGGAGCTAGTGGCCCCGGTCACTGTAGTCGGTAAACTCTCCGTACGCTGCAGCCCCTGCGGAGAGGCTGTACAGAGCTCACCTGCCTCTGAGAGCGGTAATCTCCCCGCTACACGCAGGCCGGGCTCTGCGGATTGCTACTGAAGGTACAAGCGTACCGACAGTGGGAACACGAGACCGGAACCCAATCAGAGATACACACACAAGTCCCTCTGAAAGTATTAGAGCCGGGGTTGATACACTGCTGACCCTAGTAAGGGAAACTAACATGGATAGTAATAGTACCACCTCTGCGTGGGGACCAGAAGGGTCCCTCACCCGCTATCTAGCAGAGAAAAACAAAGATCTAATTAAAAACATGATGAAGGCAGGGTGGAAACCCCCCGACCCACTTGAAACACAGCGGGAGTGGTGGGAAAAGGAGCAAGGATGACAAAGCTTGGATCCTAATATGAAAGGCTCATGTCACCCTTGCAGGACGAGTTCATAAGTCTGTAGAAGGCAAGCAGGAGCAAGCTGCACAGCGACAACACGCCGCTGTGATATCCGCTAACCCTGTGCCGCCAGCGCTCTCCGACTTCTCACGCGAACCCCCGGGTGAGGAGTGTCCCCGACTGGGAATGTTTCATGGATAAAATGGGTCCGCTATGCCCGAAAGGGGGGAGCATTCCATCTACCACCGACCGCCCCTCCCATCCCCCATCCCAGAGCGTTATGGCAGCCCCCGTTAAAATTGAGTGTGTCCCCCGGGGGGTAAGGGGAGACGGGGGAGGGTGATCGGATAAAGATGACCTATGTATCCCTTACCCCGAGAGACACAATGAAACTGCTGGACAAACTCCCGACCCTGCAGCCCAGACACAGTAACGCTTTCTTCTGGCTAAAAAGTTCAGGAGTTGCAAATGTGCCACAATCTACACAATCGGGATATAGCAGGGCTCCTAAGAGCCAAAATGCCGCAGAATTATTGGGCCCGGCTTCAGGCACAACAGCAGACGGGACCTGGTGCGCGAACCTGAACGAGAGTCGCCGAGAGCAAGGCCAAGGTCTGCCCGATTTTAAAGATGATATTACCGAAACCATGAGGCGAGTCCCTGTGAGCTGGAATGCAATCGTAGGGGGAGTGCAGGGGAAGGAGGAAGGAGCCCAGAAATACGGGCGACGGAAATTTGAGGCCTTTTTGGCCCATGGAGGGATGCCTGATGCTGATAGACAGAATCCCGCGTTCCTCCAGCTATATAACGACAGGCTGAGCCCAGCGCACCAAACAATCCTAAAAACCAGGTTGGTAAACTTTAACATTTTTGATGAGTCAGAGAACTGGTCTTTCACTGCAGACAACCAACAGAGTGAGATCCTATCTCTAAGAATCCCCTCCAACAGCTTCCCTACCACTGATGTCAAACTCACCCGCCTATAAATTCCAGGGTTATCCCTACTACCCTTTTAAAACAACGGTACAACATTAGCTATTCTCCAATCCTCTGGGACCTCACCTGTATCTAAAGAAGAGACAAAGATTTCCGTCAGAGGCCCAGCAATTTCACCTCGCGTCTCCCTAAGCAGCCTGGGATAAATGCCATCAGCTCCCGGAGATTTATCAGTTTCAATGCAACCTCGAAGCTCTAACACTTCCTCCGTCGCTATGGATATTTCCCTCAACCGGTCGACAGCTCCCTCAGAGACAGGAGCTGTCAACAAGCCCCTCTCCTTCGTGAATACCGACGCAAAGTATTCATTCAGGATCTCCCCCATTCCCTCGGGCTCTAAGCACAGTTCCCGTCCTCTGTCCCTACAACGACCATTTTTTCCCCTCTAACCACCCTTTTATTCCTAAAATAGCCTTTGGATTTTCCTGAATCCTGTCTGCCAAAACCATTTCATGTCTCATTTTTGCCCTTCTAACTCCCCATTTGAGCTCCCTCCTACTCCCTCTCTGTTCCTCCAACGCTCTCTCTGTTCCCAGTTGCTTTGACCTAACATACGCCTCTCTTTTCTTCCTAATCACGTCCTCAATATCCCTAGTAATCCACGGCTCCCTAATCCTACCTTTCCCATCCTTTCCCTTAGCCGGCACATATCATTTCTGCAACCTTTTCATTATTCCCTTGAAAGACTCCCACATGTCGAATGTAGACTTACCCTCGAACAAACTTTCCCAATCAGTTTCCATAAATTGCTGTCTAATCCGACTGTAGTTAGCCTCCCCCAATTCAGCACACAACCCCGAGGGCAACAAGCATCCTTTTTCCATTTGTATCCTAAAGTAGATAGAATTGCGGTCACTGTTAGCCACACGTCCTCTACTGCAACCTCAACCACCTGACCTGGCTCATTACTCAGAACTAAATCCAATATAGCCCCCTCTCTAGTCGGACTAGCTACATGCTAGTGTACATGGACTTTAGTAAGGCGTTTGATAAGGTCCCACATGCAAGGCTTCTGGAGAAGGTGAGAGGGCATGGGATCCAAGGGGCTTTGACCTCGTGGATCCAGAACTGGCTTGCCGGCAGAAGGCAGAAAGTGGTTGTGGATGGGTCTTGTTCTGCATGGAGGTCGGTAACCAGTGGAGTGCCCCAGGGATCTGTTCTGGGACCCCTGCTGTTTGTCATTTTCATAAATGACCTGGATGAGGAAGTGGAGAGATGGGTTAGCAAGTTCAACGACGATACAAAGATCGGTGGTGTTGTGGATGGTCTGGAGGGATGCCAAAAGTTGCAGCGGGACATAGAAAGGATGCAACACTGGGCGGAGAAGTGGCAGATGGACTTCAACACAGATAAATGTGTAGTGGTCCATTTTGGTAGTTATAATGGGATGAAGGAGTCCAATATAAGGGGTAGGAGTCTTAGCTGTGTTGTAGAGTAGAAGGATCTCGGGGTCCAGGTCCACAGGACTCTTAAATCGGCCTTGCAGGTGGAGGAAGTGGTCAAGAAGGCATACGGTGTACTGGCCTTCATCAATCGAGGAATAGAGTTTAGGAGTCAGGAGGTAATGATGCAGCTATATAAGACTCTTGTCAGTCCCCAGTTGGAGTATTGTGCGCAGTTCTGGTCGCCTCATTATAGGAAGGATGTAGAGGCTATTGAGAGGGTTCAGAGGAGATTTACAAGGATGCTGCTTGCATTGGGAGGCAGGCCTTTTGAATATAGGTTGAGGGAGCTGGAACTCTTCTCACTGGAGAGACATAGGTTGAGAGGCGACCTGATAGAGGTTTATAAAATGTTGAGAGGAATAGATAGGGTGGACTCTCAGAGACTATTTCCCCGAGCGGAAATGGTCAATACGAGAGGACACAGATTTACGGTGCAGGGAAGCAAATACAAAGGAGATGTCAGGGGTAGGTTTTTCACTCAAAGGGTGGTAAGTGAATGGAAGCGACTGCCGTCGGAGGTTGTTGAGGCAAACTCACTGGGGTCTTTTAAGAGACTTCTGGATGAGTATATGGAAAAGAATAGGGTAGGGGATTATAGATAGGTCTGTGGATTGGTCGATGTGATCGGTACAACTCGTGGGCCGAAGGGCCTGTTTGTACTGCATTGTTCTGTGTTCTATGTTCTGTGCTGCTCCAATGATACTTCCATTGCATATTTTACTAATTCCTCCCTTTCCGAACTCTCAGCTCTAGGTATCTTCCAATCCACCCCAGGGAGATTAGAATCACCCACTATAACGACTCTGTTCTTTCTACGTCTATCCGAAATGTCTTTACATATGCCCTCTTCCACTGCCTGCGGGCTGTTGAGTGGCCTATAATACACACCTAGCATCGGAATTGCCCTCTTCCTTAGCTCCACTCACAGCGACTCAACTCCTAATTCCTCTACATTGTCCTCCGTCTGCACCATTGTGATGTGCTCCCTAACTAACAAACTCAATCCCCCACCTCTTCTCAACCCTCCTCTGTCACGGCTGAAACGCTTATACCCAAGAATATTCAGCGGCTAGTGCTCTCCTTCCATTAACCACGTCTCAGTATCTGCAACCACATCCAAGTTCCTTGCAAACATTAAGGCACCAAATTCTTCTGTTTTTTGTTTTCCTG
The DNA here is from genome assembly GCA_024679065.1 of Sphyrna mokarran. NCBI lineage: Eukaryota > Metazoa > Chordata > Chondrichthyes > Carcharhiniformes > Carcharhinidae > Sphyrna > Sphyrna mokarran. The sequence goes on from JAGIQG010000031.1 coordinate 5,131,465, forward strand.
TTATGCTCCTCGCATTGAAACGGAGGCACTCCAGACCTATATGCCCAATCGGAACCTCCTTCTCCCTGGTGTATTTCCTCTCATTCAAACGTACTTTATCTCCCATCTCGCTCCCATCCTTACCATCTACCAAGCTATCAGTCCCATCCCAGGGACTGGCATTGCTTTTTATTTTGGTCGGCACAACATCGAAGGCCGAAGGGCCTGTTCTGTGCTGTATTGTTCTATGTTCTATGTTCTATATCCCCTCCCTCCTTCATATTTGTTTAAATCCTGCTGAAATACTCCAGCTAACCTCTTAGCTAAGATATTTGTGCCCTCCCCATTTAAATGTTTCCCCATCCCTTCTATACAGGTGCCCTTCTTTCACAAATAAATCCCAATTATCTACAAACATAAAACCCTCTGCCCTACACCAACGCTTCCGCCACTCATTCAGCTGTAGGATCTGATTACTTTCGGCCCCATTGTTACCTGGCCCTCATAGCAGCCCTGAGATTGCCAGCCTGGAGGCCCTGCTCTTCAGCCGACCCCGCCCCCACCCAATTCCCTGAACTGACTTCGTATATTCTCCCTGCTCTTCCTTCCTACATCCTTCTCTCCTATATGAATAATCACATCTGCCTGGATCCCCTCGCCTTTCAAAATTCCCTCCACCCTGTCACACAAATCTTGCACCCCTGCTGCAGGGTTGCTAACTCCTCTCCAAACCCGATTTAGACATGACATAACCCACTCTCATTTTGCTTCCGATAATAAAACTTTGTTCCGATGCACCAGTTCAATCGGTCATTCCTGGTCATACATATAGTAACATAAAACATCCAAAAGGAGGTGGCTATTATTTGCCCTTGATTTTACAATTAATCCACGTGAGGTAAGCTCTTCAGGAAAGGGACAATATGTTCAATATGCATTGTGCATGTGAAACTGTCTGAAGCCTTTTACACCACCAGTTTAGATGCAAAATAAACCTTCTTGAAAACATTCTCATTTATTTCTCCCAGCTGGACGAGTAAGTGATTTGTGAATGTGCAAATATCCCTCTACACTGTGTCAAGTGCATTCAGCACCACATGAAAAGTGAATGTCCTATTGGACAATCCCATTCTAACGATCCCAGAACAGGTATGACACGGTTTACAATGCAGCAAAAATACACTTCTAAGCTAATTCATAGAATATTTCCAGAGAATGAAATGCATTGGCTCAGACAAATTGCAATAGTGCTTTCAAAGCAAGCCATATTGGAAACATCAGTCTCTGATATGGGAATGCAATTTTGTATTTGCCGCTTACGCTCTTGTACAGTTTTATCATCATTCAGTACCTCTGCTCGAAATGATGTATGAATAATTTTGCCTTTGAAACGCATTATTTTTACGTTTCTTTGGTGTACATGCTAAATATGCGACATCTGAAAGATCTATGCCATCTCAGTTTCCCAGCTGTAAGATTTGAGTTGACTGATAGAAAACGCTAAACTTTCATCACTGCTGCCTCAGAGAGCCAGGGACTCAAATTTGATTCCCGGCTTGGACCATTGTCTGTGTGGAGTTCATACGTTCTCTCCATGTCTGTGTGGGTCTTCCTGTCTCCTCCCAATGCCCAAAAGTCTGCTGGTTGAGTGGATTGGCTATGTTAACTCATCCCTCTGTATCACCGAAGATGTGCTGGAGTATGGTGGCTAGGGGTTTATCACAGTGAATCCATTGCAACGCTATTGTGACCTACTTGTAATTAATAATAAATACATTTACACTTAAACTCGAACATGTTTTGTGTCTCTGCCTTTGTCACTAAGAAAATATATAATTCCAGCAGTGATGATGAGCCTGTTTATTTCAGCTGTTTCATGATGAATCAAGAATGAACACAGACTGTTCGAGAGAAAGAGGCTTTATGTCAAGAAAGTGTATATTTCCTAAATATCGCAAATGGATCTACATTGTAACTTGTGTTAAAACGAATTGTCCAGATATACCTTCTCCATCACCCAATTTCATCAGTGTTGATTGAAAACCATTTTCCGTGTCACCTGATGCAATCCCCATTCGCCTGGTTACCTGCGATATCACTTCTTCCCAGGTGTATATGGACAATCGACATTTTCCTGCATACAAAGCATTTCAACCCTTTTTTTTCCCCCAGTGTACCAGCCGTGCTGATTCATTTGCCCAGTGTACAATGGATCTGATCCTATTCTCCAATGCTTTGATATATGATCCCATTCCTCACTGAAACTTGTATATCACAGAGATCCATTTGATATGCCTGATATAATCTCATACCCACAAGTGAACCCGACAAATCATTCCATTCCTCTGTATATTTTCTGTAACACTCACTTACTCCAAATGTCTTTACACGTACTCCTTTCTGCCAATGTACAATTAATGGACACATGTTATCTTATTTATCTGGCATGCATTAAAACCCACTTGACTTCATATCTGCTAATCTTCTCCACAGGCACCAAATTTTTGAACTATTACCATAGCTTTCTATCAAATCATCCATCGAAGTTCCCCATTCTCATTTTGTATCTCGCCTATTTCCAATTCCGGGTGTACATGTTTTCGATCACCATTGGTGACATGGACCACGGAACCGAGAATCACTCACTGATGTTTTATATCAGCCTCTGTCCTCACTTGCTGTGTGCATAATTTCTCAATTGCATCTTCTCTCGGCCGATAGAATCAGAGTTGGTTGATAATTTTATAATTACTGAATTGAGATATATTCACGATTGTCTTCAATCTCAACGTTTCTAAAGGTTTCTCCTCATTAATGAAACGAGGGAAAAATGAGAACTGAAGCTGTAACACTCCAGTATTAATGGATTAAATACAGAGACACTTTTGACTTACGTGCACTCTATCTGCAACCTCGAGTCTATCTCTACATGTTTGTAATGACCTAGCCCAGTGTATCTTGTCCCTGCCAAGTGAGCTAACACTTATTTCATCTTAGCAGATTCGTTTCTCCAATAAGTGACTTTATATGATTGTTCTGCTTCACGAGGCATTTCAATGAAGCGTTCTCTTTTATTCTATTTCCTTGCAGGACAGCCCTCCCAGGAATGGATTTGAATAGAAAAGTCGCTTTGAATGCCTGGCTTGCTCCAACACACACATGCCTTGCACTCTCCTGAGTAGTTGAAATTCGGTGATTAACTTTCAGTTCGTGACATGAGAGGGCAATATGTTGTTGGATTTGTTTTCTCTTTCAGTCTTTGAAGTATCCGCCCCCCCGCCACGCCACCCCACAAACAGGCTAGACATCAACTTCTGCAGTGCTTTAAGCTGCCTGCTTGAAGTTATCAGAAGGAAATTAGAGCTGTTGATCCCCATTGAACCATTAGCTGGAGGTCTGGTTTCAGATTATGCTCACTCACATCTTCCTCTCCACGTAGAAGATGGATGAAACACACTGCAGATGATTACAAAATTTGTCACCTGCATGCTCCATCATAGAACATAGAACATTACAGCGCAGAACAGGCCCTTCGGCTCTCGATGTTGTGCCGACCAATTAGGAACAAGCAGTGACCCTCTAATCTAAACCATTCCCTTTTCATCCATAAATTTATCTACTAACCTCTTAAACCTCTACTAACCACCAAACTTGGCGCATCTACAACTGACGCATGCAGGGCATTCCATACCCTTACCACCCTCTGGGTAAAGAACCTACCTCTGACATCTGTCCTAAAACCACCACCCCTTAATTTAAAGCTATGTCCCCTCGTGCTAGCTTTCTCCATCCTAGGAAAAAGGCTATCACTGTCCACCCTATCTAAACCTCTAATCATCTTATATGTTTCAATAAGGTCTCATCTTAGCCGCCTTCTTTCTAATGAAAACAACCTCAAATCCCTCAGCCTCTCTTCATAAGACCTGCCTTCCATACCAGGCAACATCCTGGTAAACGTCGTCTGTACCCTATCCAATGCCTCCACATCTTTCTTATAATGCGGGGACAAGAACTGCACACAATAGTCCAAGTGCTGCAACACTGTGGAGTTAATCAACAAACCTGTTGGAATGTGAATGAAATTAAATTTGATGCTGCTCAAGCCTCCGTTTTATAGCTGTAGCATTCATTTTCACCTCGTTCGAATAACGATGAGAAACTGAAAGCAAAGTTACTGCTGATGGTTTCTCTCTACCATATAGAATACGGGAAAAAATGCCAGCTACCACTGCTGAAAAAAAATCAAAGAACAAAGAACAAAACAACACGGGAAACAGGCCCTTCGGCCTGACGAGCCCGTGCCGCGTAAAGATGCATCGGTTAGGTACAGATTACAGGAAATAAAGAATGATATTCCACCTGTTTCGTTACTGCTCTCCAATTATATTTCATATCGCTGGAAGTTTCCAACTCTGTGCCTAATACAACATGCCCTCCTATAGTGTAACATCCATATCAGCTCCTGTGACACGGGAGTAGGAGATATCTCGGACAGGCAATTCGAACAAATACACGCACACACACACACACACACACACACACACACACACATGTCCTGACTGCCCAAGTGTAAGATATTTTGTAGATCGTAGGTGGAAGAAAGACTTGAATAAGGCACTCACTGAGTGTTAAAGTGGGTGGTGCGGGCTTGTAGGGCCGAAGGGCCTGTTTCCTGTGTTGAGCTGTTCTTTGCTCTTTGTTCTATCACTTTCCTCAGGCATTGTTCACGATGTAGCATCCCCACTCAACCAGTTCACCTGATATTATTCCAGAAGTCCCAACGCATGTGTCATACAATAGCACCACTGTTTTTTATGCAGCAAATTTTCCCTACCTCTTGTAAGTCTACAATGTTTTCCATTCATTCAACAATTTGTCATGTATATGTCCCCAGCCATACCCACCCCCACGCAAACGCAACAGCCGCAACACAGGTTCGATTCCCCGCTTGAGCCACTGCCTGTGCAGAGTCTGCACGTTCTTCCACTGTCTGTGCGGATTTACACTGGGTGCTCTGGTTTCCTCCAACAGTGCAATGCACGTGCCATTTACGTACATTGACCAAGATAATTTCTATTGTAACTTAACAAGCAACAGACTGTGCTGATTGTGGATTTTCAGGTTAACTTCACTGCAGTGTTAATGTAAGACTACTTGTTGCACAAATTACTAAACGATTAAAACATATAGCAAGCGATATCACAAGCTACAGTACACATGGAACATTCCCCGTTTGAATATGCTATAGGAAAATTCTTCTCTGGAAAATCAACATCCCCATGCTACAGTGGCTATAACCAACACATTATCAACTACATCATAATTTCATTTGCTACTTCATCCTCCTCTGGTACATGACATCACCCCAAGTTCTCTACAACTGAAAATTTATTAGTTCAAAGCATCATAAACAAGGTACCTGATATATTTATCTTCTGTTCCTGGACAACTGTTACACACACTTCACTTTCTGATACAAGTTTTCTACTTTTGTTATGCCAAATTACCTACTATAAATCCATAGTACGTTATATTAACCACAGGTCTCACTGTTCCTGGAACAGGAATCAGCACCACGTTCACTATCAGAACAGCAGCATGTAGATTTCAAACAACTTTTCTAAATGCTTGATTCACTTATACCCGCCTTTGACTTTCAGATTAAAGGGATTTGTCAAAGTACTTCTCAACTGCTCTCTGAATTTCCTTTGTGTCATTGCATAAATACATGTATTTGTGCAGCAGCTCAGAAGCTGAAGCATGAAACCCAATTCCTGTACAAACCAATGGAGATACATAGATTCATAGCCTAAGTAATACATTCGCCTTCATATCGAAGAAACCATTAACACTGACAATAATATAATGAAATTGGCTGAAATAACAAACAGTAAAATGATTGATTTCCTCCAAACCTCCATCTCTGGGTCTTTGGAACTCTCCCCACTTTTCTGAGCCTGCTGTCTTCTTCGGGCTCTGCTGGACACTAATATGTGTCTGATGGTGAAAACATTAAGCAGCACAATCAGAACAAAAGGGATCGCTGGAGTTAGAATGTAATGAATGAACTCAATTATTCCCCAGACTAAAGAATACACTTCTCTCATGGGTACCATACAAAACCAAGGTTGACTTTCCTCCCGATACGAGTTTGCCTGCATGAAATACCAAGTAATGTTCTTCAAACAGATTAGTGTAGTCACTGTTCCTAAAACAACTGCTGCTGTTTTCTCAGTGCAATATTTTGTTTTCAGCTGCTTGCAGCAAATGGCTACAAATCGATCGACAGTGGAAGTGACAGTGAACCAGACAGAACAGTCAGTGGCTGAATAAAGAAGGACGGCGTGTATGTTGCATGTGGGCATGGACAACAAGAAATGAAATTGCTTCTGAAAAACGATTGGAATTTGCCTCAAAATGAGATCGAATATAACAACCATTAGATCCTCTGCTGCCATGGTGATAAGGTAGCATGTCACACAGTTAGAAAGATGACATTTTCCTCCAGCTAGGGTCACAATCGTCAAAATATTAACTGTGGAGAAGGGAAAGAAATATGGTTACTCACAATCAGACTCGAAGCGAAATTACCACATTGATTGAGTACTAATTGCATTGTCAAGCATGTAGATGTAGGGCACGGCAGTTAATGCACACTAACTGGCATTCAACAAGGAGTTCAGCAAGATTCCACATGGGAAACAGATCAGTACGTTAAGAACAAATAGGGCCAAGGCCACTAAACATATTAGACATGAATGTGCATGATTCGAAGCATCATATTGAAGTTGTTCCTTGCACTGGAGACCTGCATCCAGTGATGCAAAGCAGCAATTCAACTAGGCTAAATGTTTGCATTGAATATTAATTCGTGTACACAGAAACATTGAAGGTATGATCAATAAACTCGCAAAAAAAGCATGCACGTTGGTTCTTTATTGTTTGCAGCGAACATTAATTAACCTCACAGAAGACACGCAAATTTCTAACCAGGAAAATAGTGAGGAAGTTTACATAATCATACTGACAGGTTGGCCAGATTCCTAAAAAAGACATGACAAATGCGATTTAAACTTGACAACTAAGAACTGATGCGTCTTTGGTGGTCGAACAAGGCAAAGGAATGCAGAATGAACGGCAGAATGATAGGAATTACACAGGGTCAGATGCAAAGTTGTGTGCATATTAAAGGATCCAGTAATCCCCTGGAGCGAAAGGGGGACTGAGGTACATAGATTACTTGCCCTCATTATCCTCAGAACAGAATATGAGTTCATGAAGGATATGATGGGGATAAAACACTGGTCGGACTACTCTGGAACCCCGAGAAAACAACATCATCGATGGCCGACTATTTAAAGACTGCAACGTAGCTTTCAACCCCTTTATTCCTAAGAAACTCATCAATGAACTCGGCTGTTCCCACTGCGACAGAATCCTGCACTTCTTATCCATTGGCCACATTCAGTAAGGAAAGGCAACAGCATCTCCCCACAATCATGCTCAAATCCGGTGTACCACAAGACTATGTTCTCTGCCTTCTACTGTACTCCTTATACAATATGACTCTGCGACCATAGTCCCCTCCAATTCCATTTTCTATTTTGCTGACGACATCATCAGATCTCAAGCAGTGACGAGACGTAGAACAGGATTTTGATAAAGAATCAAGTGAACTGATGCAGTGACAATAATTTCTCCCTCAGTATCAACAAAACGAACGAAATTCGCTGCCACTTCACAAAGCAAGAGGAGAATACGTTCCAGTCTTCATCAATGGGAATGAAGTTTAAGCAGTCGAGAGCTTAGAACATACAACATAGAACATTACAGCACAGAAAAGGGCCTTCGGCCTTCGATGTTGTGCCAACCAATATAAAAAGCAATGCCCCTCCAAACTAAACCATTTTCTTCTCTTCCATATACTTATCAACTAACCTCTTAAACGCCACCAAACATGGCGCATCTACAACTGCTGCAGGCAGGGCATTCCACTCCCAAACCACCCTTTGGGTAAAGAACCTACCTCTGATATCCGTCCTATAACGATCACCCCTTAATTTAAAGCTGTGTCCCCTCGTGCTAGCTTTCTCCATCCTAGGAAAAAGGCTATCACTGTCCACCCTATCTAACCTCTAATCATCTTATATGCTTCAATAAGATCCCCTCTTAGCCGCCTCCTTTCTAACGAAAACAACCTCAAATCCTTCAACCTCTCTTCATAGGACCTGCCCTCCATACCAGGCAACATCCTGGTAAACCTCCTCTTTACCCTCTCCAATGCCTCCACATCTTTCTTATAATGTGGGGACCAGAACTGCACACAATACTCCAAGTGCGGCCGCACTAGAGTTTTGTACATTTGCAACATGACGTTGCGGCTCCGAAATTCAATCCCCCTACCAATAAAAGCTAAGACTCCATATGCCTTCTTAACAACCTTATCGACTTGACTGCCTACTTTCAGGATTCTATGCACAAATACACCAAGATCCCTCTGTTCATCAACACTATTAAGAATCCTACCATTAGTCCTATACTCTACACATTTATTATTCCTGCCAAAGTGCATTACATCACACTTTTCCACATTAAACTCCATTTGCCACCTCTCGGCCCAGCTCTGCAACTTGTCCAAGTCTCTCTGCAAACTATAACACCCCTCTTCACTATCTACCACTCCACCGACTTTTCCAAGGGTGAACTCGAATAGCACGAAAGGTCACGGATTTAGGGTGAAGGGGGTAAGGTATAATTTGGATGCTAGGGGGAGTTTTTTCACACAGGGGTTGATGGGGGTATGGAATGCGCTGCCAAGTAAAGTGGTGGAGGCAGGTACTCTGGAGTTATTTAAGAAATACTTAGATGGGCACATGAAGAGAATGGGAATGCAGGGGTATAGAAAACCGATTTAAAATAGGATCATGAGCTTTGGGAGTCGCTGGGAATTGTGTAAATAGATGATGATCGTGATGTACTTGTTTTTATCCTACAGGTGCATTGGTCCACCTTATTGTCTAACGAGGGGCATACATGCGATGGGTCATAAGAGGGCTGCTCTTGGATCTTTTTCGAGAGTGTCCTATGCTTCACATCGTTAGTGTACGCTTGACCTGGACCATTTGATGGGCAACACGACAGCTCAGTGACTATCGCAGTGCTGTGCAGATACATGGATTTGGGCCTGTGTCTGTGGGAGTTTGCGTATTCTTCTCGTGCTTGCGTGGGTTTTCTCTGGGTGCTCCGGTTTCCTCCCACATCCCAAAGATGTGCTCTTAGGCTAATTAGCAAAACAAACTCTCCCTAAATTGTCTCAAATTTGGTTTTTAATCCATAGATCTATAAACATGGACAAGTATCGCGGGTAGAGGTGGGAACATCGGGGTGGCGGCGCAGGCTCGTTGTGCCGAAGGGCCTGTTTCCCGTGCTGCTTTGTTCGTTGTTCTTTGGAAAGAGAAAAGAAAACGACAGAGAGAGACAGGCAGAATGGAATAGACACAGAGAAAATAAAGATAGAGTGAAAGATAAACTGAACGGGAAAGGCAGAGAAAGAACAGAGAGAAAAAGGAAGAAAAAAGATTCAGAAATAAAGATTGAGTGATTGAAATTTAAGAGGTGACAAGGCAAACATAGACATAGAGGACACTGCAAACGAAGAGAAAAAAAAGTAGACGTGGGAAAAGGTGCAGACAGAAAAAGTAAAACTCCATGCTCACCATGACAATGTCATCCCTCTCGAACACCTACCGTCTCCTCTCCCATGGTGGGGAGAGCGATTCAGGGCTAAGGGGTATGTGTTGGGTAAACGAGGTTTAAGAATATCAGTAAAAGCACACACACACACACACACACACTCACAAACACAACAACACAGTTAACCAATTCACATGTAGAGAAACAGAACAATGGATCCCCAGGTTTTATACCCTCACTGAGTCACACTAACTGCCCACACATCCCCAGGCAACCCCCATCCAACCACATCTCCTCCATCTCACCTGAACAATCTCACCATACTCCAGGAATGGCCCAGTCCACACCAACTTCTCTCTGAGTGTTGGTGTGGTGGGGGCGGGGGAGTTGGTGGGTGTCATGTGGATGTGGGTTACTGAGCACTAAGCAAATAGTTTGTCCCAAGGCTCTCTCTGTCTCTCTCTCTCTCTTTCTTTCCCCCTCTCTCTATTTCTCTGCCCCACCCCCTCTCTCTCTCCTTCTCTCTGTCTTTCTCTCCCTCCCCCCACCCGCCCCCCCACCCTCTCTCTTCACTGGGGGATGAGGAGAAAATGAATTTAAAGTAACCAACAGCCCTGTCCACACAGAGATGATGTGGAGATGCCCGCGTTGGACTGGGGTAAATACAGCATGAAGTTTCAAAACATCATTTTGTAAACTGAATTTGTGTCTTTATATGCACTGTTTGGGAACTGAAATTCATTCACCTGACCAAGGAGCAGCGGCCTGGAAACTAATGGTTTTGGTACCCAATAAGCTTGTTGGAATTTAAGCTGGTGTTGTGAGACTTCTTACTGTCCAGAGAGAGAGACCAGGTCTGGCTGGATTGTACAACTTGCTCACACAGGATTCCATCGGCTACAGGTTTTGCTGATTTTTGCAAAGTTCACTTTTTGCTTAAGTTGCCTAAACTCAAACACTTTCTTGCAAAATTCTTTTTGCTGCATTTACATTTCCACTTCTTATTTCCAAACCAATCTTTGTTGTTCCCTGTCTATGTGTGTGAATGTGTGTGCTCTGTGCTTAACGTTTATTGACACCAGAGATCAGAGCTGCAAAAAAAGCGTTTTTTTTTTGAAAGCAGAAGCACTGATTGGGGGAGCGGGGAGAGAATAAAAGTGAAGTTTCTGTCAGATAAATGTTGTCAAAGTTTCTTTAAACAGCAGCTCCGCAGAGAGAGAACGAGAGAGAGAGAGAGAAATGCAGAATTTTAATCTCTCTGGGAACTTTACCCTGAGACACAGACACACATACACACAGATAGACCTCAGGTCCTGTTTATTGAAACAACCAGACTGGTGTCCGAAGCTAACACCCACTTCCCCTTCCCTTCTCCCCTCTTATAAAATGTACTTCATTCGTGAAATATGTGAGGGTTACACTTTCATGTAATCCAGATCATTTCGTTAGAATACAGTGTGTGACCTCTAATGGAGTTGACACATTAGATAGATTTCTAATCTTCATTTCCTACCAAACATTTTCCAGTGTGCTGGGCAGCACAGGTCAGATCGAACTGGGCACGTACAAGAGATCAACAGATCAACCAGAGTGAACCCTGCCTCCTCCTTCAGCCACACCCATCCTGGATCTACAGATGACAGTTTGTACCAGGGCCTGGAGCAGGTCCAGGGGAAATCCTCCCATTCACCCAGCCATTCCACAGTTGACAGCTTTCTGGATTTAATATCCAGTCAAACAGTTTCAGAAGGTAAACTCTGAGTCCATTTTGTTTCAACAGCGATTGTGCTCCAGGCGCGGCTTCTGTTCCTGTGTTTCTTTTCTGTCTCCATCTCCATTCTGTTTGGATCGGGGGGATTCACTTTTCTCTCATTCTAAATTTCCTGTCAATCACAGAACTTCCCTTTGTCCTTGTCCCAGCCACTCCTTTCTCCAAACCTGCTACATTTCTAACTCTTCACCAAATACTGTATTCAAGAGGGGGGAAAATACGTTTATCTTTCCTTAAATTCTGACCTACAATGTGGTCAAAGCGAGATCTCAATGAGGGCGATTTTAACTCCCGGAACTTGGAGTTTTGCCTCTTGAAGATTAAGAGGGTTTGGACGCAGTCTCCTCATCTCTCACGTCCCAGGATTTTCCACATCATCCAAACATATCCCAATAGGTGCCCCTAGAAATGTTGCTGTCCAAAATTATCTTTATCATCCTTACCATACATCAAGATCCAAACCCTGCAGTATTTCCAGTGGTGAATTATAATTAAAGTATCAGAGAGAAGGTGCAATGTGTTTTAGAGAGAAATAAACAGCCGGTTGGACTGGAATATTGCAAAACCTACACGTACATGTGATGCGTTCAGCTGATTGTGGAATTGGTTGCAATTCTCACTGTTTATTTTACACTTTCAGGTAATAGTCATCAACAATTCCAAATCCAGGATGTGGTGTCCTCAGATCTATACCTCTGCATTACATCAAAGGGGAGACTCCATAACGTTTGCACAAATATTACTGTGTGGAATATGCTTCAATTCCAGATATCGGTATTGAAGTTTTTTTTTGCAGTTTTTTTCTCACTTTGAGTGAGTCTGCATCCTGTTCAGTAAGAAACAGAATGTATTTCCTGCATTTCATTGTCTATATTGAAGCCCTTATATCATTTACATTGTAGAGCAGAGCCGGGATTATAATGCAAAATTTGGTGCTTATTATTATCATATGTATTCGAATTCCATTTTGTAGCAGCTTCCATTCTTATACTGGTAAATAAAGATTATGACAGGTACATTCACGTTCTGATTCTTTTCTCTTCATTTCTGTGCTCCAGATCGCCACACAGGCAACTGTATTTCCCCAAATACTTAATACAGCACTATGCTTCATTCCAGCACTACCACAACACACAAATCCTCTGCTATCCGCACCGTTTAGCACATTTAGAACATAGAACATTACAGCGCAGTACAGGCCCTTTGGCCCTCGATGTTCCGACGACAAATGTAACCAATTTTATGACCCTCTATCCTAAACTATTCCAATGTTATCCATGTGTCTATCCACTAATCATTTGAACGCTCTTAAACTTGACAAGTCCACAACTGCTGCAGCAGAGCATTCCACGCCCTTATTACCCTCTGAGTAAAGAATCCACCTGTCGCATCTGCCCTATAACTACCACCCCTTAGTTTAGAGCTATCCATTTGCTGCATCCTTCCAAACTCTGTTGTTATCCTTACCCTTTATTATATTACTCCAATTTGTCATTGACTAAATAAATCCTGCCTCTATTATCACTCTTTGCAATATTTCAACCATCCGTGCTTTCTCTCCAAAACACCGTTGTCTTCTACACACTTTACTAGATTTCATGATTCTGTCTATATCCCCCTGAAAACTGTCGTTATCCACATTGTCTACAACATCTTTACATTTATCCGTGTCCTGCAAAAGCCTGTTGATGTTCTCACAGCTAATTGCTTTACGACAATCAGTTGGTGTCCACAGAAATCCTGGATATATCCCCAACATTTGCAATTCTTCACAATTCTATCTGCATCCTGACATTTTTATTTTGTAGTGTTTACAATTGTCTATCTGCTGCTGAATCCTGCCTATATTGTCGAATGATTGTTGCATTTCCCAATCTTTTTGCCCTCAGAAATCCTTCCGTTATCCTTATTATTGGTCACATTAAAGGGAACTGATTGCCTCTAAAATCCTAGCTATCTTCCCACTTATTACAATATTTCAACATTTTCTCTGTGTCCTGCCAATTCCTGTTGTCACTCTCATTGCTATTGCCTTCCTCCCATCTCTCTGTGTCCGCCCCAATTTGATGGTTATCATCACTATATACTACATTTCAGCAATGTGTCTGACATCCCAAACCCTCCTATTATCCATGCTGCTAACTTATGTCTCAACAATCTGCCTCTGTCCTCGCATATCCTATTGTTATCTTCGCTCTTTCTACTTCTCATACATATCCCTGTGTTCCCCAAAACTTTGTTTTTATCCCCACTGCTATCTACAGTTCAGCGACCTTTCTTTGGACTACGAAAGCATTATGTTACCCTGAGCCATCCCTACATTTGACCACATTTCCCGTGTCCTCTAATATCCAAAGTACATTCTCAAATACTGCTGCACTTCACAAATCTGTGACCTCCCACATCCTGCTGCTATCATGCTGTTTACCAACTTTCAATTTAAAACCTGTGACTTGTCACAGGTCACAAACATCCTGATTGTTTACCACATTACAACAATGTATCCATGTCCAATCAGATGTCCTCTCACTGTTTCCATTTCCTGATGTCTCTGTCTTACTGCACTCAGTTAGAATACTCACTCTCTCCATTTGCTGCTAATTACTGTCTCGCTGCACTCAGTAACCTCTCACTCTCTCCATCTACAGTTGTTGCTGTTTCGCTGCACTCAGATAGCTCCTTCACTCTCTCCATCTCCAGCTAAGCCCGTGACACTAAATCTCAAATGACACAAGCATCCAGCCAGGTCTGTGAACTGAATCTCAAATAAAAGTTTGAACACAGCTAGCCTGTGACACTAAATCTCAAAGGACAGAGTGAATCCTGCCAATTCTGTGGTACTAAATCTCAAATTACAGTTCAAACACACAGCCAGGTATGCGGCTTCGCATCTGAAAGTACAAAGGAATCCCAGCCAGGTCTGTGACAGTGAATCTCAAATCACACAGCAAATGCAGCCAATCTGTGAAACTTAACCTCAATTAATAGCTCAAACTCAGCCAGGCCTGCGATACTGAATCTTAATGAACTGAGTGAATACAGCCAGGCCTGTGACATTGAATCTGCAAGGAAATAGTGACCCCAGCCAGGGCTGTGACACTAAATCTCAGAAAAAAAAACCTCGAACACAGCCAAACCTGTAACAGTGAATCTCAAAGGACACAGTGAACTCACTCAGGTCTGTAACACTAAATCTCAAAGGAAAGAAACTTATATTGACATATTTCAAACACAGTCAGGCCTGTGACATTGACTCTGTAAGGGCAGTGTGACACCACCCAAGCCTGTGACACTGAATCTCAAAGGACAGGGTTAACCCAGTGAAGCCTCTGACACTGAATCTCAAAGAACAACGTGAGTCTTGCCACCTCGATGATGCTAAATTTCAAACGACAGTTCGAAAACAGCCAGGGCTGTAACAGTGACTCTCAAAGGACGGAGTGAACGCAGCCCGGCCCGTGACACTGAATTTCAAGTTACAGAGTGAACCTAGTAAGGCCCGAGATACTGTATCTCAAAGGACAGACTGAATCCAGCCAGGTCTGCCATACTGAACCTGAAAGGACAGAGTGAACCCAGCCAGGCCTGTGACACTGAAACACAAAGGAAACCGGGGAACCAGCTATCCCTCTGACACTGAATCTTAAAGAACAAAGTGAATCCAGCCGACGCTATGACAGTGAATCTAAATTGACAGAGTGAATCAACCAGGTCCGTGACACTGAATCTCAAAGAACACATATTGGGGCATATTGTTGAAGTTGTACAAGACATTGGATGGCCACACTTGGAATAATGTGTACAGTTCTGGCCACTTGTTTATAGGAAGCATATTATTAAAGTTGAAAGTGTGCAGAAGAGATTTACTAAAATGCTACCGGGGCTTGGTGGATTGAGTTATAAGGAGAGGCTGGATAGACCGAAACTTTTTTTTTTCTCTGCAGGGGAGAAGGCTGAGGAGTGATTATAAAATAATGAGGTCCATAGATCTTTTTCCCAAAGATAGGGGAATCTAAAACTAAAGGGAGCAGTTTTAAGGTAAGAGGAGAGAGATACAAATTGTCCAGAGGGACTTGTTTTTTTGTTGAAGACAGAGATTGTTGAGTGTCTGGAACAAGCTGCTCGAGATAGTAGTAAACGGGTACAATTTTGTCTTTTAAATAGCATTTAGACAGCTACGTGGATAAATGAGTACAGAGGGATATCGGCCAATTGCGGGCAATTGACACTCGCTCAACGGTATGAAAAAAATGCGGCATGGACAGATTGGACTGAAAGGCTCATTTTCATGCTGTAAACGTCTATGACTGGTGACTCTCAGTCGCTTTTCCCTCCCCCGGAGAGGTACTTGTGCACCGACTGGTGTCTCCGAGTCCCCTCTCTCCCTTTCTCTCTCTCTCTCTCTCTCTCAGGGAGATATTGGTATACTGGTTGGGTCTCTCGGTCTCCTCTCTTTCAATGGGGCAGCTGTGCACTAACTGCTGTTCTTCAGCCCTCACTGACATCTCTAAACTCACTGGTGTCTCTCAGTCTCTCGCTATCATGGGGGTGTCTGTGCACGGGCTGTTGTCTCTCAATCCCTCTCTCTCGAGGTGATATCTGTGCACTGGTTTCTCTCGGTCCACTCTCCGGGGAGATGTCTGTACACAGACTGGTGTCTCTCAGCTCTCTCTCTTTCTCTTTAGGGAGGTGCCGGTGCACTGATCGGTGTCTCACAATACACATAGTTTTTTTTTAAAGGTGGCACAGACACATTCAGCTGAAAGGTCCTGTTTACATTCTGTAAAACTCTATGAATCTATGACTCTATGACACAGTGAACCCAGCCAGGCCTGTGACACTAAATCTCAAAAGACACAATGAACCTGGCCTGGTCTGTAAAAGAGAATTTCAAAGGATGGTTCGAACGCAGCCAGCCCTGTGACACTGAATCTGAAAGGACATCGTGAATCCAGTCAGGCTGATGACACTGAATCTCAATTGGCAGAATGAACCAGACAGGAATTTGATACTGAATCTCAAAGGACACACTGATCCCAACCAGGACTGTGACACTGAACCTGAAAAGACAGAGTGAAGACAGCCAAGCCTGTGACACTGAATACCAAAGGATACACTGAACCCAAACAAAACAGTGACACTGAATTTCAATAGGCAGAATGAACCCAGCCAGGCCTGTGACACTGAAACTGAAAGGACAGATTAATCTTTGCGAGCCCTGTGACACTGAATCTCAAAAGATGTCCAGCCAGGTCGGTGGTATTGGATTTGAAAGCCCTCATTGATCCCAACCAGGCCTGTGAGACTGAATCTCAAAGGACTCAGTGGACCAAGCCAAGCCTATGACACTGAATCTCAACAGCATGAACCCTGAGCATAATTTCAGATTTTTGTCTTCAATATCAGGAAATTCACTTGATGATTCAGAAGCAGTAAATATAACACATTTTAATTATACAGCTGATTGCTATCAATATTTATCCCACAGGTGTACACACCCTTCCGAATTATCTCCAGTTTCTCGAAAACTGTTGTTTTAAACATTTACCAATAAGTCACGTGTATCCACCAACTTCAAAAACTGAACAAATCCTATTAACTAATTAACCAAAATTAGTGAATTTGGCAAACATGGGCAGACTCAATGATCATAAAATAATTCCAAACAATTTAAAATGACCTATCAACAATTGGTACTCAGTCTTTCCTGAAATTGACATACCAGTAATGGGTTGAGGGCAAACCATTCTTTAACCAAGAATTTGTTAACTGACTGAATTCACTGATAGAATCTTATTGATATTCCACAGGCTGATAAATACCAATGAACATCTCCATAGAACATTCTACATCCGTACTTTCAATTAAGTCCATAATTTCAGGCAACATGCACAACTTATGCGAGAGAAGACGGTGATCTTGCACTCGATTCAAAAGGGGGCTATTTAGTTCAGGATCTGACGTGAATGTATGGCTGTATTTCATTGAGTACCACGAGCTTTCAGCGTGCAGCTCCTTCATCAGTGAGTGACGAAAGAGCAGAGCTCTGAATGCTAGTGGTACGAAATAAAACTGTTAGGCCTTAAGCTGTTGTTGTGAGACTTCTTACTGAGCCTAACCCAGTCCAACGCCGACATCCCCATAACGTATTCAGGAAGTAAATAGCAGAGAGATAGATTGAGCGCTCCTTTGTACAAAGGAATTGAACCATTCCAAAACAGTACAAAGATGGGCAGGTTAGGTCAATTACTAATTTACCTTAGTGTTTTAAATGTGGAAATTTAGTCTTTAGCGGGATGTATATTGATGTCACGGAATAAGGCACGAGTAAGATGCTCTGTTGGAGAGTCAGTTCTGACTCCATGCATCCAATGACCTCTTGCTGCAAAATAGAGATCCCATGGTTCAATCACTGAGTGTTAACCTGTGAGGCATGGTACTGGAGTTAATGGATATATGTTGGGATTTTACTTGATGTTGAGAAAATAAGATACTTCAGCAAGACACTTAGACACTGATCAAACAAACAGTCAAATAACCAAAACACATTTGTTTCGAGATGAGTGACTTGAGAATTTTGAACTAGAAAAATTATGTTCAGCAGGCTCGTGCTGTCAAATTGGAAAGATGAATGTTAATGATATCAAAGAGCTATGAATGGTTGCTAATTCAACCTCCATAAACTGACTCGATGCATCCAGCACTTCTTAAATAAACTGCTTGCGGCAGAATAATGAATCTCCACCTGGATAATATACCAATATCCAAAGCTCTAATTTCCATGTCACCCAGTACTTGCTTAGTCTTGCTTAATCTTCACAAATTGACTACAGTGCTCAACTCGCCCTCTCAGTAATAAAGGACGTCATGGAGACCAATGTAGCCAAATGACCCATGCAGAAATCACCATGCATTTACTGTTTTATCATTTCGTAGATTCATACATGTTTGAGAAGTGAAACACTTTGAAAATGTTCAAAAACAGTAATGAAAGTTTGTAACTAAAGGAGGAGCTGTACCCATTATCCCAAGTTCTTACCTGCCCTCATCTCAACTCTGTAAGTGAACTTGTTTACCCGGTCTGTTGTGTTCACGAGGGAAGCACTCAGGGATAATAGATTTGGAGCTGAATGGTGGACCTACTGCATCTAAGCGGGGCAAAGGCCAATGTGTTACCTATTGATTTATTCAGCCCAGGCAGTCGGTTTAATCTCAAACCATTGATTTCAATATTGTTAAACATAAACGAAATTTCGCAAGATTTAGCGACATAAAATTTTTGGAGTCCACAGATAACTCGAAACATTTGTAGATGTCACTCTGTCACAAGCTGTTGGTGAATTCATAAATGTACTTGCAGTTTTAAATGTCACAGTGCACTCCCCGACACAAGTTCGAAAGGCCAATTGCAATCTGTCAATGTTAAAGTGTAGTAGCGACTAACATGCGAGCAGAGACCTGACCACAAGGCCAGGTGCTTCCTGTTGCTTCAGCAACACGGGAGAACGCGCAGCGAGTGTTCCGAAACTGCTTCTGGATGATCCGAAGTGTAACATAATACCAATTGTTCAACGTCTCAGGAATCATTTCTTCCTCTATGGAACAAATATGTTTGTGCGTTTCCCTTCTCTAAACGCGGTTCTGTGAAGTCATTCACTCAATGACTCTCAAGGTGTTCATGAAAATAAAATTGCATTTCTCGAGCAGATAAGAAATATTTCTGGGCGGCAGAGTCCCGCCGAACTCTGTCACTCTAAACTGGGCGGATGCAGCAGAATCGCTCAGATACGTAATAGTGATTCTAAAGTATGTAAAACAATTATTAAATTCCAATAGAGAATCACAGCATTTCATCGAAGATTTCTGTATAAATGTGCTACATATAAAAATTTAAAGAATAAATTGGGCTTCCTGTCTTTTGAGAACATCATTCTCCAAATAGAAGACAGTAAAAATGTTTTAGAACAAATTGTTCTTAAAACAAGTTGGAAAAGGTTTATTGATACACGAAAAAAACTTATGTTTTATTCTGGATATTACAGATTTGTAAGTCTTGCTTAAGTTTTTGCTCGAGTGAAAGTTCTTTTCCTTTCCCTTGTGAAGATGTGAAAATCAGGTTGTGAATAGAGGCTACATTCGGACTCGAGATGAGTTGTAAACAGCCGATTGGATTGCAATTATCAGTGAGAACACTAACTTACAGATTTCTTGAGGAAAGTGATTGAATCTGACATGAAATTTATGCATTTTCTGCAAATCACAGCAGCCCATTTCCCCTGGATTTAGCCTTGGAATTTTAACCCTTATCCTCTTCAAAGCCGTCAACTATTCCTCCGAAATTGTCCGTTGAAATAAGTGGTAAAACAATGCAAAAATGCACATAATCCAGCGCAGGTCGAGTATGATTTGCAAACATTTCCCATATGTATTTCCTTCACTAGCCTGTGTCTGTACTGTAAGATATGATGATTCGATGATTCGGTGCTGGGTTGGTGACTCACTTCCTTATCAAAAATCTAGGCCTCATTAGCTGCACAGGGCAAGGTGGTGGATATAACTGTCATTTGGTATATTTTATCAAACATCAATTTAATTTCACACATGGGAGCATCAATTAGTCAGATGTGAGGAAACATTATTTTCTGGACAAAGAATTCATTCCTGGAGCGTTTGGTGTTTCAGAAAGTGTTGGAAGGACAGCGCAGTACCGGTGTCCAAAACTTGGTGAACAGTCAAGTCTGTACGCAGTAACCGACAGTCGGGACGATGCTGCGCTCCTTCCTGACTCTAATTGCATTGCAGCTTCTCAACTGTGAGTTATTAATGATTGAAAATATCCCGGTATCTGTTAAGACTTCACTGACATAAAATTTTAACACATATCTAGATATATTGAGCTTTCATAATAAAAATGTTGGTGACAGATGTAAGGGAAAGTAGATTATTTGAATAATAACTGTCATCTGGAAGTAATGGGGTATTAATACACATCAATTTACAATGAGAAGAGGCGAGTTCAGTGTCTGAAAAACTGATGGATAAAAACGTGTTCAGCACATTGAAAACATACTTGCTTATGCGTTTGAAGTATTATAACGTAAAAAAGGAGCCAAGAAGAGGCTAGTGGGGTTAGACCGAATTGATTTTATTCCACTCGGCGCAGTCACTTTGGACCAGGGGCATAACACCTTTGCCGAGTATTGCTTTGAGGCCACAAATTCCCAATGGAAATTGTTTTTGATCACCTTTTGACACTGATGTGCAGAATAAATAAATTGGCCTTGAAAATCAAAATGGACTACAAATCGGGAAATTTATATATTATTTCCCAGCAGTGTTTTAGATTCTCCACTCCACTTAAGGAAAAGTGTCTAGTATATTTAAATTTAAATACACCCTTTGTTGTTGTAAGTGCATATTGGAATTGAGAATTTAGTAGCAGAATTTTCAGTTGGCAAATAATTTAGGTTCCCTATTTCTTTTTAACTTATTTCCTTTCAAATATATTTAGAATATAGAACATCTGATGAATGCATGTTTTAACTTCTCGGCTGACACTTACGGCAACCTGAGATTTAAATACAAAATTGAATGGAAATGTCGCACTTGTGCATGGGCAACATATTACAGTAAAACCTTTATTTGGGGTACTTGATTTGAGTTGGTACAAATCAAAGCAGCAGCTGTTCGAATCTGCTGAAAATGAGTTTGAGTGGAAGCCAACTCACTGTGTTTAAAAATGCGGGACTTCTGGCAAGGACCGTCCACACATGTTTCTCTTGATACTGTAATCTGTCCTTGATTAGATGATTACATAAATTGGACAATGAGAGCCAATCTATTGTCTCTCATGGCTAAAACGAGGGGACATTGCTTTAAATTGAGGATTGGTCAATTGGTCAATAGGATATCAGAGGTAGATTCTTTACTCAGAGGGTAGTAAGGGTGTGGAATGCCCTGCCTGTAGCAGTTGTGGACTCACCAAATTTAAGGGCGTTCAAATGGTCAGTGGATAGGCGTATGGATAACATTGGAATAGTTTAGGTTCGAGGGTTATTAGATTGGTTCCACTGGTCGACGCAACATCGAAACCCGAAGGGCCTGTACTTTGCTGTAATGTTCTATGTTCTATTTATCATTACATTTTCCGTCTGAACCCCGTGTAGAGATAAAACAATCAAATTGTTTAAAACAGGTGTCTCAGCCTCAGAGTGGTGGGCTAGTTTTATGAACAATGCATTGTAACAGATTAACATGGACTGCAATTAATAATGTCAATAATTAATTTCATTAATATGAAGAAAATACTTACCTTATTATTGTTGGTAATGTAATTTGCTAAACATGCATGATTTGCCTGGTGACTTATGTTGCTCAATTGCCTGATATCTCCGACTGGAATATTAGCAGAATGTTTTAAATTAACATTTCTATGCAGTGATTTTTTCAGGTTCTAATTATTTTTATTTCTGAAGAGGTGTGCCAGTGTTTCATGTTCTCTCTATCTCATGCCGTTTTCTGTGGCAGATTGAGTCCTGTTATTTCATCTCCTTCTGCAGGCTAGTTAGTTTTTTTCCAATAAAAGTAATTGACTTGGTTGATTTTCGCTCGGTTCCCAACGTGGCTCTTTGGTAACATTCATTAATCTCAATGTCACTGAAAATGCTGGTTCACTGATAGGGAAGCACCCCATTACTGTTATCAAACACCGCGCAGTAAAGGACCGAGAGTCCGCAAAATAAAAAGAAACTTTAAAAAATACTGTTTGGACTTTTCAGTTGCTTGAAGGAAGATGTTTTGTAAAAGAAAGCAGAACAAATGTGATTTTGCAATGTAATAAATCTTATGCTCAAAAAACTCATTTCATTAAAATTTTATATGTATCTTTAGTGAGCTCGCAGTTATGAAGTGAATATTGAAGTTGTTATTTTCACTGATAGAAAATAATATAATTTGAGCGAAGTTGCATTTTTAGTTCATTAGTCTCCAAACCCAGCAGCAAGTAAAAAAGATTAGATTTAACATGGTTTCAAAATTAGGTACTTGGGCAGGAAGAATTAAATACTCCACTGACTCTGTTGTTCAGACGGAACAGACATGAATTGAAATTCTAGCTGGATGGCGAAGTCTGGGAGTAGATCGCCACCAATGTTAGGATCGCATCGATTGCTGAATGGAATCTATCTGAATTAACCGCTTGCAGAATCCCAGTAAAATTCTAGTTACTATCAATAGAATGTGTACACAGATTTGGGATAGATATTTCTCAGTGGAAGAGCTGTTATGCTCTTCCTGTGGTACAATGAGCCGCCAAATGTTAAACAAATTATTTTGAATTGGAGTAGTGGACGCCGCTGCAAATATTGGGAAGATAAATATTGAATCTAAGTGGAACCAGCATTGCTTTAACAGGCATTTTAAGCACCAGCGAAATAATAGGGAAATGAAAAACCCGACTTCTTCCGTATATTGGCAGCATAAGAATTTCTGGTTGCTATTTGTAACAATGAGCTTTAGAAATCACAACAAACCATACACTAATATCAACATCGTATATCAATCACTGGATACTTATCCCAGACCCTCTCAATATCCATTGAACTTTCCGTTGTTTATAATGAGCTGTGAAAACTCGTCACTCATTCTAGATTGGCGAAATCCACAGTTTCCTTGTAAAATGTTTTGAACTATTTTATACCTAGCTTTGGCCTCCAGACCCCAGAAAAATATCACCCTGTCTCGCAAAGATTGGATAAGTGTCCACTTATATTCTAAATGAGATACCTTATGAGTGTTAATTTGTTATGACCATACATTTGAAAATTATGGTTCCTCTAGCTATTCACAATCTCTCCTTCTCGCTGCGAGCTAAACGGTTCCAGTGTTTAGCGGTGGTTTTCAACTACAAATATCGTGTTATGTAATTAATTCCACACGTAACACTGACATTTATTTATTAAGTGCTTTGTCTCGTAGTTTAAATAAAAACATTATTGACAGATCGAATAGTCAGTCACGGGGAAATGTATTTGTTACCTTACTGTTTTATGCTAATTGCGTTTTGTGGTCTTTAAATGGATTTACATCTTATAGTACCAAACTTTCCATGTTTCTGAATCTCTTTCAAAAAAAAGTTAATACCCCACATTGAGCCAAGGCCTTTACATTCTTGCTATTATTATGATAACTCTTGGGAAGTCCCTGGGAATGGCAACATTTATTGTCTGTATAAAGATGCCTTCACGAATTGATTTCACAGTTTTTTTTTTTGCCTGGCTGCAATACATGGTGCAATGGTGCAAGTTTAGTGATATGAGGGACTGAGCTTACACCAGAATGAATCACCCCTGATATTGTCTGAACTCAGCATGTTGACCGACTTGGAAGGGAATGCGCAATTCAGGAATTTACTGTAGGCCTGTCCTTGTATTTCTAGATGGTAGAAATCGGGGGTTTGGAATGAACTGCCAATGAGTCTTGGTCATTTGTTGCTGCGTGTCATCTACACGGTACACAAATGATTCAGGTGATGGCTGGTATTTCCAGCAAATCAGCTGCTGACCAGCACCTTCGATTGTATTGTTTATTAATGTCATGAGTGATCAGTTGCAGGAAGAAAGGGGGCACAGTCTACAGGTGAGAGGGGGAAAGTTGAAGAAGATGTGTGAAGGAAGTGTGAAATCATTGCACGCCTGGAACGCGCTTCAAGAAAAAGTAATGGAAGTTGACACATCAGCAATAGTTAAGACGCATCTGGATAGGTACATGAATAAGAAAGAAATAGGAATATACAGATGGAAATCGGACAGCATGTTTTTTTTTTAGTTGTGCATCATGATGGACAGCGAATTGAAGGACGGAATAATCTCTTTCTGTACTGTACTTTTATTTATTTTGTGTTTTTGAAATGGCTCAACGATTCAGTGGGACAATTACTGAATGCTGAAAATTGGAGCAAAAAATAGAAACACTGAAATGGGCCCAGAAATTCCAGTTGGACTGTCGAAATTATGAACATTTTGAGTAAATATAGAAATGTTATTCCACAATTCTGGCAATGATTACACCATAAATGGAAGTTGTGAATTGTGGTTTGTGAAGAGTAAATAAGGACAGCTGAGGATTGTCTGCATTGGAAATAAATGACGTACTGTCCGTATTGTGGTCCGTGTGCAGAGATATTCGAGTAAGTTCATCATTGTTACTCTGTGGATCAAGTTATAAATTTTAGCAATCCAACCAGAGACCGGAATTGCTGTCCTTTTGGTTCTATTATGGAAACTAGAGGTTAAAGTGGATTTGGGGATTTGAATGACACAAAATATCCCTGATTGGGAACACGGTTACATGTGATTAAAAATATATTCAAAAATGGAATGAGGACTGGATATTCCTAGTCATAATATCACGGGTGTGATAATTTGAATAAAACCCTTTTTTTTTCAACAGCAAGTGTTTCAAAATCGTATAGTGAAGAAATAACAGAGATCCTCGGTGTTGACTTTGTGATGTATGATTTTGACAGTTTCATTCAAATCGTGTTCCAGCACAGACTAATTTTCAAAATTTCATTTCAGGCAAATCAGGGAACAGCCAGGCTGATCCATCAGGTAATCGCCCTCCAAGTTCATATTTGACATTTTAGACATTACAGCAGAAACAGGCCCTTCGGACGACAAGTTGCGCCGATCATATCCATACCTACCAGGCCATAGAATTAACTGTAACTCCCAATTCCATTAAATCCCATGTACTCATCCAGAAGTCTTTTAAAAGACCTCAGCGAGTTCGCCTCTACCAGCACCGACGGCAACCGATTCCATTCATTCACCATCCTCTGAGTGAAAAACGTATCCCTTAACATCTCCTCTGTACTTGCTCCCCAGCACCTTAAACCTATGTCTTCTCATAGCGACAATTTCAGCCCTGGGAAATAGCCTCGGAGAATCCACCCTATCTATACCTCCCAACATGTTGAAAACCTCTATCAAGTCGCCTCTCAACCTTGGTCTCTCCAGAGAGAAGAGACCTTGCTCACTCAACCTATCTTTATAAGGCATGCCTCCCAGTCCAGGCAACATCCTTGCAAATCTCCTCTGCACCCTCTCAATAGCTTCCACATCCTTCCTACAGTGAGGCGACCAGAACTGCGCACAGTACTCCAAGTGGAGTCTGACAAGGGTCTTATAACATTGTAGCATTACCTCCTGACCTCTAAAATCGATCCTTCGATTAATGAATGCCATGAAATGATTTTACTGCACTAATCCATCCAACTGAACGATAAATCCCCGAGAAAATTTTAGTATCTTTCAGTTCAATGTTTCGGCTCAATGTCTGAATGTCAGTTGTGAAAGAAAATGCTCTTGCAATGTTTTCCCGAAAATATTTAATTGCTGCTCCTTAACTAAGAACGACATTAAATTACGAACTGGAGAAGCAGAGTGGGAGACAAAGTGTTCCCTCTGCTGTTTGAAATATACTTTCACTTCCCTAGTTACCAGCCAGCGCTGAAATGCAGTGCGATGTTCTGGCCCTTCCACAACCAGTATATTAGGGATCCGCCGAAAACCCGCAGCATTTTACGACTGCGGAAGGTCTGGAGACGCGCTGACTATCCAATTCAGCCGTTTGAAGACTGCCTGCCCTTGTTCGACAGTGGTGACAGATATCGAATCCATTCTACGATTGGATTATATGGTGAATACCACCAGGCAATATGGTGAACCACAGAACAGGTCAGTCCTAAGTTGTGTTGATTGAATCGATGAAGCACCTATCAACACTCCTGCCTGACGCTGCCCAATGATACGTCCAACTTCCAACTGATTTGCGGATATTTCCCAGTGTCAATCTATATTCCCGCTTCCACTTGCAATGTCTCATATTATCCCAGAGTTTGTTGAGATCCTGGGCAAATTCGATGTTTGAATTGGTTCCCATCTGACCTGTTGCATCAGGCGGCCAATAACTGTTGATTTATTTCTGTCTTTTACAGAAGCAGTGAAGCTGAGACTAGTGAATGGGCAGAGTCGGTGTGCTGGGCGAGTGGAGATTCACTACAGGGGACAGTGGGGCACTGTGCTTGATTATAACTGGGACCAGCGGGACGCCGATGTTGTGTGTAGGGAGCTGGGCTGCGGGACCGCGCTCTCTGCACCAGGCGACGCTCACTTTGGGGAAGGATCCGGACCCATTGTGACGTTGAATGTTCAGTGCAAAGGGAGCGAGAACGCTCTGCGGGAATGTCGCTCAGAGACATGGGGAGACTATCTCTTTTGGCACACCAGTGATGCCGGTGTGATCTGCTCAGGTAAAAGCTAAAAAAAAAAATAATCTGAACATCATTTACAGCCTACTCTCCGGGAAAGGGCAGATAAAGCATTCCGAGACTGTGCACGCTGGTAAAGAGAGTGCAGAATCTTTTCAATATTCTGAAAATAGAAGTGTTGTTACATTAACACCAAAATTTAAGTTTATAACAAAATAACAACAATGAGATTGATTAAAAATTACCATAACCATATACAGGGCAGCTGTGTCTTTGAGCTGAGCTCTTGTTGTTAGCTATGTTCAGGGGAGGACTTGTTCGCTCCTAGTTCCTCACTGTTCAGTTCCGATCCCCATTCAACAAATAATGAAGCATTTCAGGGCCACACAGAGCAAATCCTAGGCAACTATACAGCTTCTGCTGAACAATCGTTTATCTTCATCTGTCCGCAGTGTTTGGTTTATTCTGCGATTTTAATTTAACTCAAAATCGACTGATTCTTAATGCCTATTTTTACTGTTGGAGTCCAGAAATTGTATCCGCACATGAAAATGTGGTTCGAACCCCAGGGATATGGTCGGTGGCATCCCGACCGCCCAATCCTTCGAATTCTCCACCACCATCCCTCCCCAAACACAACCATACACCTGGAGACATAGACATCAGCAACCACGTTGGAGAAGGGGGAGTGAGACAAAACTGGTGAAGGGGGCGGGTGGGTGGAGGGGGGAGGCCCGGGCGTGATGGCGGCTGTCCCCATCTTACCTGCACAAAATCAAAATTTCGGGCATATTTTGATCAGCCCGCTATGTATGGAAGTACATTTAAGAGGAGTCTGCATCATTCGGCACTCCATCAGAATTGGCAGCTGTCCCTAAATTAAAGCCTCTGTCCATGTGTTTGACACTTACTGACTATTGATTGTGGAGGCCATAGAGCGCTTATCCAGTCACTGCGGCTACTTTCAGAGCAGCAATCAGTGGCCAGATTGAAGGTGCTCCAAGAGCGGAGTGAGGGTGAGAAGGGCCTGGAGGAGAGTCATGCGGACTGGAAACTTCCCTCTACTCTACTCTCGCCACAAATTCTGCCACAGCTGCTGAATTGTTCCAACATGATCTCATTTTGTATGAGAAGGGACTGGCTGGATATCCCCTGTCTCTCCAGGCGTGTCGTTTTAATAGCTCTCATGTAAATCCTCTTCTCAAAATGTTTGATATCATTTGGAAACTTACCTCCTCTCATACCCTGAATCTGATGAATACCAACTGAATCCAAGAATCCTTACAGCACAGAAGGAAGCCATTCTGCCCATCGACCCTGCACCAATAACAGACCCAACTAGACAATATTTCCGAAATCCAACCCAAATTTCCTGCTAATTTCCCTAAAACTGATGTCAATTTGGCATGGCCAACCAGCTTAACCCACACATTATTAGACTGCGGAGGAAATCGGTACACCCAGCTGAAACAACACAACATGTGCAAGCTCCGTGCAGGCAATGATCCAAGGCCGGATTTGAACTCGAGTCCCTGGTGCTATGAGGCAGCAGTAATAACCATAATGGGAAAATGCCCCCCTGTTCCTATATGTTCGCATCCGTCTTATTATTTATGGACGGAAATAGGAAGTTTTTTTTTCAGTTGGGCATCATGATGAACAGGGGCTTCAAAGCCCAAAGGGTCTGTTTCAGTGTTTCACGTTTCGTTGTTGTTTGATCTTGAAATGAGTCAAAGATTTAGTGGGAGAATCACTGAACGCTGAAAAGTGAAGCAAAAAAAAGAAAGAAGCAAAGGGTGAAGAGACTCCAGAGATTCCAGTTGGACCATAGAAATTGTGAACATTTTGAGTAAATATTGAAATGTTATCCCACAATTCTGGCAATGTGTGCAACATAAGTGGAAGTTGTGTGATAATGTTTGTGAAAAGTTAATAAGTATAGCTAAGGAGCGTCTGCATTGGAAATAAATGTCACACTGTCCATATTGTGGACGGTGGTGCAGAGATATTCGAGTAACTTTATCACTGTTACTCTGTGTATCAAATTATATATTCCACCAATCCAACGGGAGACAAGAATAACTGCCCTGTCGATTCTGTTATGCAAACTAGAGGCTAAAGTAGATTTGAAGATTTGACCAATACTAAATATCCCTGTTTCGGAATACGATAACATGTGGTTAAAAATACATTCAAACAATGGAATGAGACCTGGATATTCATAAGTTGGTAATTTTTTAACATCAAGTACTTTCAAATCTTATGGAGAAAAAACACACACACACACATCCTCGGTGTTGTCTCTCTGATGCGGATAGTAAGCAGCATTGTCAGGCGATGCAGTGGGACATTGATAGGCTGGTAGCTTGGGCAGACAGATGGCAGATGGAATTCAATCCTGATAAATGTGAGCTGATGCATTTCGGGAGAAAGAACGTAGGGGGGAGGTATATGATAAAGGGTAAACGTATTAAGAGTGTAGAAACGCAGAAGGACCTGGGCGTGCAGGTGAACAAGTCTCTGAAGGTGGCAGAGCAAGTGGAGAAGGTTGTGAAGAAAGCATATAGTATGCTAGCCTTTATAGGAAGAGGTATAGAGTACAAGAGCCAGCCTTTAATGTTGCAGTTGTATAAAACCCTGGTTAGACCTCATTTGGAATACTGTGTCCAGTTCTGGTCACCTTACTACCAGAAGGACGTGGAGACTCTGGAGAGAGTGCAGAGGAGGTTTATTAGGATGGAAGGTCTGAGTTACCAGGAGAGATTGGGCAAATTAGAACATAGAACATGGAACATTACAGCGCAGTACAGGCCCTTCGGCCCTCGATGTTGCTCCGGCCAGTGGACCCTATAACCTAAACTATTCCAATATCATCCATATGCCTATCCACCGACCATTTGAATGCCCCGAAAGTAGGCGAGTCCACAACTGCTGCAGGCAGGGCATTCCACGCCCTCACCACCCTCTGTGTAAAGAACCTGCCTCTGACATCCGTCCTGTAACTACCACCTCTGAATTTAAAGTTATGTCCCCTCGTGTTGGTCATCCCTCGTTATCTCTATGTTGTGCAGATACATGGATCTGGGCCTGTGTCTGTGGGAGTTTGCGCATTCTCCCCGTGCTTGCGTGGGTTTTCTCCGGGCGCTTCGGTTTGGGACTGTTTTCCTTAAAAGGACGTGGACTTAGAGGAAATCTGATAGAAGTGTACAGGATATTGAAGGGGATCGATAGAGTAAACAGGGTTAAGCTTTTTCCTAGGACGGACTCAATTAGCACGAGGGGTCACGGGCTTAGGGTGAGGTGGGTAAGGTATAATTTGGATGCTAGAGGGAGTTATTTTCACACAGAGGGTGGTGCGGGTATGGAATGCGCTGCCAAGTAAAGTGGTGGAGGCAGGTAGTCTTACGTTATTTAAGAAATACTTAGATGGGCACATAAACAGAATGGGAATGGAGGGGTATAGAAAACTGATTTAAAATGAGGATCATGAGCCTTGGGAGTCCCTGGGAAGTGTGTAAATAGATGATGATATTTATGTACTTGTTTTTATCCTACAGGTACTTTGGTCCACCTTGTTGTCTAACGAAGGGCATACACGCGATGGGTCTTGAGAGGGCTGCTCTTGGATCTTTTTCGAGAGTATCCAAGTGCTTCACGTCGTTAGTGTATGCTTGACCTGGACCATCTGATGGGCAACATAACAGCTCAGTGGCTGTCTCTGTGCTGTGCAGATACATGGATTTGGGCCTGTGTCTGTGGGAGTTTGCGCATTCTCTCCGTACTTGCGTGGGTTTTCTCCGAGCGGTCAGGTTTCCTCCCATATCCCAAAGATGGGATGTGGCAAATTAGGCTAATTTGCAAAACAAATTCTCACTAAATTGTCTGAAATTTGTTTTTTAATCCATAGATCTATAATCATCGACAGGGATCGCGGGTAGTGGTGGGGACATCGGGATGGTGGCGCGGGCTCGTTGGGCCGAAGTGCCTGCTTCCCGTGCTGTTTTGTTCTTTGTTCTTTATTCTTTGATGTATGGTTTTGGCAGTTTCATTCATCTCGTGTTCCAGCAAAAGGTAAATTTTAAACATTTCATTTCTGGCAGACCAGGGAACAGCCAGGCTAATCAATCAGGTAATGGCCCTCCAAGTTCATATCTGACATTTTACTGCACTAATCCATCCAACTGAATCATAAATCCCTGAGACCATATCAGTATCTTTGCATTCAATGTTTTGGTTCACATTTTGCCTGTCAGTTTTGAAAGAAAATGTTCCTGAAATGTTTTCCTGAAAATAGTTAGTTTCGGTTCTCTAATTCAGACGACAATGAATTAGGTCCCAAGCAGCAGAGTCAGAGGCAAAGTGGTCCCCCTGCAGTTTAGAAAAAAAATCACTTCCCTAGTTACCAGCCAGCGCTGAAATGCAAAGAACAAAGAACAAAAAACACCACGGAAAACAGGCCCTTCGGCCCAACGAGCCTGCGCCGAAACCCGATGTCCCCACCTGTACCCGCGATCCCTGTCCATGTTTATAGCTCTATGGATTAAAAACCAAATTTCAGACAATTTAGGGAGAATTTGTTTTGCCATTTAGCCTAAGAGCACATCTTTGGGATGTGGGAGGAAACGGGAGTGCCCGGAGAAAACCCACGCAAGCACGGGGAGAATGCGCAAACTCCCACAGACACAGGCCCAAATCCATGTATCTGCACAGCACAAGAGATATTCACTGAGCTGTCGTGTTGCAAATCAGATGGTGCAGGTCAAGCACACACTAACGACGTGAAGCACTAGGATACTCTCGAAAAAGATCCAAGAGCAGTCCTTTCACGACCCATCGTGTGTATGCCCCTCGTTAGACAGCAAGGTGGACCAAAGCACATGTAGGATAAAAAGTACATCAATATCATCATCTATTTACACACTTCCTAGGGACTCCCAAGGCTCATGATCCCTATTTTAAATCAGTTTTCTAATTCCCTCCATTCCCATTCTGTTCATGTGCCCATCTAAGTATTTCTTAAATAACTTAAGACTACCTGCCTCCACCACTTTACTTGGCAGTGCATTCCATACCCGCACCACCCTCTGTGTGAAAAAACTCCCTTTCGCATCCAAATTATACCTTACCCCCCTCACCCTTAGCCCGTGACCCCTCGTGCTATTTGAGTCCATCCTAGGAAAAAGCTTAACCCTGTTTACTCTATGTATCCCTTTCAAAACCTTGTACACCTCCATTAGATCTCCTCTAAGTCTACGACTTTCTAAGGAAAACAGTCCCAATTTGCCTAATCTGTCCTCGGAACTCAGACTGCAGTGTGATGTTATGGCCCTTCCAGCACCTGTATGCTAGGGTTCTGCTGAAAACTCGCAGCATCTCACAGCCCCGGGAAGGGCTGGAGACTTCCTGATTATCCGATTCAGCATTACATCAGGGCGGCCCTGTTTCGACAGTGGGAACAGATATCGATTCCATACTAGGATTGGGATTCCGTTATATTAGTCCATGCAGTATGGTGGACCGCGGGCCATGACAGCCATGAATTGTGTTGATTGAATCAATTAAACACCTCCCGAAACTCCTGCCTGACACAGCCGAATCATGTTTCCAACTTCTAACTGAATTACAGATGTTTCCACCATCAATCCATATTCCCGCTTCCACTTGCACTGTCTATTATTATCTCAGGATTCGTTGAGATCCAGGACACACTCGAAAATAGAAAATTATTTATTATCTGACCTGTTGCATCAGCTGGTCAATAACTGTTCGTTTATTTCTGTGTTTTACAGAGGCGGTGATGTTGAGACTGCAGGATGGGCAGAGTCAGTGCGCTGGCAGAGTGGAGATTCTCTATAGAGGACAGTGGGGCACTGTGGATGATGATAACTGGGAGCAGCGGGACGCCGATGTAGTGTGTCGGGAGCTGGGCTGCGGGACCGCGCTCTCTGCACCAGGCGGGGCTCACTTTGGGAAAGGATCCGGGCCCATTGTGACGTATGATGTTCAGTGCAAAGGGACCGAGAGCGCTCTGCGGGAATGTCGCTCAGAGACGTGGGATCATTATTATGACTATTCACACTCCAATGATGTCGGTGTGATTTGCTCAGGTAAGCGAAGAAGAAAAAAAACGCCTGTCCATCATCTCTGGGAAAGGGCGGATAATGTATTCTGAGATTGTACAAAGTTGTAAAAAGAACGGTGATTATTTTCAATATTCTGAAAATAGAATTGTTGTTACATTAACACCAGGATTTAAGTTTATAATAATGTTATAGCAATGAGATTGATTAACAATTACCACAACCGTGCACAGGCCAGCTATGTCCTTGGACTGAGAGCTTGCTGTTAGCGATGTTCGTTCCTTGTTTCTCACTGTTCAGTTCCGATCACTATTACATAAATAATGAAGTATTCCCAGGCCACACAGAACAAATCCACATCGAACAATTAGATACCTACTGAGCAATCGTTTATCTTCATCTGTTCGCAGCTTTTCGTTTATTCTACTATTCTAAATTAACTCAAAATCGAATGATTTTAATACCTTTTTTGCCATCGGAGTTCAGAAATTGTACATTCAAACAAAAATATGGTTGGAACCCTAGAATTTCAGTAGGAGACATTTTGATGGATCAAAAATTCGAGCTCTCCACCACCACTCTTCCCCTCATGCCTGGAGTCGTAGATAGACCTGTCAGCCACCACGGTGCGGGAGGGGACAGGGAACGGCGGGAAGATGGGCCGAGGGGAAGATGTGTTGTGTTTGCAAGGGAGTTCTGGGCGTGCGAACATGTCCCAATATTGGCGGTGGAGCGTCAAAATGTTGGGCATGCTTTGATCAGCCGACTGTGGAGTCAGTACAAGTGAGGAGACATTGGACGATTCAGCACGCTATCAGAATTGGCGGCTGTGTCTTGGTCCATTTGTTTGACATTTACTGACTACTGATTGCGGAGGCCATAGAGCGCTTATCCAGTCACTGCGGCTACTTTCAGAGCAATCAGTGGCCAGATTGAAGGTGTTCCAAGAGCGGAGTGAGGATGAGAAGGGTCTGAGGAGAATCATGCGCACTGGAAATTTCCCTCTATTCTTCCCTCGTCGCAAATTCTGCCACAGCTGCTGAATTGTTCAAACATTTTCTGATTTTGTGTGAGGGGGGACTGGCTGGATATCTCCTGTCTCTCCAGGCGTGTTGCTTTAATAGCTGTCCTGTAAATCCTCTTCTCATCATATTTGAGACCATTTGGAAACTTATCTTCCACTCAAACCCTTATTCTGTTGAATACCAACTGGATCGTAGGATCCCTGCAGTACAGAAGGCGGCCACTCGACCCATCGAGTCTGCAACAACAACATTCCCACCCCTTATTCCCGTAAGCCTACACATTGATGCTGCTAATTCCTCTGACTCTGGGGTCAATTTAACATGACTAATCAACCTAACCCACACGTCTTCCCACTGTGGGAGGAAGCTGGAGCACCCGGGCTAAATCCAAACAAACACTGGATAAACCCACACAGTGTCCAAGGCCGGAATTAATCCCGGGTCCCTGGCGCTGCGAGGCTGCAGCCCTGGCCACTGTGGCACCGTGCTGCCCCGTTCCTATACTATGACTATTTGTGTTTTTTTTTTACCGATGGAATTCTCAGGTTCAATTCCCGGCTCGGGTTGCTATGTGGGTTTCCTCCCGGTACTCCGGTTTCCTCCCATGGTCCAAAAATATACAGGTTAGGTTGATTGGCAATGCTAAGAAATTGTCCCTTAGATCCAGGGATGTGTAGGTTCGAAGGATTTGTGAGATAATATGTTGGGATATGGGGGTATGGCCTGGGTGAGATTGTGTTCAATGCAGACTCGATGGGCCGAAGGGTCTCTTTCTGTACTATAGGGTTCTATGATTTCTATGAAATAGGGCAGCATATTTTTTTTGTCAGCTGGGCATCATGATAGACAGTGGTTTGAAGGACAAAAGTGTCTCTTTCTATGTTTTTGAAATGGGTCAGCGATTGAGTGGGAGAATTACTGAACGCTGTGAAGTGAAACATAATGTAAAAAGATGGAATGGGTGAAGACGGCCCAGAAATTCCAGTTGGAGCATAGAAATTGTGAACATTTTGAGTAAGTATTGAAATGTTATCCCGCAATTCTGGCAATGAGTACAGCATAAGTGGAAGTTGCGTGACATTTTTTTGCGAAGAGTTAATAAGGACAGCTCAGAAAAGTGTGCATTGGAAATAAATGATGCATTGCCCGTATGTGGACGGTGGTGCGTTGCCCGTATTGTGGACGGGTAGTCGAGTAACTTTATCATTGTTACTCTGTGTATCAAATAATAAATTTCAGCAATCCAACTGGAGACAGGCATCACTGCCCTGTCGATTATATTATGTAAACTAACGACTAAAAGGAATCAGGCGATTGAACTGACACAAACTATCTCTGTTTGGGAATACAGTAACGCGTGGTTAAACTGTATATGTTAAAAAATGAATTCTAAGGTCATGATATCACAGGAGTAGTAATTTGAATAAAACATTTTTTTTAAATATCAAATACTTACAAATCATATAGAGAAGGATTAACACAGATCCTCGCTGTGGACCTTGTGATGCATGGTTTTGCAGTTTCATTCATCTCCTGTTCCAGCAAAGGCTAATTTTTAAAATTTCATTTCAGGCAGACCAGGAAAAAACAAGGCTGATCCATCAGGTAATCGCCCTCCAAATTCATATCTGACATTTTACTGCCCTAATCCATCCAACTGAACGATAAATCCCCGAGACAATTTCAGTTTCTTTGTGTTCAATGTTTTATTCAATGTCTGCCTGGCAATTGTGAAGGAAAGTGTTATTGCAATTTATTTCCTGAATATCTTTGTTTGCTGCTCTCTAATTCAGAACGACATTAAATTAGATCCCCGAGGAGCAAAATGAGAGGCAACGCGGTACCGCTGCTGCTTAGAAAAAAAACACTTCCCAACTTACCAGCCAGCGCTGAAATACAGTGCAATGTTACGGCCCTTTCACCGCCGGTATAGTTGGGTTCCGCGAAAAAGTCTCCACCTCGGACTGCCCCCGGAAGTGTTGGAGACTATCTGACTCTCCAATTCAATCGGTTGCAGCAGGACAGTTTGACAGTGGTGGCAGGTATCGAATCTATGCCACTTTAGGGATTCCATGACATTTGTCCAGGCAGTATGGTGGACCGCGGACAATAACAGTCCTGAGTTGTGTGAATTGAATCAATTAAAGACCTATCGACACGGCTGCCTGACGCAGCGGAATGATGCTTCCAACTTCCGACTGATTTGCCAATGTTTACCATGGTCAATCCATATTCCTGCTTCCACTTGCAATGTCTCATATTATCCAAGGGTTTCTTCAGATGCTGCTCACACGCGATGCTTGATTTGATTATTATCTGACCTGTTGCATCAGCTGGCCAATAACTGTTGGTTTATATATTTATTTTACAGAGGCGGTGAAGCTGAGATTGGCGAATGGGCAGAGTCGGTGCGCTGGGAGAGTGGAGATTCACTACAGGGGACATTGGGGCACTGTGTACGATAGGTACTGGGACCAGCGAGACGCCGATGTTGTGTGTAGGGAGCTGGGCTGCGGGACCGCGCTCTCTGCACCAGGTGGGGCTCACTTTGGGGAAGGATCCGGACCCGTTGTGACCTATGATGTTCAATGTGAAGGGAACGAGAGCGCTCTGCGGGAATGTCGCTCTGCTCCATGGCGTCACTCTCCCTTTGCGCACTCCAACGATGCCGGCGTGGTTTGCTCAGGTAAAAAAAAACACAAATTTGTCCATCATCTGTAGCCTGCTCTCCAGAAAAAGGCGGAAAAACGTATGCTGAGATTCTACAAAGTGGTACAGGGAATGGTTAACCATTTCAATATTCTGAAATTAAAAGTGTTGTTACATTAACATCTGCACTTATGTTTGTAATAAAGTAACAGCAATGAAAATGATTAACAAATACCACAACTATGCACAGACCAGCTGTGTCCTTGAGCCGAGTGCTTGCTGTTAGCTATGTTCAGGAGAGGAGCTGTTCGCTACTGGTTCCTCACTGTTCAATTC
Source organism: Sphyrna mokarran (assembly GCA_024679065.1). Classification (NCBI taxonomy): domain Eukaryota; kingdom Metazoa; phylum Chordata; class Chondrichthyes; order Carcharhiniformes; family Carcharhinidae; genus Sphyrna; species Sphyrna mokarran. Next base: position 5,168,269 of record JAGIQG010000031.1, read on the forward strand.
TGATCACCATTCAACAAGTAATGAAGCATTCCAGGGCCACACAGAGCAAATCCTGGACAACAATTAGGCTTCTACTGAGCATTCGTTTATCTTCATCTATCTGCAGCGTTTATTTATTCTGCTATTTTAACTTAACTTCACATCCTACGATTCTTAAAGCTCGTTTTTAGCATGGGAGTCCTTTCTCAAATGAAAATGTAGTTCGAACCCCAGAGATACGGTCAGAGGCATCCCGATTCCGCCAACCCTTCGAGCTTTCCACCGCCACGACTCCCTCAATCTCTCAACTGACACGGCCACATGTCTGGAGACATAGACGGGCCGGTGGAGGCGAGGGGAGGGGCGGGAAGATCTGGATGGTGCATAAGAAAGTGTCCCAGGCCTGTTTATGGGCCCCGACCTTGCACATGCAGCGTCACAGTGTCGGCCATGCCTTGATCGGCTGACTGTATACATCAGTACATTTAAAGGGATTCTGGATCATTCAGCACTCCATCAGAATTGGCTGCTGTCTCTGAATTAAATCCGGGTGTCTCGGTCCATGTGTTTGACGTTTACTGACTATTGATTGCGGAGGCCATAGAGCGCTTATCCAGTCACTGCGGCTACTTTCAGAGCAGTAATCAGTGGCCAGATTGAAGGTGTTCCAAGAGCTCCGTGCAAGAGTCAGGAAAGGAAATCCTTTTAAGGATGCAGTTCCCTTAATTGTTGATTCCATTCCCATAGGAACCGACCAAAGTTCTTGAGTCCTGAAGTAGAAACTCTTCCCCTTCAGATTCTCGCTGTCTAAATAGAAATGCGAAAAGGCCAGAATCTTTTTTTTTTTTTACGTTTTGCACCTGGCCTTTACATTTTAGTGACTGTGCACATGGACCCTCAATAAAGCTCAAATTAGTTTGCTAATCACCATTTAGACATTCTGGAATCCACCGTTTCATTTTTTGGTTGAAATCCTTTTAGAACGTTCATTCCCAACACGTTTCAGCGCCGACAAACAAATATGAGAACTTCGTTTGAAACCTGCCATTTAAAACGTCCCAAATAATTCCACATGTTGTTGATTCAGATCTGCCTGTTGCAGATTATGATATTCCCCTCAGCAGGTGATAGGGGACAGTTATAATCAGAATTTCTTGAGATAAACCAGCAGCCGGTTCAACTTCAGAATGGATGGAGAAGAGTGTTCCAGAGGAATTGCTGTAAGACTGAATACGGAGAGAATAATAGTTGTCACCTATTGAAATTGATGAAAAATCTGTCTTTTTTTGATGCAGGAGAAAGCCATTCAGCCCATTGAGTCTCACCGGAAGAGCAACTAACTCAGCTCGCTCCCCACGTTTTTAACTCGATGATTTCTCTGAAAATAAAATATATTTAGATTAAAGGCCAACTAAGGGGAATCAGATTCAGAACCAATCATGATAGAATCTAATTAAGTGAATACTTTTGATAACAGTTAATGTTCTGTGTTTTGTTTTTTTTCAGCCCACAGATTTCCAAAACTAGTATCCGGAGCTGTTCCATGTTCCGGCAGATTGGAGATCCATAACGATATAGAATCCGGCACAGTGTGTGATCTTGACTTGAATTGGAATGACGCCACAGTGGTCTGTGCTGAACTTAATTGTGGAGTCGCCATTTCCGTTAGAAGCGGGGCTTATTTTGGAGAGGGAACTGGACTTATATGGAACGATAGATTTGAGTGTAAAGGCAACGAGACAGACCTGAGGGACTGCACACTTGTTCCAGTAAATCGGTCCGAGTGCACCCACAGTGACGATGTCAGTGTGATCTGTTCTGGTGAGTGCAGACTTGTGAATATTAGAAAAGAATATATCTATATTTCTTAATATTTCATCAACGGAAAGATGCCAGTTCTCTTTCTCTCGAACAGGGACATGTCTAACCAGACATTCATATTTCACTGTCATTTGTTGTAATTTTAGAATAAAATTTCAAAGGATGCTCATTTTTGGCATATCAGAAATGTTTACTTTTTCATTGATGTTTTGGAATTTGTGCCTAGGCCAGACATTGATTTTTCTGAACCATATGATATGGCAGTCTTTGTGAAGCTGCTATGTAGTCGTGTTCTGTCTCCTGATCCATGATCCCCCTGCATGGGCTATAACAGACAAAAACTGCATTTTAAAACGATATTGGACAGCAGAAAATATGATGGTTTTGCATTTCAATTATCTTTCAACAAACAAAATAAGAACAAGAGAATAAAGGAATTAGGAGCAGGAGTGGGCCCTTGGAGATTGGCCTGCCACTCAATAAGATCATGGCTGATCTGAAGTGGATCAGTTCCACTTTCCCTCCTGCTCCCCATAATCCTTAAATCCCTTGTCTATCAGAAATCCATATACCCGTGACTTAAATATATTCAACAAGGTAGCCTCCACCACTTTAACGGGCAGAGAATTCCAGAGGTTCATCACCCTTTGAGTGAAGAAGTTCCTCCACAACTCTGTTCCAAACTGCTCCCACTTGATTTTGATGTTGTGCCCTCTAGTTCTGATTTCCTTTCCAAACGGAAAAGATCTTTCTACCTCTATCCTTTCTAGCCCCTTCATTATCGTGTAAATCTCTATAAGATCCCCGCTCAGCGTTCTAATCTCCAAAGAGTACAGGGCCCAGTCTTCTTAATCTCTCCTCATAAGCTAACCCTCTCATCTCCGGTATCAGTCTGGTGAAGCTGCTCTATATTTCGTCCAAAGCCAATATAGCCATAATCGGATGAGATCAGTAACGATATTGCAAGTGCATGCTTTACATCCAGTCAAGTGGAACATAGTACACGTGCATATAGGAGATTTTAAAGAATAGAAACGCGTCAATAATGCACATTACCCCCAGAATAATACAATATTTTTTCGAATGACGTTTACTTACTGAATTACTTGTTCCGAGATTCTGTCTAATTGTGGAAGTGCATCCAGCTTTTTGTACTCATCTTATGGTTCCGCAGGGTACTATTTACAACTGCATGGCAATGCATTGCTTCAAGACTGTATACGTTATTTCAAATATACTATGAACCTTCTCCAAAGACACTATAATTAGCAAATAGTACATTAGCTTTTCCATCAGGGTGGACTGCTCACTTTGTGTTAAGTACCTTCCTAAAAACATCACATATTATTATAATTAGTTCTATGTGATCATTTGTGAATATTGGGAAATGATTGTAAATGCAAATGTAATGCAAAAAAAAACTGGCGCGTATTTCTTCTACTTTCGATGTGTAAATTATTTGGGTCTGTGTTTGTACCTGAAACAGGAAACCATGGGCCGAGATTAGTTGGTGGGAAGGACAGGTGTTCCGGCCGGGTGGAAGTGCTGCACGGAAAACTCTGGTGGACGCTCTGTGATGTTTACTTTGGTTTAGAAGACGCCAGTGTGGTCTGTGAGCATCTTCAGTGTGGAGACGTAGAGAAAATCCCGACAGGTGCAGCCTTTGGAGAGGGAAATGGGACAAATTGGAAGGAGAACTACGGCTGCCGCGGGAACGAGTCCCAGTTGTGGGAGTGTCCGGTTTCATCCGCGGAAGAGTTTAACTGCTCACATGGAAATGACGCCAGTGTCATCTGTACGGGTGAGTCCCTAAATCAAGATAATGAAAACACGTGGCGTTGGGATTATTGAGGATAGTTCTACATTTGATCGCCCAACTGCTAGCCCATCCTCGAGTTCCATAAACATTTATTATCCCTATGTCTATTGATACATTTGCTTCAGATCCAGAGCAGCCACGCTGCCTGTTCTCAGCAGTCTCTTGTCACATTCTTCACCTCTGTACGGGGGAGCTGGCCTGGTGTATCAATTTGATATAATTTGCTGCACTGTATCCACTGTTCTCCATGTCTTTCTTCTCCTAGGTGAAAATTGGCCACTGAGATTGATAAATGGGGGAAGTCGGTGTGATGGGCGAGTGGAGATTTACTACAACCACAGCTGGGGCAGAGTGCAGGACAGCCTCTGGGATCTCAATGATGCTAATGTGACCTGTAGACAGCTGGGCTGCGGCGAAGCGCTAACCGCCTATAACAATTCAAAGTACGGAGAGGGTGAAGGGCCTGTGTGGGTGAATGATGTCCGGTGTGAAGGAAACGAATCGCATCTCAGGAAATGCAGCACATTCACATTGAACCCGCATCGTGGTGACAGCATCGGCGTAGGGGTTCTGTGCTCAGGTGAATAAACAGGTCACTTTTCCAAGGAACAAAAAGGGAAAACATGTAACTTTGGTCAACTGGGAATATACTTCACTTCTCCTTCGGGAACATATAGCTGAGATATTTGACACTGGTGTTGGGATGCAGAACATGAAATCAAAGGGAGAAAACACATAGTTTGGAATATTACGATAATAACAATTTAATTTTTTTTTATAAATTTCGAAGTAGTTTCCGTCAGTAATTTGAGATCAACAAAAATGAAAAAAATAAAAGTGCTGGCAGTGGGAAATAATATGCTGCTCAGTGTGGGGTGCGTTATAAAAGCAGAGTGAAGGGAGAGATGGGGCCATGTATCAGAAGGAAGTTCCAATCTTGTGTCCCAGTCGCCAAAATCATGAACATTAACTAAGTAAGAGGAAAGGCTTGCTGGGCGAAGCCTCAAATGTGACGGAACTCCAAACTCTTCAGTGAATTGGATCAATCAACACTGGTTGTCATACTCGTGTGGGGTGGCCGGGGTAAATATGGTGATGCAGTTGACAGTGGTGGAGTGTATAAATGTCATTGAACGTGTCCGTGATATTTTCAAGCTAATTCATATTGATAGAAGTACAGTCAATGTAAATAAAATCGTTTATTGATTAGCTGGAAGTAAGGCTTACATTAACACAGTAATGAAAATACTGTGAAATTCCTCAAATTGCCAGGGGTAGTGATGCTGTTGGTCAGCAAGGGGGAAGGCGAGGGGATTCGGGCGGGTGGTAGGTATGAATGCGGGTTTGCGCGTGCGCTAGCCGCCGCTGGTGAGTTGGAATATGCGCGGTTCATTTAGAAAAGTTTTGATTGCATTCATATGTTTTGGAGCGGCGGCCGTCTACATCATTGACAAAACAAGGGAAAGATGAACATTTTAGCAGCAAGTTAGGTGAGTTCACAGGCAAGGTCAATGCCTGCAAGGTCAAGTCGCTGCCAGGTTGTTTGCAGTATTTCTTATATATATGTAAGGGCGAGCTAGAGAGATATCTGACGAAGTATGCGTGACAAAATGAGGTATTAAAAAAAACATGTTTGCTTAAACCATTCTGTGTGGAACAAGTAATTACCACAGCTGCATAATTTCTGGTAAATCAAAACAGGCAGCAATTAAATGGTCAGCTCCAATCGGAAAACCATGGGATTATATTATTGTCAGAAATGCAAATATCCAGAAGATTTGTAATTTCTACAATTGTAATATTACGTAAGAATAAACATGTCTTTTTCGACCAGAGATTAATTTCCCTGTGAATAGCAGTTAAGTACAGGCTTTAATTTACTTCACATGATGCAATATCTTGAATTTAACAATGGGATGAACATGCAACAGAAGTGTAATAAGATACATTTTTTTCATCTCTATTAGCACACAAGCAGCTAAGACTCTCTGGCGGTGGAAGCCGATGTGCGGGCCGATTGGAGATTCATCACAACTGGACCTGGGGCTCAGTTTGTGATGATTCCTGGGATCTGACAGACGCTGACGTGGTTTGCAAGCAGCTGGGTTGTGGACATGCATTGCGGCTTCCTCTTCCTGCTTTGGCTGGACCTGACACACAGCCAATTTGGTTGGATGAGCTGGAATGTTCCGGGAGTGAATCATTTCTCTGGGAATGTCCCCATGCATTGTGGGGTTACCACGACTGTAATCATAAAGAAGATGTGAAGATCATGTGCTCTGGTAACTGCCCCGTTTTCTGCAGTTATAACCGAAGCTTTATTCACAAGATGTGTTCCTAAATTACTTAAAACAGCACTTAGGAAGCCATTAGTTACAAAGGCTCACTTTCTTACTCTGGCCCTAAGTGTCACGAAAGCCTTTGTTCTGTCCACTTCATCGCGTTTCCATCTGCTTCTCTATCACTCATTTATTTACCTTCGTGCATCTGAACTGACTGGGAAAAAATCCGTTAGGTAGTGAATCCCAAGAAAAAAGAATTAGTGGAGTTTGTAAGAGATGGTTTTCTTGAGCAGCTTGTGACAGACGCGACGAGGGAAGAGGAAATTTTGGATTTGATGATGTGTAATGAGACAGATTGATTAGATAATTTAAGCTGAAGGAACCTTTCAGGAGCAGCGACAACAATATTACAGAATTTACCGTGCAGTTAGAGAGGGAGATGCTGGAATCTGATGTAACGCTGTTACAATTAAATGAAGGTAACTGCAAAGATATGAGGGAGGAGCTGGCCAGATTTGATTGGATCTATCACTTAAATCTCCTAATTGAAACTCAATGCTGCTTACTCTTGATTCTATCGTTCGATTTCAGTTGTTTATTTTTGTGCAATCTTTACGAAATAATTCTGGCAAACGGTGAACTCAACTAGCACACATATATCATACACTGTGGTTACAGAAGATATTATCTGGGTATTTATGATTTGTTTGACAGAGCACAAAGAGGTTCGTTTGGTGAAGGGAAAGCATCGTTGTGAGGGCAGAGTGGAAGTGTTCTACAATGGGACCTGGGGAACAGTGTGCTCAGAAAAGCTGAGGGGAAAAGATGCAGCAGTGATCTGTAAACAGGCTGATTGTGGCCCAACCGTTTTCATTGACTATGGCTCTCGCCGATTCGGAGTAGGATCCGGGCTTATTTGGCTGGATAATATCGAATGCCTTTCCCCCGAGTTGACCCTTCGGCAGTGCCAGGCAGACCCGTGGGGTCAACACAGCTGTGATTATTGGGAAGATACAGGTGTCGTTTGTTCAGGTAACACAATCAATCATTCTGCTTACAGATGTGATTTGAAATATTGATGTAGCTCATGGAGTCAGCATGTTTGTCTTATCAACAGAGCGAGATACACCGAAGCAAGAACAGGACACTGTGAACAGCTGCAAGCGAGAATCAGGTGTTCTTCCAACTTTAATAAAACAGTTACCTGATTGTATTCCTTTCTTGTGCTGCATCAAGTCTATTAATGCAATTGTTATCTTTCACAAATCCAGGACAAAGTTTGCGCTTGTCTGGAGGTAACAACAACTGCTCCGGGAGAGTGGAGACATTGTGTAATGAAGCCTGGGGCACGGTGTGTGATGATTCCTGGGATTTGAACGATGCCAGTGTTGTCTGCAGACAGCTGGGCTGTGGCTTCGCTCTCGAGGCCACAGGAGGGGCCGCCTTTGGGCAGGGTAACGGTACTATCTGGCTGGGTGAGCTGAAGTGCACCGGAAGTGAATCCTTTCTGCTTGACTGTCCTTCTTCGTCATTAGCTCAAGCTGACTGTGATCACAAGGAAGATGCCAGTGTGATTTGCTCTGGTAAGTGTTCCGCTGAATGGAGCGGCTTGGCGCTTTGTAACGCAGTCCAGCCCATCTTTGTCGAGTATAAATCATGTCTTCAAATGTGTTTCTGATCAACAGTGCAACTAATTGTGCCATTTACACCATATCTTCATCAGGTCCAGAATTATCTCCCACTTCTCCGTCCAAACCTTCAGGTATGCCTCAGTAGTCAATATTTATCACTCTTTAGCTAATTTTACATTGGGATACATAGTTGTCACATATTGGCATTGCCTTAATTTGATCAATTTCTGACTGTCTGAGTGTTTGCTAATCATGTAAGTATTTAAAAACGTTTTGAACATTTTATCTCAAAGTAATTTCGGGAATTTTTCATCTAGGATATGAAGGTGAGAGCACGTCCATCCCTCTGGTGATCTGCATGACACTCGGTGTCCTGTTGATCTGTGAGTTAATCACCCTTTTGGCAGTAATGCGGAGGAGATCATCAGTAAAAGGTTAGGCTCAAATCATATCTCTGATTCCACCCTGAGTCACGAACTTTGCCTCATACATCAGAGGTGCTTGTCTGCCGCTTTGCGTAGAATGACTTTGGTACTTTTCAGAAACAAAATAATAACCGAGTATTGACCAATAATTTGTTTTAAGCTGCGTGAGAATCAGTAAATCAGTACATATAAATGAGGGAGTTGTCTACAATCATATTCCTGCTTTATCCATCAGTATATGAGATATGAAATGGGATTTACTTTTGATTAAGAAGTTAAATGAATCAAATTGAACTCTGATGATCAGCATTCTCTGATATTAAAGGAGATAGCAACAGAGGTAGTGGGGGTATTAGTTACGTTATTCCATTTTTTCCTGGATTGAGGAAAGATACGAGCAGATTGGAAACACGCTAACATGACACCCTTATTCAAAAAAAAAAGTAAAAACACAAAAAGTAGCAAACCATAGACCACTTACTTTGACCTCAGTGGTGGGAAGTTGCTGGAGTCAGTCATTACACAGGAGATAACTGATAAATAAAAAAAAACGAAATTCACCAGGGTCAGCACGATATTAATGAAGGACAAGTTGTGTTTGGCAAATTAGCTAGACTTTTTTGACGATTGGTGGACGATGGGATCACGTGGATTTGTGTATCTAGTTTCGGGAAAGTATTGGCCAGTGATGTTACATTGCTGGTGCTGGGCACAGAATATTTGCTTGGACAGAGGATTGGTTGAGAGAGAGAAAGCATAGGGTGGAGAGCGAGTGAAGTGTAATACGAGGGATGATTCAAGGTTCAGTTTTCTATTATTTACAACCGACATAACAAGATGCGATTCGGACCAGAGTGCAAATTGCAAGACTCTCGGATGATCTGAAGATGACTGGGAAGGCAGGCACCATTGAGATTATTCGGTTTGCACTTGAATATTGACAGGCTTGGAGAATGGGCCAGAATGTGTAAATGGAGCTTAATGCGAGTATCTGTGTGATCTTTCATTTTCTCTAGAAAAAGAAAGGTTAAACAATTATTTATATGGGAAGCGTATTCCAAATGTGTCAGTACCGAGGGATCTGGGTGTCATTGTGCTTGAATGACAGAACATAAGTGTGCAAGTGCAATGTTTAATAAGAAAGGCAAACTGAATATTGACATTTATTGCAAAAGGACACGATTTTAAATATAAAGAAATGTCGTTAACACTGGATAACGCATTAGTAAGACCACACCTGGAATATTCTGTTTTATTTTATTTATTCTACATACCTGATGACGGATATGGTGATCCTGGAGACAGTTCAGAAGGTGTTCACCAGATTGATTCCAGGGAAGAAAGGGCTATCATACGAGGAACATTTGAATAGCTTGGTCTTCTACTCACTGGAGGTTAAAAGAAATAGGGTAGGGAGAGTATCTAATTGAGGTATATAAGGTATGAAAGGGGTTGATGAGGTGGTTGTTGAGCAGATATTCCCCTTTTTTGGACGGTTACAACAAAGGCTGATCGATTTAAGTGAGGGGAAGGAGTTCCATATCTGAGGTGAGAGACAAATTCTCTCAGAGGGTTGCGAAACTGTGGGCAGATTGCCCAGAGTGCAGAGGAGGCAGAATCAGTCAGCAATTCAAAAAAAAGAAATACGCATGTATCTCAATGAAAGCTGGATAATACTCACATGGAGCAGGGAGGTTTGTGGATTTGAGACCAGTATAAAATAGCCATGATCATATAGAACAGTGGAGCGGGCTCAAATGGTTGAATTGCCCAATATTGCTCCTAATTCTTATGCTCCTCATAATTCCTATGTTTCAAATTGTTCATTAATTATTCAGCAACTGACATTGTGTTTCCATTTACAATTGGTTGCAAGCCAACACTGAGCATTTTGCCATGTCAAGTTTTCTAACAGTACTCAACACATTTTGAGATGTGATGGTATGATTTTTTCATAATTATCAATGCCAATACTGTATCCCAGCAAACCTATCCCACTAAAATAACAGAACACATGCCGCTGGCGTTGTGGAAAGCGTCCCGCTCTCAGAATCAGATGTCCCACATTCTGTCCCAAAACTTTATACAAACAAAGTGTTACCACTTCCTGTAAAATCCTTCCAAGGTAACAATACCAGGCAGTGAGAACGGGAGATAGTCCTGTTCGGCCATGCTTGGCATGGACTGGCGCCACTCTGGCGACAGGTTACCGACCTGCTCCACATTAAGACATAGCTATGGAAGCTGATGAATTTCTGCCTTTTGCATCGACAGTTTTCAACAGATGAACAAAATTACTGCATATATCTGAACTCGCACAAAGTTCTCTTGATCCATATCTTACCCGCCGACATACATTGGTTTCTAAATGTCTCAGTGTTCCTTGTGATGGAGGCAGTGGTATTTTCACTGGATTGATAATGCAGAGAAACAAGATAAATTCTTGTTTCTCTGAGGGGGACGCTCAGTTGAATCGAACCTCGTCATAGAATAATATATGAACTCAATAAGAAAAATGAATAGAAATATAATTCCAGAATGTAGCAATATGCTAATTGTCCCGATTTTCATCCAACAGAATTTTTCACGAATGGCAGGAATCCACCTTCTGCTTTATACCAAGCCATTTATGAAGAAATAGACGATATTCCTCCCGACAAGCTGCACACTCAGGCTCATGTTACAGGTTTGTATTTTCATTTTTTTTGAAAAAAAACTAAGCTACACTGCAAAAATGTTGCTTCATATTTAACCCTTTTAACCATTGTCAAGAGACACATTAATCTCACCGTTCTCTTGTCGAACTTGGACAGATTATTTTTTTATGTATCTTCGGAGGATTCGAATGCTTATTAGATTACCAATGTTTATTATTGTTCAAAAATATGTTCCCTTCTGTGTAAAAATAACGAGTAGATTTGTTGTTTCCAAACTGCAAATGCTTTGCACTTGCACACATCAGAGTCTGATCCATAACTAAGAAGAAAAGCATTTGATTGAATATGTAAATCAATTCAATACATTACTGCTGGCTGCATACAAAGCGCCGAATTACAGGACAGATTAGTGTTTGGAAAAATGCCTGGCGTACAATTTTATTAGTTTATATTGGTGAAATGCGTAGTTTCAAAAACCATTTTTGGACCGAATCAAAAAAGAAAAACAATATAACAAGAACAATCAAAACAGAAATGCAGACCATTTAGTATAAATCTTTTATATTTGCGCCAATGCAATCAAGGAAGGAAAAAATGAAAAACGGAGGCAATGCGTTTGACTCAGTGGAACAGTGAACTGAGCCAAGCGGGATGTGGAATGGAGGAACAAATGATGTAATTAGTTAAGGTGAAACACGAGGATACTATGTTAGTGAATAATGGAGAGTTAATTAAAATAGCAAAATATTCAATCAAAACAGAAATAAAGTGGCCAAACGAGGGATTTTTTTTTGCAGTTAACAGTGCTGAAATAACAGAAATATTAATCAATTGTTTGTTTCAGATTATACAAGAGATAACACGTAATTTCATGACTTCACAAGATGTGAATGGGAATGGTGTGAACAGGTTGAAACAAACAGAAAAAAACGAACTAAAAACATTAAACTCATCCATTTTCAAAGAGAGGGAAATTTTAGTAAAGGCAGAATTGCAACATTTAACCGACTTATCACTAATGGGTGTAACGCCAGATTCCTGGTGGAAAGCAAATATTGACGCTATGATTAGGAAAGAAAAAGAAGAATGCCAGAGGGGAAAAAAAAACAGTTTGTTGAACATTTTTGGGAAAAAAACTAATCAAATTTCGAAAAAAAAGGAAAGAAAAATATCTCCATGAGAGTAATAGAAAGAAGCCTGTATACCTTTCATGGTGGGATCCCTCACATAATCAATACCATCAACATGTCACAAAGGCCATGAGAATAAATATGGTAAACATCATGAATGCATTTTTAGTGTCCAACATTTGTTTGGCAATCTACCATCTCATACACCAATGAATGGGACAAAGCTCTCTTTCAGTAGATTCCATTCTTTCCTGTATCTCAAACGGTTCCAGATCCATGTTCCATGCCAGAATTACAACAGATAAATAATGCTGACACTCCGAAGCTCTGCTGAGAGAGTTGTTGCACATGTGAAAATGGGAATTTCCTTAGGCGCTATTCACCCAATGACCACTTTTTTCGGGATAAATGATCAGCTGACCACGCTAAAGAAGACTTGAGTTCGCCGGGTTGTCCTGAACAATATTTATCACTTGAACAAATTCACAAAATCAAATTACCTCTGCAACATTAAATTGCTGTTGTTTAACATAAAAGATTGCAGTGCACTAATTACCTTCTGTACAACTGCAACAATATTTCAAACGTATTTCTTTATCTGTAAAGTGTTTGAAACCATTTAGCAATCAGTCGCCTATACAATTCTTTATTTCATGTGCATGGATTCATGGTGTAGGCAAACAAATCTCTGCTCTGGCTGCAGTAAGACTTTCAAATTGAGGTGTAAAATGTACTTATATAGAGGGAAGAATATTAGAATTGGTGTTTAGGAATCCGGCACAGGGATCACTGTTTGTAACTTTTCTAATCAAAACCACAGTTGAGGAATGATTGCAATTTTTGTGGATAGAAAAAAAAAATCAATGGAACTAAATGAAAACGTTCATAAACTTGCTACAGCAAACATACGATTTGAAAATGAAACTCAACAAAGTTCATGATAAATTATAACTTAGTGAGTAAAACACAATTTTATGAATTACATAGGACAGAGCAAATGTTATAATTCATAAAAAATGACTAAAATATGAAGTTGGACAAATAATTCGAAGCAGATAGAAAAGTTGACCAGCAGCCGAAACAAACACAAAATTTCATTTCTAAAAGAAACAAGAGGGGAAAATGCTGGACAAACTCATCAGATTTGGAGAGAGAGAGAGACGAGGTCCAACATTTGAGTGCCAATGATTCACTCCACGCCAAACCTAAATTTGTCTGGCATTTTCCGTTTTATTTTGTTTCCACTGATTTCTAGCGTTGACACAGTATGTTGTGTTCATAAGAAGTATAAGAATGAGCGTGTAATTCAATTGAACACTGTTTTGACGCCATTTTAAGTGGGTTGAATGGTTCTGAACAAGATTTTAGTAAAACGATACAGTAATGAGGATGGGTTTGAAAACAATTTATAACGATGTCAACGGTAAGGACGGCGGAAACCTATTCGGAATGGCTGGACATAATAAAAAGTGATCCTAATTAGCCTATTCATTTATTTTCTGGCCTCTCGCCCGCGGCTTCCATGATCTGTTTTCACCATGAGGGCGGCAGGTTGGCACTCTGTTGCCTTTTTGCTCCAGGTAATTGTGATCGATTCCCAGCTTGGGACTCTCTGTGTGTGGAATATGCACGTTTTCAGCGTGTCTGCTTGGGTTCTCTCCATGCGCTCCCAAGCCCAAAGATGTGTACGTTAAATGTATTGGTCAAGTTAAGTTCTCCCGTAGTGCCGGCTGGAAGGATAAGTAGTAAATATGTTGAGTTATGGGGAGACAGCCTGAGTGGGATTACTGCCAATACGGACTCAATGGGCCGAATGGCCTCCTTGTGTACTGTAGGGTTTCTATGATTCTATGGTATTTCATTTCTGAAGATGATAGGGTGGCAGGGCAAAGAAATTGTGGATCTGAAAAGCTGGTCAAATGACACAGACAAAATCTATTTTGTCCCATTTAATTTCGTGTTCACTGATATCTCACACATTGTCTCTCCTAAAGGATTGGACATTTCAGAACCACAGTAACACCCATTGCCCAATAAGGTGTTGCCGGTTCTTCATTTCGAACTGCCGCAGACAATCTGCAGACTGTTCTCCCAAGTTGGTGCCAGATCAAATTGCACGGCATTGCCACAGAGGCGATAAGTTTTGTAATCTCGACTCTGAATTTCTGAATCACTCATTGTCATGATCGCATGGTAATAACTCCTTAAATATTTTTTCTAACAACCAATTATTTTGTGCTTGCCAGTTTCTGCAAGCATTGATTCATTCAATCAAATTGAATATTACACCAGTCACAGTTTGGGAGACACGGATCTTGGATCAAAATATCCTGAAGAGGAATCTTCTTCTGTTCAGGGTAGGTCAAAGTTCACATCCTACCATTTCCTTCCAAGCCTTCTCATTCTGTAATATCTAAAATCGCTTCTGAAATCTCTAAATGTGCACACTATTGCATGTATAACATGAAATGACAGTGCAAATAGCTCGGGGATTGCAGAATGACTTCGGTAACATAAACTCTGAGTCTGAAACAATTCGTTATGATTGTTCCAAACTCTTGTTTTGACTTTTGTTTAAAAAGACATCCCTTTATTTCTGCAGAAGCCCTCCTTGGCTGTGAAAATACGTGTGGGTTAGTGCGATCGGTAACACAGTGGGAACGGTGTAAATGTCAACTAAACTTGAAAACACTGTGATAAAACTTTGCCCAATAATTCTCCGTGTTCAAATTCACGGAATTCCACAACACAATGCAGTTTTAATGACCGCGGGGAAGACAAACAATTCAGGATATGATTCTAACTGTCCTTCATTCCTAATTAATTTCAATTCCAACACATTTCTTTCTCAGCTCCTGCTTTGACAGACTATGACGATGCTGAGACTGAGACCCTGGACTCTCAGAGTGGGCACTTGCTGCTGAACCAGGACCCTGACGGTATCTTCACTTGGGAAAGTATCAGCGCTAATCTCGGCAGTCTGGGTGAGATAAATCAATAATTGTTCTGCTTTGTAGAAAGTCGATTGGGATCAGTACAAAATATTTTGATAAGAAATTGCAAAAGAATTAGGCCGTTCAGCCTCTCGAATCTGATTCGCCCTTCACCGGATCATGACTGATGAGACATTCATCACACTAACTCTCTTCTCTCTTCCCGGTCACCCTTGATCCATTTATTCATCAGCAATCTGTCTTAACTGTGCACAGGGACACTGCCTCCATAACTCTCTGTGCCAAGATTCACCACCCACTAAAAGGAGAAAACCTGCAAATTTCAGTCTTACGTTGGTGCCCCTTAATACTGAGACTCCTCAGTCTCAGGCGCTACAACCTTTAATGGGGACGACATCCTCTCAGCCTTTACCCTGTCAATTCCCATGACAACTTTATCTTTCAATGAGGTCACCTCTCATTCGTCTGAATATCAAATGCACGTAGCGCCAAACTATTTAGACTTTCTTTCTAAAATTATCCCCGCATGCCTGTAACCATCGTTTCGATTTAAAATCACCTTTAAATTAGATATCTGGATTGAAATGAACCTATAAATTAAATCGCATCATTCCATCAAGCTCGGTTCTTGTGACGCCATGTCAAGAAGCTCCAGACAAGGTCAGAGTGAAGGAGCTTGCTCTTTTGACCCACAGCTCCTGAAGGTACATTAATCCTGCTTTCTAATTAACTAGCTTCAGCTGAGGGGCTGTGAAAACTTGTTTTCAACCTGTGATTAAAATTCATCCAATCAAAATTGTAACGTTTAGTTGATCACTAATTGAAGTAACACACTTGTCTTCAGCTTGAAAATTCGAATTTCGTGGATATTACGAGGGATTCCTTGTCATTTTCTGATGTCCTTCATGGAATCCCATGCTGAGAGAACATTCTGAGTTGTTTATCAATTCCAAATATTACTGTAACCTCCTGCCCTCTTGTGTGGGATATAATACCTCTAGTTTGAAGTGAATTCCAGTCAATCAAATCATAATTTGGCACTTGGTTTTAGTCCCTGCCGCGAATTGTATTAAACAAAGCCCACTTTTCACGAAAATTTTCTTTACTGATCACAGTGCTCAGTAGATCCGCATTGATCCCGTCTTATGCGTCCCTTTCACGACAGCAAAATAAAATAATGCTGTCTGTGCATAAGCACGGACTCTTCACCGCCAATGGACAGTGACCATTCATCTCTGAAGTTTACATTACAGTCATCAACCGTATTTTATGACATTTTCCAATGGGAGTGCCGCAGTATAGGGATGTGACCTTCCCCACATGGTTTCTGCTTTGTGATTGCGGATTTTCAGTGGTGCATTACATTGAACATATCAGAGAGAACGCACAGTGTGCATTTGATAGAAATAAACTGACACATGAGCTGAAATATAACACAAGGACTTGTGAAGTGTTGATCTAATGGTGAAATGTTTGAAATTCTCACTCAATTCATTTCCTTTTACCGTTTCAGATCATCGTCATCAACAAATTCAGGATGTGACATCTTCAGACATATGACTTAAATCAAAGATGAGGCCCCTTCACTTTTCCACAAATATTGCCATGTTGATTATGCTGTAACTCCAGATATAAATGTTGCTGTTGTTTAAAATTAATTCCTTAATGTCAAGCTTAATGAATTATAATTTCTCTCTTCATTTTGCGTGCAAAACGAAACGTTGCATTCAATGAACAATGAAAATCAATGGAGAATGCATTCCGAGTATTGCACTGTCCGTATTGAAGCTGTTACATCGCATTACATCGTGGAACGGAGTCACTATTAGGATTCAAGATTTGATGTGAATATTTGTCAAGTGCATTTGAAATTATTTTGTAAAAACGTTCCTTTTTATGTCATTAAATAAAGATTAGGGCAGATAAATGGTTCCATTGTCTTCATTTATTGTAATTTCGATCATCACGGAAGTGAGGGGGAATGTCCACAGCATTTCCCCAGCAGCGAAATACAGCAGTGTTGATTTCAGCACTTCTACTAACACTCGGGACCATTGAGTGCGCCGGGAGATGTGAAGATGGTGGTCAGATTTCCAAATTCCCTTTTCGTTTTAATTCTCAAACTTTATATCCAGTAATCCATTCGTTTTCATTTACTCCAGATAATCCCCTACACTATCGCCCGACAATTCTAACCATCCTTTAGTTGTTACTGCCATTAATACATAAACATTCATTAGCTGAGACCGACATTTTATAAGTACGTAAATACAGGAAATGTTGGTAAAACTGAACAATTTAAACACAATTTTCCAAGGGGAGATTAAGAAAAGGAATGTTTAAATGTAGAGCCACATTACTCATGGTGTTTTCTGCCTGTTAACGTGCTGTATTCCTCGATGTGAGGTCCACAACTTATTTTCAACTATAGCTCTAGCTCGTTAGAGGGGTCAGTTTTCGTACAGAGTGTGCAGGAAGGTTTTTTTGACTCAGTATGTAGATAGGCCAACTAGAGGTGAGGCTACATTGGATTTGGTGCTGGGCAATGAGCCAGACCAGGTGTTAGGCTTGGAAGTTAGTGAACATTTTGGTGATAGTGACCACAATTCGTTTACGTTCACCTTAGTGATGGACAGGGATAGGCATGAAGCTGGGGGCAGTAGTTATAGCTGGGGGAAGGGTAATTATGAGGCCATCAGGAGAGAATTAGGGTGCATAGAGTGGACTAGGGAACTACAGGGACTGGGAACATCTGGAATGTGGTGCTTATTCAAGGAGCAGCTGCTGCGAGTCCTTGATAAGTATGTCCCTGTCAGGAAGGGAGGAAATGGTCGAGTAAGAGAGCCTTGGTGTACGAAAAAAGTTGATTTGCTGGTTAAGAAGAAAAAGGAGGCTTATGTCAGGATGAGGCTTGAAGGCTCAGTTAGTGCAATGGATAGCTATAGATTAGCCAGGAAGGAGCTAAAAAGTGAATTGAGGAGAGCTAAGAGGGGATACGAGAAGATGTTGGCTGATAGGATTAAGGAGAATCCTAAAGCTTTCTTTCGATATGTTAAGAATAGAAGATTGGTTAGGGCAAGATTAGGGCCAGTCATAGACAGAAGTGGGAAGTTGTGCGTGGAGCCTGAAGAGATTGGTGAGGCACTGAATAAATATTTCTCTTCGGTATTCACGCAGAGTGCTGGAAATGTAGCTATGGAGAGCACTGAGGCACAGGGTTGCAAATTGGGGAGTATTGTAGTGGATAGGGAGGATGTGTTAGAAATTCTCGAGGGTTTGAAGTTGGATAAGTCCCCTGGGCCGGACGGGATTTACCCTAGGATTCTCTGGGAGGCAAGAGAGGAGATTGCAGAGCCTCTGGCTCTGATCGTCAGGTCCTCGTTGGTTACGGGTGTGGTTCCGGAGGACTGGAGGATAGCGAATGTGGTCCCATTGTTTAAGAAGGGAAGAGAGACCTTCCAGGGAATTATAGGCCAGTGAGTCTTACTTCTGTTGTGGGCAAGGTATTGGAGAGAATTATTAGGGATAGGATTTATAGTTATTTCGAGAGAAATGAATTGATTGGGGATAGTCAGCATGGTTTCGTGAAGGGTAGGTCATGCCTTACTAACCTCATTGAGTTTTTTGAGAAAGTGACCAGAGAGGTGGATGGGGGTAATGCGGTTGATGTAGTATATATGGACTTTAGTAAGGCTTTTGATAAGGTGGCCCATGGAAGACTTCTACAGAAAATGCAGATGTGTGGAATAGAGGGTGATTTAGCTATTGGATTAGAAATTGGCTGGCAGATAGAAGACAGAGGGTGGTGGTTGATGGGAGATATTCATCGTGGAGTTCGGTGACGAGTGGTGTGCCTCAGGGGTCTGTTTTGGGGCCCTGCTGTTTGTAATTTTTATAAATGATCTGGATGAGGGTATTGAGGGATGGATCAGTAAATTTGCAGATGATACTAAAGTTGGTGGTGTGGTAGATAGTGAAGAGGGGTTTTTTAGTTTACAGAGTGACTTGGACAAGTTGCAGAGCTGGGCCGAGAGTTGGCAAATGGAGTTTAATGTGGAAAAGTGTGAGGTAATGCACTTTGGCAGGAACAATAAATGTGTAGAGTATAGGGCTAATGGTAGGGCTCTTAATAGTGTTGAGTAACAGAAGGATCTTGGTGTATGTGTCAATAGATCCCTGAAAGTAGGCAGTCACGTGGATAAAGTTGTTAAGAAGGCATATGGAGTCTTAGCTTTTATTGGTAGGGGGATTGAATTTAGGAGCCGCAGCATCATGTGGCAGCTGTACAAAACTCTAGTGCGGCCGCACTTGGAGTATTGTGTGCAGTTCTGGTCGCCACATTATAAGAAAGATGTGGAGGCATTGGAGAGGGTACAGAGGAGGTTTACTATGATGTTGCCTGGTATGGAGGGCAGGTCCTATGAAGAGAGGTTGAAGGATTTGAGGTTGTTTTCGTTAGAAAGGAGGCGGCTAAGGGGGGATCTTAGTGAAGCATATAAGATGATTAGAGGTTTGGATAGGGTGGACAGTGATAGCCTTTTTCCTAGGATGGAGAAAGCTAGCACGAGGGGACACACTTTAAATTAAGGGGTATGAGTTATAGGACGGATATCAGAGGTAGGTTCTTTACTCAAAGAGTGATTAGGGAGTGGAATGCCCTGCCTGCAGCTGTTGTAGATGCGCCAAGTTTGGTGGCGTTTAAGAGGTTAGTTGATAAGTATATGGATGAGAAGGGAATGGTTTAGTTAGAGGGGCATTGCTTTTTATTTTGGTCGGCACAACATCGAAGGCCGAAGGGCCTGTTCTGTGCTGTATTGTTCTATGTTCTATGTTCTATGCCTCCCGAGCAGGGCCCGCACCATACTGCAGCAGTTCAAGAAAGCAGTTCAACAGATTCTCAATGGCAATTAGTGATATGCCAACTGATACAAGAACACTATCACATGCAATCAAAATCCAAGAAAAAGTATTGCTGGCCGTATATATATATATATATATATTCTTTTCCAAATGCAATAATACTTACTCGCATTTCACTTATCTTCCAGAATGTCTCACACTATTCAATATTTCCAGTAACATGGTTTCAGGAATATCTGGTTCATTCTGATCCTCTGCTGATTTGCCAAAATCAGAATATTGAAACTTATTCATATCACCATTTGGTCAAAGTTTATCGACCCAAATCAATCCGATTGTTTTCTAACAACACTAAGAATCTATTAGGGACTGACACTAGATGGTACGCAGTGAAGAAAATTGCCCACCATCTTTCCAAGGGCAATTATTGATCCCCAATAACTACAATTTGCCAATAATTCTTGCAACTCAAAAAAGACCTTTAATGCATTTGTTCAGTTTATTGATTGATGAAGTTAATGTGAAATTCCTCTAATTGCCACAGTCAGGCGCCTGTCTGGGTCAATGCACCCAGCACGTCTTTTACAATATGGGAAAAAAAACAGGAGCACATGCAGACACGGGAAGAACGTGCAAACTCCAAAGAGAAGGTGACTCAAGCCAGGAATTGAACTTGGTCCCTGGAGCTAAGAGGCAGCAGTGGTAACTATTGTGCCATCCTTAATGTTAATACAAATATTATTGTTATTATTAATCATATTATCCATCGTCGTTACTGACGACGTCATTACTATCATCAAGGTGATTCAACAATGTTCATTTTATCAGAGTGGTACAGTGGTACTGCCGCCTAACAGCACCAGGGATCTGGAGTCAATTGCAGTCCCGAGTGCAGGGTTTACACATCATCCCGTTTTTGTGTGAGTTCCACACCACTGCACAGTTTTCATCCCACAGTGTGGGTTTGTTTGAAAGGCCTTGCTAAATTGCCCCTTGATGTCAGACAAATTGGAAGATTAAATATATGTCACAGGGATGAGGCGCAGGTAGGATTGTTGTTGTGCAAGCTCGATGGGCCGAATAGTCTCTTTCTACACTGTCGTGATTCTATGAGTATTATTTCAATTTTACTGCTGTAAATATTATTACTAATCATGAAAACATGAGTAGTCTGGACCCATTACCTCTGTTCTGATAAATGTCCTGTTCTAATAAGGAAGAATTGTATTGTAATCCGATCAGTGGTCCAGACAACAATGATCACAATTTGTCGTTATCTGAAGTCACATCCAGACCCATTATCATCACCATTAGGAACATGCAAGTGACTCACATCACCCCTTTCCATAATACCTTTACAGCAAATAAGGATGTAATTCCCACTTATTCAAGCTTCATGTGAACAGCAAATACACGTCAGCTTCCCTGACATTTGAGTAGTAGATATCTCGACCAGACCATTCTAACAAGTACGTACTTCATTCTTGCCCAACTGCAAGATAAGCCTTCCCTCAGCCATTGTTCACGATGTAGCACACCCACTCAACCAGATCACCTGCTATACTCCCACAAGTCCCAACTTATATTTTGTATATTAGCACCGCCTACGATGCTCTTTATGCAGCAACTCTTCCCAACCCCTTATGAACCTACTATATTTTCCATCCATTCAACAATTTGCTGGAATATGTCATCTAGCCCTCTCTGAATTGGGAGAAATGATGGCACAGTGGTAAGCACTGCTGCCTCACAATGTCAGAAATTCATCTTTGATCCCCGAATTGGGTCACTATTTGTGTGCACTCTGCACATTGTTCTCCTGTCTCTGTGGATTTCCTCTGCCTTCTCTGGTTTCCTCTCACTTTGCAAGCAACTGCTTGTTAGGCGGTTTGGCCATGTTAATTTTTTCCTGAGTGCAATCTAACAGGCACAGATTGTGTCGACTCGGGGATTTTCAGATCAACTTCACTGCAGCATCCATTTAAGCCTACTTGTTCCAGTAATTAATAAAATTTTAATATGTGTAACAAATGACATCACAACAGACAGTGCACATGGAATATCTGTCCCATTTCCATTAAATATGCTACAGCAAACTAGCTTTCTGGAACGCAAATATCTGCATGCAACAATTAGCCATAACCAAGAATGAGGCACCCGTTATCAACCAATCATAATTCTACTTGATTGGTTTATCCTCCTATGGCACATGGTATCATTTCAAATTCCTTACACCTGAAAGTCTATTAGATCAAAACAACATAACCAGGTAGCCGACATATTTCCCTTCTGTTCCTGGTTCTCTGCATTTACTTCCTGATGCTACTTTCCTACTTCTGTTTTGTCCAACTAACGACTATGAGATCCATAGTACTTTATGATAACAGCAGGGCCTCACTATCCTTCAAACAGAAATCAGCCATGAGCCAACTATCACAACATCTGCCCATCAGTAGATTTGAAGTAACATTTTGAAATGCTTGATGCAATTATAACTGCCATTTATTTACAGATTAAACGGATTTTTCAATGTAATTTTGAACTGCTCTCTGATTTTTTTCTGTGTCACTGCATAAATACATGTATGTATTTGTGCAGCAACTCAGGAGCTGGAGCATGAAACCCAATTCCTGAACAAACGAATGTAGATACATAGATTCATATCCTAAATATTACATCCTTCTCCATATTGAATAAACCATAAATACTGACCATAATATAATGACATTGGCTGAAATAGCAAATAATAAATGATTGATTTCCTTCGACCCTCCATCTCTGGGTCTCTAGTATTCTCCCCACTTTTGTGAAACTGCAGTCTTCTTCGGGCTTTGCTGGCGAGTAGAATGTGTCTGATGGTGAAGACATTAAGCAGCAAAATCAAGACAAACAGAATTGCCAGAGTTAGAATGTAATGAATAAACTCAATAATTCCCCAGATCAAAGAAATCATATCTGTGATGGGTACCTTACAAAAACAAGGTTGATTTCCCTGCCAATACGTTTCTGCCTGCATGAAATACCAGGAAATGCCCTTCAAACAGCTCAGTGTAGTCACTGTTCCTAAAACAACTGCTGCTGTTTTCTCAGTGCAATATTTTGTTTTCAGCTGCTTGCAACAAATGGCTACAAATCGATCGATCGTGAAAGTGACAGTCAACCAGATGGAACGGTCGGTGGCTGAATAAAGAAGGATGGCGTGAATGTTGCACATGGGAATGGACAACAAGAAATGAAATTGCTCCCGAAAAACGATTGGAATTTGCCTCAAAATGACGTCGAATATAATAACCATTAGATCTGCTGTTGCCATAGCGATCAGGTAGCGTGTCACACATTTAGAAAGACCACATTTTCCTCGGGCTAGAATCACAATCGTCAAGATATTAACTGTGGGGAAGGGAAAGAAACACCGTTACTCACAATCAGGCTCAATGCAAAATAACTGCTTTGACTGAGTATTAAATACTTTGTCAAATATGTAGAACATAGAACATAGAACAATACAGCACAGAAAGGCCCTTCGGCCTTCGATGTTGTGCCGACCAAAATAAAAAGCAATGCCCCTCCAAACTAAACCATTCCCTTCTCTTCCATATACTTATCAATTAACCTCTTAAACGCCACCAAACTTGGCGCATCTACAACAGCTGCAGGCAGGGCATTCCACTCCCTAATCACTCTTTGATTAAAGAACCTACCTCTGATATCCGTCCTATAACTCATACCCCTTAATTTAAAGCTGTGTCCCCTCGCGCTAGCTTTCTCCATCCTAGGAAAAAGGCTATCACTGTCCACCCTATCTAAACCTCTAATCATCTTATGTGCTTCAATAAGATCCCCTCTTAGCCGCCTCCTTTCTAACGAAAACAACCTCAAATCCTTCAACCTCTCTTCATAGACCTGCCCTCCATACCAGGCAACATCCTGGTAAACCTCCTCTGTACCCTCTCCAATGCCTCCACATCTTTCTTATAATGTGGCGACCAGAACTGCACACAATACTCCAAGTGCGGCCGCACTAGAGTTTTGTACAGCTGCAACATGATGCTGCGGTTCCTAAATTCAATCCCCCTACCAATAAAAGCTAAGACTCCATAAGCCTTCTTAACAACTTTATCCACTTGACTGCCTACTTTCAAGGACCTATTGACACATACACCAAGATCCTTCTGTTCCTCAACACTATTAAGAGCCCTACCATTAGCCCTATACTCTACACATTTATTGTTCCTGCCAAAGTGCATTACCTCACACTTTTCCACATTAAACTCCATTTGCCACCTCTCGCCCAGCTCTGCAACTTGTCCAAGTCTCTCTGCAAACTGTAACACCCCTCTTCACTATCTACCACTCCTCCGACTTTGGTGTCATCCGCAAATTTACTAATCCATCCTTCAATACCCTCATCCAGATCATTTATAAAAATTACAAACAGCAGGGGCCCCCAAAACAGACCCCTGAGGTACACCACTTGTAACCGAACTCCACGATGAATATCTCCCATCAACCACCACCCTCTGTCTTCTATCTGCCAGCCAATTTCTAATCCAATTAGCTCAATCACCCTCTATTCCACACATCTGCATTTTCTGTAGAAGTCTTCCATGGGCCACCTTATCAAAAGCCTTACTAAAGTCCATATATACTACATCAACCGCCTTACCCCCATCCAACTCTCTGGTCACTTTCTCAAAAAACTCAATGAAGTTAGTAAGGCATGACCTACCCTTCACGAAACCATGCTGACTATCCGCAATCAATTCATTTCTCTCTAAATAACTATAAATCCTATCCCTAATAATTCTCTCCAATACCTTGCCCACAACAGAAGTAAGACTCACTGGCCTATAATTCCCAGGAAGGTCTCTCTTCCCCTTCTTAAACAAGGGGAGAGTTGCAGAGCACTGCAATTGATACACATTATTTGGCATTCAGCAAGGATTTCAGCAAGATCTCGCATGAGGAACTCGTCAGTAAGTTAACAGCACGTGGCACCAAGGCGACTAAACTAATTAAACATGAATGTGCAGGACTGAGAATGTCATATTGAATCTATTTCTTGTACTGGAAATCTGCATCCAGGGATGAGAAGCAGTAATGCAAGTAGAGTCTTTGCTGTTTGCTGAGAACATTAATTAATACACATATAAACATTGAAGATACGATTAATAAGCTCGCAGAAGTCATGCAAATTTCTAATCAGAAAAATTGGTAGGAAGATTACACAATGATACAAACAGGTTGGCCAGGTCAATACATAGTCTCAAATGTAATTTAAACTTAAGAACTGCAAACCAAATACATTTTTGGTGATTGAACAAGGCAAGGGAATACAGAACAAATGAGAAAATGTTGGGAAGTACAAACGGCCAGATGGAATGTGTTGTGCAAGCACGAAAATTCGTAAGTTTGTTGCACGGGCAGTTAAGGGTGTGCTGAGCTGTTTGGGGTACTTGCCTTCATTATCCATATAACATAAGTTCCTGAAAGGTATGATGCAGATAAAATACTCGTTGGATTAACTGGAAACCCGAAAAACCAAAGTCACCTCGGGCCGACTATTTTGTGATGACAACTCAGCCTTCAATACCATTATCCCTACGAAACTCATCACCAACCTCAGACCCCAAATCCTGAACGCCTCATCCAACGACAGCAATCACTAAGGAAAGGCAACATCCTCAAGTACCATCCTCAAAACTAGTGCACCACAGAGCTCTCTTCTCAATCTCCTACTCTACTCCTTATATATCTATGACTTTGTGGCCGAAGTCCCATCCAGTTCCATTTTCTGTTTCGCTGACGACACTGTCGGATCACAAATAAACAGAAGACATAGAGCAGGACTGAGACAAAGCATCTAGTGAACCGATGCAGTCACAATAATCCCTCCCTCAATGTTAACAAAATCAAATTGTTCATCATCCACTTCAGGAAATGAGATAAGAATATGCCCCCTCCCCTCCTCATCAATGGGAATGAAGTATAAATCATCGTGATCTTCAAGTTTTAGATGTCCAGATGACCAACAATCTGTCATATTAATCCCCCCCCCAAATAAAAACGCGATACTGAAGTAAAAAAAGCCCATCAACGCTTCTATTTTCTCTGAAGACTAAGGGAAAGTGGTACAACAACTACTTCAGCAACTGTTAGAGATACACTATCGAAAACATTCTTTCCGGTAGCAGCAAAGCATGGCATGGTTTCTACCCTGCCCAATAGAAAATACAAAAAAAAATCTGGAATGTAGCTTAATCCAACATGCAAACCAACCTCCCATTCACTTACTCTGTCGATATTTCCCGCTGCCTCGGCAAAGTGGCTAGATTTAAGGACTTCACGCATTCCAGACATTCTCTTCCTTATCTCCTTCAATCAATAAAAAAAAATACAGAAAAGATTGTGGTTAAGTGCCAACCGACTCAAAAAACTCTTCCGTCTTGCCGTCAAGGCAATGAATGGGCCTCTGCATTAAACTCATCTTAGCTATGACTGTAGCACTACAGTCTGCACTCTCTCATTTCCTTATCTTGAATGGTATGCTTTACCTGTACATTTCTGCACACAAAAAATGTTTTACTCTCTGTTAAAACATGACAGTAGTAAATAAGATCAAAGGTGGAGAACAGTTCGCCGTCCTCTTCGCTACACTGAAAATTGCATGTTATTGCAATCCAAAACGTGCAGTGGAGATTATCCAGGGGATGGTCTGTGAAAAGTCTTTTTAGATGTGAAGACATAATGGTTAATCAGGGATTGTTACCCTTGAAGAAAAGAAGGTTGAGCAGATACTACAATAAATTATGCCAATTCAATTGAAGATCAGATGGAAATGTCACTCCTAATAGAGGCGTCAATTACAAATTGCATAAGTGAACTAAATGCTGCAGGAAAATTCGAGATTTGATGAAAACCATTTTCAACAAGAAGACATTGGGAATCTAGTGTCCGTTGCCTACATGAGTGCCAGAGATGAACACCATCAGGACGTTTATGATTAGTTAGATTAGCAATTCAAACAGCACAACAAAGCTATGGGCCAAGTAAAGTGAAATAAAATCAAAATGTATGGCTGATTGAAGGGCTGGCACAGGTTCAATGGGCCAAAGGGCCGCTTTATTTTCTAATATTCTACTGTCTGACGAATTGATTAGGATCCAAAATATATCAACAAAGTCTGGGATAAAAAGGGATGTTGTTGAATTAGGACACTAGTAAATCTATAACTCATCATTTGTAGGCAGGTACGTGGAGTGTAAGGTAGATATGATTATGAACATCCAAGCACGATGTAACAAAATCATGTGTTTGTTTCCAGAAAAAGATGAAGTGAGACTGGCAACGTTCAGAATGGTTACAGAGCTGGATATGGACGGCCATGATACCGAAACACATATGTGTTAGGATATTTTGAACGCCAAATTGGCTCCTAGATTCTGACAGCGTGATGCACTCTTAGCACACTTCCAGAGAATGTTACGGCAAGCTTTCTGACGGTCAGTGAAAGCACAGTTTTTAGATTATACAAAAGAAGAATGGGCCGAAGGGCCTGTTTCCCGTGCTGTGTTGCTCTCTTAAAAAAGAACCTAGCAGTATCTGAACATCTGGCATCCTACACATAATAGTTAACACAAATTCTTCCAGGGAACAGGGATTGCACATTTACATGGACAGAGTGACAAAAGTGGGAGTGATATCTCTCCTCATGCGAAATAAGAAAAAAAAAACTTTTTGTGATTTTTTAAAAAAATATATAATTAGATTACATATATAAAAACATCGAGTTTTTATATATGCAATATAATGTTGATATTACCAAGACACAGTTAAGCAACATTGATGATTGAGAGAACATGGAATTTAAACTCAGTTCAGCGTTAAAGGAGAGACCTCAGTTGTTGCCCTGGGAGAGGGCTGGAATCAATAAGGTTGTAAACTCAGATTGTGAGATTAACGGAGGTCAGCGCATACCCGACATAATCAACACTATATCAATATAACATTAAAGCAAAGTGTTTGGATTCTGGAATCTGGAACAAAATCAGAAAACGCTGGGAAATCTCACCAAGTCTGACAGTGTCTGTGGGGAGAGAAGAGAAACAGCATTTCGAGTCTGGATGACCCTGTCAGTAAAGGCACAATCAATTTAGTTCAACATTGTTCATATAAAAAGCTTATAACTACTTACTTGGTACATCGATGATAGCGAGAAATGGATAGTAACCAGCTTGAATAACGTTAAGGATGCATTCGAGCCGCCAAAACGGTGACATAGTTTCATAAAACGTAAAAAGACAGAGAAGAGCCACACATAAAGCTCTATCCGACGCTGTAACATTCCAGGTTGTTATATACGAGTTCTCATCCATTTCGTTCAACTTTCCAATCAGTTGTCCTCAGATTCTGATCTGCTATTGAACCATTCAACCGACTGTTCTCAGATCCCCACCCTGTGTTGTAAAATACTGTTGCTGTCAGGTTCCGAACAATCCCTCATTCTTGGAGCTATTAATAGTTGTCACAATCTCTCCAGAGGCACAGCTGGGTTCTAGGGAGAATGAAATTAATTACAGTTACTGAACAAACTGGTTTGGTTATGCCCTTACAATCGATTTTGTGCCAAAATAACATGGAATAACACGTGGTGGATAACATAGAATTGTTGAGGGAAAGGATATCGGAAATATTGTATTCACTGATAAACTGAGCCAACGAGAAGTTATTCAGTTTTATTTTAGGATGTGATTTTTTTTTTTTAATGGAGAGATTAAACGTTATGAAACGTGTGAATTCAGCCTGTTGGTCAGATATTGCTGATGCTGGAAGCTTGAGAGGCCACAAATAAATGCAGAAAGTTGTTTTTGTTGTTGTTTGTAAAGGGAATGCAATAAATGGAAATGATCACAATATGCGAATGGAAAATTATTTGATGAACTCAGTCAAGTTATTGGTAGTATCTGACAGGGAAAGTGATGTTCATGTTATGTGTATGGTCTTCACGAAATTGTGTAATCAAGAGCAACATAAAATAATTGTCATGAAAACTACTATGTATTGGTTCACGGGTAGTGCCCGTGTCGGTGTGATTTTGCCAAAAGAACAGAAGAATGGGAAAGGTCTATTTTTCATATGACACCAGTATTGCATAAATGAAAAACAGTGAGCAGTTGGGGCTTTGCATCAAGAAAAGCCAAAGGAAAAATAAGTTACATTGGAGATAAGGAGAGATGAATGGTAAAAATATATCAGATTACTATGCTTTGATGACTTATTAAGTCTCAGCTGGAGTAGTGTGCCTCATTCTAAACACAAAAATATTTAAATTGTATCTATTTAATATTCAAACGCACAGCTTACATTACACTGCAGTGAAGCGACTGTGAAATTTCCCTATTTACTATATATATATATATATATATATATATATGTATGTCGGCCCTGAATACTTACTCTCAGCTGTGAAATATGGCACACAGGGAAGGAGTTAAACGTTCTTAATCGATTGCACCTTTGGTGTTGTCAGTCAAGACCAATATTTGAGAGGCAGATTCTACCACAAACTGTGATATTGATGCTGCCAATTGGCATGGCTGGTTTTAATATTTGACTTTGGCACCTTTTTCCAAGATCCTACAGTCACGGATAAATGTCAAGATAAACGCCACCTTACAAATGGTGTCACTATTTCTCTCTTTCTACGAGTATACTTGGATTCAGTACATTCTTGGAACTTTATGGTCTTTGCTGTATCGTGTTTGTGAAGCTTTGTTGTCTCATGTAGCTGAGTCGCCAGTCAGGAAGTCACATGTATGCAAAAGTGTTCCATCCTGTGGCCATGCCTGATCCTCCAAAGTTGTCTCTGGAGAACCATTCCCACTAAAAGTTAAGTTGTTCCTTCGTTAGAGTTCAGAATTCATGATTGATGTTCAATCAGCATAGGCCCAAGACGAGAGAGCAGATGAAAAGAAACAAAATTATATTCTAGATCACTAAGTTTAGCAAGTTTTCCATAGCCATTGCGTTTGGTATCTGGAATATATATGTCATAAAACAACAGTCCCAGTTTCATGTTACCGTACACGCGTGCTCGAGTTGTTCAAAGATATTGGCTACTTTCTCCATCGATGCTTCGAGCTCTGCTTCAAGGGTAGTGATGTCTATCACACCAATCTCAATTTGTTTGCATTGATTAACCTCTTTTAGTGGATTTCCATTTGGATTAATCATTGACACAAACACGAAAAGAAAACTGGACTCACCACTAATGCTTTACTTGCAAGCCTTTTCGGAAAGAAACAGTTCAAGTTGGCTGAGAGAAACTCAATGAGTTATTTTCGCAAAATTTCCATGACTACCTGGGCTGGTGAATTAACCATTTTATCACCAGACATGTACACGAACTCTGTTACCTCATTCCCCATGTGAGATATTGTCTGGAGATTAAAATTGGAGATTGTCTCAGTGTGTAATATATGTATTTTGTGCAGTTATCAGACACTAATCTCATTGAGAATGGGAGTAGGTAGACTATGCTGCACTCTTTTGGTGGTGGTGGTTATAGGACGGATGTCAGAGGTAGGTTCTTTACCCAGAGGGTGGTAAGGGTATGGAATGCCCTGTCTGCGTCAGTTGTAGATGCGCCAAGTTTGGTGGCGTTTAAGAGGTTAGTAGATAAATTTATGGACGAAAAGGGCATGGTTTAGGTTAGAGGGTCATTGATTTTTTCCTAATTGGTCGGCGCAACATCGAAGGCCGGAGGGCCTGTTCTGCGCTGTAATGTTCTACGTTCTATGTTCTCTGTACTTCCAATGTTCGACATTGCCAATGTTTAACCTTGCATGGTGGCACAGTGATTAACACTGTGGCCTCAAAGTGCCAAGAACCGCGGTTCAGTTCGGAGTTTCGGCTTGAGTCACTGTCTGCACGTTCTCCCGATGTCTGCGTGGAATTCCTCTGGGTGCTCCAGTTACCTCCCACGTTCCAAAGATATTACGAGGGTTAGAAGGATTGGCCATAAATTGCCCCTTCGTGTCCAGAGATCACTGGGATATAATGCATGGGCTTATTGAGTTGGACAAACAGCCATGATTGCGACCAATGGTAGAACAGACTCGAAGGACCAAATAGTCTCCTCTTGCTCCATTCTTCCATATTTCTATGTCAGGTTAGGAGGGGTTGGGGCAGAGTGATGCTAAGTTGTGAGATCTTCTCAGTTTTGTTCAAGGGTTAGAGGGGAGCGAGTCGAGCTGGAGGAGAGGTTGGGTTGAGCTGGGGGGAAATGGATCTAGTTAGATTGTGTTTCGTGCAGACTCAATATACCGAACCGGCTTCTTCTGCAGGGTCGAATTCTGCGATGCACTGGATTTTGCTAACTTTAAAAAAAAACTATTTCCAAGATAATTCTCTCGATTTTACAGAATGAATCTTTGAACATTAAAAACATAATCAGTTGAAAAGACAATTGCAGCCTTTATTAATATTTTATCTATTCTCGACCAAAAAATAAAGTTCAAAACAGTTTGTTCCCATGGTGCAGCTCTTGCTGTGCAATTCCACAGGTTTCGGTGACACAGAGAACAACTCCACTGGAATCCAAAGTTTCTACCTCCACTCTCACACCGTGCCCCCATTTACCTGCCAGTCATCAACCTCAACAAAAGTTCACACATTTTTAGCAGAGAAAGTTTCACTGTTGACTCTGGTGAAGCAGGGTGATCATACCTTAATCCATAACAGACAGGGAGACAGACACACAGACACACGTACACACACACACACGTACACACACATACGGTAAATGTTACTTCAACTATTTCTGGAAATGTTAAAATCCTGAATGCAGGGGTTAGTTAAAGAGATTCCAATCCAAAGGTGAAATGTGTTTCTGCTTTACACTCTCAACCTCAGAGATGAGTTGGCAAAATAGATACAGAACTGGCTTGGTCATAGAAGATAGTGGATAGTAGTGGAAGTATGTGTTTTTGAATGGAGGGCCATGTCCTAGGATGGACCTAAAAAGCATGGAGGGTCACGGGTTTAGGGCTAAGGGGGTATTGTATAATTTGGATGCTAGAGGGAGTTTTTTCACACAGAGGGTGGTGGGGGTATGGAATGCGCTGCCAAATAAAGTGGTGGAGGCAGGTACGCTGGAGTTATTTAAGAAATACTTAGATGGGCACATGAACAGTATGCGAATGGGGGGGTATAGAAAACTGATTTGAAGTAGGGATCATTAGCCTTGGGAGTTCCTGGGAAGTGTGTAAATAGATGATGATATTGATGTACTTGTTTTTATCCTACAGGTGCTTTGGTCCCCCTTGTTGCCTAACGAAGGGCATACACGCGATGGGTCGTGGGAGGGCTGCTCTTGGATTTTTTTTCAAGAGTATCCTAGTGCTTCACGTTGTTAGTGTACGCTTGACCTGGACCATTTTGATGGGCAACACGACGACTCAGTGACTATCGTTGTGCTGTGCAGATACAATAATTTGGGCCTGTGTCTGTGGGAGTTTGCGCATTCTCCCCGTGCTTGCGTGGGTTTTCTCCGGGCGCTTCGTTTTCTTCCCATATCCCAAAGATGTGCTCTTAGGCTAATTGGCAAAACAAATTCTCTCTAAATTGTCTCAAATTTGGTTTTTAATGCATAGTTCTATAAACATAGACAGGGATCGGGGGTAGCGGTGGGAACATCGGGGTGGCGGCGCGGGCTCATTGGTCCGAAGCGCGGGCTCATTGGTCCGAAGGGCCTGTTTCCCATGCTGTTTTGTTCTTTGTTCTTTGATCAGTGCGAGGACTATTGCTATTTGTAGTATATATAAATTATTCGGACAAAAATATAACTGGTTTGATTACTAAGTTTGTGGACGATACGATAATTGAAGGATTGACAAACAAAGATGAGGACCATGAGAGGATACAACAGGATATGGATGAGTTGGAAACTTGGGATAGCAGATGTAGGATAATCTAGGCAAATGTGAGGTAATGCATTTTGGGAGGTTTAATAAGGACAGGGAATATACAGTAAATAGCAAAACCCTTAACAGGATTGATAGGCAGGGGGAACTGGGGGTTCAAAAACACAGGCTGGAAAGTGGCAAAGCAGGTAAACAAGATAATCAAGAAGGCCTACGGCATGCTTGTCTTTATCAGCCGGGACACTGAGTTTAAAAATTGGCCAGTCATGTTGCAGCTTTGTAGCACTTTCAGCCGCATATGGAATATCGTGCTCAATTTTGGTCGCCACATTACCAGAAGGATGTGTGGAGGCTTTGGAGCGGGGACATAAAAGATTTACCAGAATATTACTTGACATGGAAAGCATTAACTATGAGGAGAGGTTGGAGAAACTTGATTTGTTTTTACTGAAATGACGGAGGTTGAGAAGTGACCTGGTAGAAGTCTACAAGATTATTTGGGGCGTGGCCAGAATGGATTGTCCGAAGTGTTTCCCCAGGATGGAAGAGTGAATTACTAGGGGTCATAGGTATAAGGTGTGAGC
This sequence comes from Sphyrna mokarran, assembly GCA_024679065.1. NCBI lineage: Eukaryota > Metazoa > Chordata > Chondrichthyes > Carcharhiniformes > Carcharhinidae > Sphyrna > Sphyrna mokarran. Next base: position 5,201,334 of record JAGIQG010000031.1, read on the forward strand.
GACGAAGTTTAAAGGAGATATACGAGGCATATGTTTTTCATAGATAAGTTAGGTTCCTGGAACTGGCTGTCAAAGGGAAGTATGCAAGCAGAAAGTATAGTGAGGTTTAAGGGGCGGCTGGGTGGGAATAGAGGGGTATGATCCCAGGGAAGGTAGGATGATTTACTTCACTCGGGCAGCATGATTAGTGCAGGCTCGAAGGGCTGAAGGGCCAGCTCCTGTGCTATAATTTTCTTTGTTCATACAACCGTTGACATTCCCGCACAAAAACACAAACACAAGCATTATCTCGCACAGTCAGGCACCGCAAAACACGGAGATTCACAATCATGGAAAAATTCACACACCCACACCCACACACACACACACACACACACGGACACATACTGCACCTGCACATCCTATACATATCTCTCCACACACACACACACACACACACACACACACACACACGGGCACATACTGCATCTGCACATCCTATACATATCTCTCCCCACACACATACATACACGCAAAACACACATACACACAGACACGTGCACACACACACTCACATACTGACAAACTTACCCACATGTTCACTGGCACAAAGGAACATTCGTTGAGAAACCAATATAAATCTGGACATTTGCACATTCTTACCCACGTATGCAACACAGAAAAACTTAAAGAGAGAAACACCGAATCTCTCAACATAAAACCCTCAGCCACACACTCACGGAAACACACAGCACAAACCACAATAAGCAACAAACTCATGAACTGCAGTGGTTAACAAATTCAGCGCCCCTTAGTCGAATGAAATTTAAGTTAGACAACAAGTGATAACATTTCCTTTGAAAATGTATCCCTAACACGAAAGCAAAAACAAAAAGAACATTGGCGCAACATTACATATGATGAAAGCCTCGGCAATGCCGGTTCTTTTTCCCTTGCTCCTTATAGCACACTGAGCAGATGCAAGATGTAGCATAGAAATTTGGAATTCACAATTTCAGTCTGTTCCTGTACATGCGCTTCTGTTTTCTTTAGTTTCAGAACGTATAATTTATTTTGGACTTTCCCTAAGGTCTAGGAAAGATATATGATGTCAAATATTACCATTGTTTTTTTTTAACTGTCTATTTTACCATGATTGATATTACCTGATGTTTGCCAGTTAGTTCCTTTTCATCCATTTGCAGTTACAGATGCCAGAATCATTAAAAGCGTCACATTGAATCAGGGAAATTCTTCAAAGATTATGAATTAATCATTTTTCAAATTCGTAACGTTTCTTTCGAAAAAACTATTCATATCGTTGATTATTTAAATTAACTTTATTGTGTTGTCTCGTCATTGGTAATTTCACTCAGTACTGCTCAGTATGTGACATGATGTATGTTACTGAGTCCTCGAAGAGAAAGGGTTAATGCTGCTGCTCTGTAATTGTAATGAACATTCCTAATTTTACAATCTTTACGACTAGTTATTTGAAATTAAATGCTTGCTGGTTAATTTGTTAAATGCTTTTTGGGAATCACTGGAATGATGAATCAAATAGGTGCAGTGAAGCTAAAAAAGAGGAACTAACAGTAAACTGTAGTTTACAGTGAGTGCGAATCTCAAAAGACCATAAGACCATGAGTTATAGGAGCAGAACAACTATTCTGATCATCGAGTCTAATCCACCATTTAATCACGGCTGACAATTTTTTCAATCCCATTATCCCGCCTTTCCCCCATAATATTTGATCACATGACTAATCAAGAACGTATTTACCTCTGTTTTAAATGTACTAAATGAACTGTCCTGTCTTTTATGACAATAAATTCCACAGATTCAGCACCCTCTGGTTGAAGAAATTCCTCCCTTTCTCAGTGCTAAAGAATAATTTTATTCAGAGGCTGTGCCTTCGGATCACAGTTTTTCGGATGAATGGAAGCATCAGAAGTCTTGCCCATGGAAGACTTCTGCAGAAAATGTAGATGTATGGGATAGAGGGTGATTTAGCTAATTGGGTTAGGAATTGGCTAGCAGATAGAAGACAGAGGGTGGTGGTCGATGGGAGATATTCATCCGTGGAGTTCGGTGACAAGTGGTGTACCTCAGGGGTCTGTTTTGGGTCTCCTGATGTTTATAATTTTTTATAAATGATCTGGATGAGGGTATTGAAGGATGGATTAGTAAATTTGCAGATGACACTAAAGTCGGTGGAGTGGTAGATAGTGAAGAGGGGTGTTATAGTTTGCAGAGAGACTTGGACAAGTTGCAGAGCTGGGCCGAGAGGCGGCAAATGGAGTTTAATGTGGAAAAGTGTGAGGTAATGCACTTTGGCAGGAACAATAAATGTGTAGAGTATAGGGCTAATGGTAGGGCTCTTAATAGTGTTGAGGAACAGAAGGATCTTGGTGTATGTGTCAATAGATCCCTGAAAGTAGGCAGTCAAGTGGATAAAGTTGTTAAGAAGGCATATGGAGTCTTAGCTTTTATTGGTAGGGGGATTGAATTTAGGAGCCGCAGCATCATGTTGCAACTGTACAAAACTCTAGTGCGGCCGCACTTGGAGTATTGTGTGCAGTTCTGGTCCCCACATTATAAGAAAGATGTGGAGGCATTGGAGAGGGTACAGAGGAGGTTTACCAGGATGTTGCCTGGTATGGAGGGCAGGTCTTATGAAGAGAGGCTGAGGGATTTGAGGTTGTTTTCGTTAGAAAGGAGGCGGCTAAGAGGGGACCTAATCGAAACATATAAGATGATTAGAGGTTTAGATAGGGTGGACAGTGATAGCCTTTTTCCTAGGATGGAGAAAGCTAGCACGAGGGGACACAGCTTTAAATTAAGGGGTGATAGTTATAGGACGGATATCAGAGGTAGGTTCTTTACCCAAAGGGTGGTTCGGGAGTGGAATGCCCTGCCTGCAGCAGTTGTAGATGCGCCAAGTTTGGTGGCGTTTAAGAGGTTAGTTGATAAGTATATGGAAGAGAAGGGAATGGTTTAGTTTGGAGGGGCATTGCTTTTTACATTGGTCGGCGCAACATCGAAGGCCGAAGGGCCTGTTTTGTGCTGTAATGTTCTATGTCTATGTCTATGTCTATCTTATCCACGTTCACTCTATCCAGGCATTTCAGTATTCTCTAAGTTTAATTGAGAATCCCTTATCCTGTGATACAGGTTCAAAATTGCTAAGGACACTCCAAATTTGGTTTGACAAGAGCCTTATATATCTTTAACAGTACACAACTGGTTTTGGCGAAACAGATTATGTTAATTCCTAAATGCGGCAAAGACCTTGAGGTTAACAAATAAAACTCAGCTTATAGTCATTTATTACATGCTAGTGTCCCAGATTGTTCTGTTGTCATTGGCCCAACAAGAAGAGATTTAGGTGCAACTTCCAGTCACTTTGTCATTCACTGGGAGTTGTGTTAATGATTTATCTGCTGTCTGTGTTCACCCTGAACAAATATTATATTGGAGAGATGATAAAGTTTGAAATGTAATAACTAATATTGTAATGTATCTGGGAGCACAGCGGATTTAATAAAGGCTGGAATACAGACAAGGAAATGAGGGGGAGGCTGTTGATTTGAATGAATGGTTCTTATTGTAGAGAGGGGTGGATGGAGAGAAGGAGAGAGACATAGATAGAAAGGGATGGATGGAGGGAGGGAGGGATGGACGGAGGGAGGGAGCTTGGGATGGAATGAGGAAGAAGTGGATGGGGTTAATTTTGAGAAGCTGTTTACATTTGAAATTGCTCCCAGTGCCTATGGCCAGCTGAACTGGGAAAGACTTTGGGCAGAAGCTGCGCTGGTGCGACGGCCGTTTCAACTCCTGGTCACCAGGGGTCACTCTATCAATCCCAGCTGCTCCTCCCAGTGTTGTTTGCGCCCGGCCGCTGCTCTTTGCCGGAGCTTCCGTTGTCTGTGGAGGGGCGGGACCATCGCCATATTGTTGTGAAGCAACTACCAGCCCCTCTCTGCCGTTTAATTTCCAGGTAGAAAGAAAAAGTGGGGGAAACTCCTAGCCGGAAACCCCCCAGGAACGTATATATGTATATATTTAAGAGCCAGTGGCAGAACAGCGGACGTGAAGAACATTGTCTAAGACTGCACCGCGCTGGTCACATTGGAAACAAAGAAAATGAAGCGACCTTTGTGAATCGAGCAGAAACCAATAATGTGATGAGATGATAGGAATAAAAATCATCAACATTTAAAGGAGATTAACATGTAGTTGCCCTGTTCATGTGCTTGAGGCGAATTCTCCCAGAGGGCATAGCGCGGGCCAACGCTCGCTGCCTCCCTGCGATGGCCGCCGGCCCTGTCGCCTGGCAACACAAGATGGCCGGCAGCGAATGGTGTGTCCGTGGTGCAGGCGCAGGTCTCCCTGCAGTCCATTGTCCAGACGGCCACCGGTGGATGTTGTTGGGATGGTGCAGCAGATGGAGCAACAATCCCAGTTTCACTGGAGCGGAAGAAACTACAATTCTGCTCCCTGTTGTACAGACCTCTCCAGTTTCTGCATTTCAGAGTGTTTAAAGTCAGCGAGTGAATTGTCACCGCAACAACTTGGAACACTTCCCCAGGGATCAAACTGCCCCCACTTAAAAGCATAGACAGAGCATCTTACCGGATTCCATGAATCCCACATTTTTGCCCTCAAATCCCCCTATCTCACATATCTTTGGAATGTGGGAGGAAACCGGAGCACCCAGAGGAAATCCGCGCAGACACGGAGAGAATTTGCAAACTCCATATTGACCCAGGGCTGGAATCGAACTCGGATCCCTGGTGTCGTGAGGCAGCAGCGCTACACACTGTGTCACTGTGCTGTCACTCGGCAAATGATTTTGGGTTGAACATAAGGCTAGCAAGGTTTTTTTCACTCATTTGATTAAGGGTGTGGGGGAAGGAATGGGCACGAGACTAACTCAGCGTTGCCTCAGTATCCTCATCCTTCCTTTGTTTCTTAATTTAAAAAAAAATCCTCCAGCTGGCTCAGAAGTAGGGCAAGCAGAAAGCAGTAAAAAGGCTACGGCATAGAAAGAGGCCTTTCAGCCCATCACATCTGCAGCTGCTCGAGAAATATAAACAGGCATTCCATTCTAATCCCACCTTCTAGTGATCCAGCCCAGAGCCCGATCTTCACGAGTTGCAACATTTCAGCTTTAGATCTGGGTGTCAATTCAGTAATGGGAGGTGTTTCTGTCTGAATCACCAGTTTACACAACGAATTGCAGACACTGACTCCTCTCTGAGTGAAAACCTTCTTCCTAATGTCTCCTCTAATCCTCCCAGCAATTCCCTTCAATCTGTGTGAATCCCATTCCCCCAGTAAATGTCCTCTCTCTGCATCCGTGGCGATTTAAAATGTAATAAATGAATAAAAGCAAGTAAACCATTTATTTATTTGTCCTAATCTTTATTTAATTGCATAAGAAGCGAAGATTTTACAAAATAAACTTCAAACCCATATAAAAAAAGCACACATCAAATCTTGAATTCTAATAACAGCTCTGTTCTACAATGCAATGCGATGTAACAGCTTTAATATGTTCAGTGCAATACCCGATAAACATTCTTCATTGTTGATTGAACAAAATGTAACCTTTTTTCACACAAAGCAATTACAAAAATAAGAACTCACAAAACACATAACATGAAGTATTAACCTATCGATACAACAACAGCAACGTTTTTATCTGGGATTAAAGTATAATCGACATGGTGATATTTGAGGAAAAGTGAAGGGTGTCCCGTTTGTTTTAACTCATATGTCTGAGGAAGGGACATCCTGAATGTGTTGATGGCTATGATCTGAAACGGTAAAAGAGAACTGTGTGAGAATTACAGCCATTTCCATAATCAGGTCAACATTTCACAAGCACTTGTATTATATTCCAGTTCAACTGGCATTGTTTTTCTATCAAATGCACATTCTCTCTGAAACTTTCAATGCACCAAGAGTGATTAGGGAGTGGAATCCCTGCCTGCAGCGTTGTAATGCGCCAAGTTTGGTGGCGTTTAAGAGGTTAGTTGATAAGTATATGGAGAGAAGGGAATGTTGTAGGAGGGGCATTGCTTTTTATTTTGGTCGGCACAACATCGAAGGCCGAAGGGCCTGTTCTGTGCTGTATTGTTCTAGTTCTATGTTTAATGCACCACTGAAAATACTGCAGGAAATCACAAAGCCGAAACAAGTCACATCACAACACTGCGGCACTCCCTTTGGAAAATGTCATAAAAATACGGTTTAACAGTCTAATGTATATGCGTAAATGCCCGTGCTTGTCCCACAAGCAACTCTGTTGCCCTTTGCTGGTGTGGGAGGAACGGATACGATTGGATAAATGCGGATTTACTGTACAGTATTGGGGTAGACATTGTTTTGTTGAACTTTGGACTTAAAAGTAGGTTCCTTGTTTAATCCAGTCCCGTGCTTTTGCGACGGGAGCTGAAACCAAATGCCGCAATATTTTTTGATCGGCAGCAGACTAGAGCGAGTATATAAATCCATAGAAGAGGGCGGGAGAATTCAGTAATAATCAGAGGTGATAATCAATTCAGAAAGCAGTGGCAGCATGGGACTCCATGAAGGACATCAGAAATAATAGGCATTTCCTCACAGTGTCCAGGAAATTCTAAATTTCAATCTGAAGTCAACGTTATTCATCATTTTAGCAATCGATTAAACATTGCACTTTTGATTGGGTGAATTTCATGACAGTTTGGAAACAGATTTTCACAGCCTCTCAGCTAGAGCTGGTTAATTAGAAATCGGGATTAATGTAGCTCCAGGTGCCTTGAATTTCGGGTAAAAACAGAAGATGTTCTGTGTGGCTTTGTCTGGAGCTTCGTGAAACAGTGATTCACAAGGGCTGAGTTTGAAGGAATGGTGCAACTTAATTTAAAGGTTTATTTCGAACTAAATATCAATCTGAAGTCCAGATCTAAAATTAATAAAATCAAAATAAGGGCAGCAAGATGAGACAGTGGTTAGCACTGTTGACTCACAACATCAGGGGTTTTCAATCACGGGTTTTCAATCCGAATCTCACTGTGTGACGTTTGCATATTCTCTGTATGTGTTTCCCCAGTGTGCACCAGTTCACTCCCACAGTCCAACGAAGTGCACACTAGGTTGGTTAAGCATGCAAAATCGCCCATTAGTATTAGCCAGACGAGCAGGGAAAAATATTTAGGGCCTAGCGAGAAGGTGCCACTGATGGTGGACTGATTTCTATCTTGTTGGAGTAATGGCTTCTCATGTGATAGGAGTCACATCCCAATTCTTTACTCAAAAGGTCGTAAGTGCGTGGAATGCCCTGCCTGCAGCAGTTGTGGACTCGCCAAGTTTAAGGGCGTCCAAATGGTCAGTGGATAGGCATATGAATAACATTGGAATAGTTGAGGGTAGAGGATCATAAAATTGGTTCCATTGGTCGACGCAACATCGAGGGCCGAAGGGCCTGTACTGCGCTTTAATGTTCTATATTCTATGTTCTAATTCGTGGCACCATATATGGCTCCTTTGCACGAGATAGAAGCAGAAACTATGGGAATGCAATCCTTATATGAGATTCAAATGTCAGGAACATTGGAAGGCATTCCTTTGGCCGCAAGCTATACTCCAAGTTGAGGTGCTTCATCCCTGGTGCACGAATCAAGGATTTCTCACATCATTTGGAAGATATTCAGCAGGGGGCACTGAACAGCCACTTGTCGTGATTTGCATCTGTATTAATCAAATAGGATTTTAAAAATCCGAAAAACGGATTGTGGGGATTAGGAAGTCAGTTGAAAATTATCTCAAATCTGGTGATATCAGACTTACTAACAGTTCCACGAATTTGTCAAAGCTTATGTTGCCGGAATATCAGCTGAGTATCTGGCTGGGAAAATGGTGCTATGGTGACGGGTTTTAGATTCCTGGGACATTGGGACCATTTCAGGGGGTGTGGAGGTAGTGGCGGGGGAGGGGGCGTTGGGTATGAGGAGAGGGAGAGGCCAATTCAAACTGGACGACAAGTGGATGAGAGCGCAAACTGTGTGACATAGGGCCCCACACAAGAAACAATAATAACGACAGAACAGTAAAATGGAACATCGGAGCTCGGATAATCGACGACGACAGGCAAACATAGTCACAACACAAATAATAATTAATAATAACAAGATGTGAATCCTAAACTTTTTTTTAACCTTAATGCACAAAGAGTTCAGAATAGTTCAGACGAACAGATAACACAAATCAAGATACCTGGATTTGAGCGAAGAAACTGCATTTGCAAGTCAATCAGAGCTGGGAACTTTATTGTCAGGGACATTCGACTTTTCACAATACCAGGACGGAAGGAGAATATGATGGGGTAGCCCTGTTAATAAGGGCTGCAGTGAGCACGTTTGTGAGAGAGCATTGAGGCATGGATGAAATAGGGTCCATAAGGATGGAGATAGAAAACAGCAAGGAAAAAAATATATAGAACATATAACACTACAGAACAAACAGGCCCTTTGGCCCACAAGTTGCGCCAATCACATCTATACCTACCAAGCCATAGACGTATATATAACTCCCAATCCCATTAGATCCCATATACTCATCCAGAAGTCTTTTAAAAGACCCCAGCGAGTTCACCTCTACCACCACCAACGGCAGCCGATTCCATTCATTCACCACCCTCTGAGTGAAAAACTTACTCCGAACATCTCCTCTGTACTTGCTTCCCTGCACCTTAAATCTGTGTCCTCTCGTAGTGACCATTTCAACCCGGGGAAATAGCCTTCGAGAATCCACCCTATCTATTCCTCTGAACATTTTGTAAACCTCTATCAGGTCGCCTCTCAACCTTCGTCTCTCCAGGGAGAACAGTCCCAGCTCCCTCAACCTATCTTCATAAGGCATGCCTCCCAATACAGGCAACATCCTTGTAAATCTCCTTTGCACCTTTTCAATAGCATCTACATCCTTCCGACAGTGAGGCGACCAGAACTGCGCACAGTAGTCCAAGTGAGGTCTGACAAAGGTCTTATAAAGTTGCAGCATTACTTCCCGACTCCTAAACTCTATCCCTCGATTAATGAAGGCCAGTATACCATATGCCTTCGACCACATCCTCCACCTGTGAGGCCGATTTAAGAGTCCTGGCCCCGGACCCCAAAATCCTTGTGCTCTTCAACACAGCTTGATATTGATCATCCCATTGGTCCTGCCAAAATGGACCACTACACATTTATTCTTTTTGAAGTCCTTCTGCCACTTCCCCGCCCAGTCTTGCATCCTAACTATGTCTCGCTGCAACTTCTGACATCCCTCCAGACCATCCAGAACGCCACCGACCTTCGTATCTTCAGCGAACTTACGAACCCCTCCCTCCACTTCCTCATCCAGGTCATTTATGAAAATGACAAACAGCAAGGGTCCCAGAACAGATCCCTGGGGCACTCCACTGGTGACCGACCTCCATGCAGAAAAAGACCCATCCACAACCACTCTCTGTCTTCTGCAGGCAAGCCAGTTCTGGATCCACAAGGCCAAAGCCCCTTGGATTCCATGCCCTTTCACCTTCTCAAGAAGTCTCGCATGGGGGACGTTATTAAACGCCTTGCTGAAGACCATGTACACCACGTCCACCGCTCTTCCTTCGTCAATGTGTTCAGTCACATTTTTGAAGAACTCAACTAGGCTCGTAATGCACGACCTGCCGTTGACAAAACCATGCTGACTATTTCTGGTCATTCTAAACTTCTCCAAATGCTCATAAATCTTGTTCTTCAGAAGCCTCCCCATTAGCTTACCAACCACTGAGGTCAGAATCACCCATCGGTAATTTCCCAGATTATCCCTGTTCCCTTTCTTGAAAATAGGAACCGCATCCGCAACCCTCCAATCCTCCGGAACCCATCCCGTCTCCATCGACGACGCAAAGATCATCGCCAGGAGGTCTACAATCACTTCCCTCTCCTCCCATAATAATCTGGGGTACATCCCATCTGGTCCCGGCGACTTGTCTATCTTGATAGAAATTAAAAGTTCTAACACATCCTCTTTCTTAACATCCACATATTCAATCTTTTCAGTCTGCCGCAAACCTGTAGTACAAGCTCCCATTTTCCCCCTTCACCTTTTAGAGGTCCTATCCTTCTATTCTCATCCTTTTACTTTTCACATATTTTTTGAAGGCCTTGGGATTCTCCTTAATCTTATTGTGTCAGAAAGACAATGTACACCGTAAAACAATATCTACGTCACAGGGAAAGCAATACATCAAAAAAAAAGAAACATGTAAAAAGAATAATAATTAAATGTCAACTAAATCATTGTGCTGATTGTTTCAATACAGTTGGCAAAGAAAGCTGCAGAAGCAAAGTCGCAGAGGGCATTATGGATAAATTACTGGAACAATATATCATGGTGAAAACAGGGAACAATCAATCTTGACTCTGGTAATGGTTCGAGAGGCAGCTCCAATGAATAGAGAGCATAGAACATAGAACATTACAGCGCAGAACAGGCCCTTCGGCCTTCGATGTTGCGCCGACCAATTGAGAAAACGCAATGACCCCCTAACCTAAACGATTCCCTTTTCGTCCATAAACTTATCTACTAACCTCTTAAACGCCACCAAACTTGACACATCTACAACTGGAGCAGGCAGGGCATTCCATACCCTTACCACCCTCTGGGTAAAGAACCTACCTCTGACATCCGTCCTATAACTACCACCCCTTAATTTAAAGCTATGTCCCCTCGTGCTAGCTTTCTCCATCCTAGGAAAAAGGCTATCACTGTCCACCCTATCTAAACCTCTAATCATCTTATATGTTTCGATTAGGTCCCCTCTTAGCCGCCTCCTTTCTAACGAAAACAACCTCAAATCCCTCAGCCTCTCTTCATAAGACCTGCCCTCCATACCAGGCAACATCCTGGTAAACCTCCTCTGTACGCTCTCCAGGGCCTCCACATCTTTCTTATAATGCGGGAACCAGAACTGTACACAATACTCCATTTGCAGCCGCACTAGAGTTTTGTACAGTTGCAACATGTCGTTGCGGCTCCGAAATTCAATCCCCCTACCAATAAAAGCTAAGACTCCGTATGCCTTCTTAATAAGCGTATTGACTTGATTGCCAATGAATAAGGAACAAAGGATTCCCTGGGAAGTTGCGATTATAACATGGTAGGTTTGAATAATCAGTTTGAGAGTGAGAACTCTGTATCAGAAACAGTGATGTTCGATATAAATTCTCATGTGAGAACAGGGTTACATCAAGTAAACTGAGCGGATAGATTATCAGGGAAGACAGTAAGTAAGCAGTAGCCGGAATTTAAGGAGTAATCCATGACCCACAGCAAAAAAAAAATATTCTCAGAATGAATAAAGATTCTAGGAGAGGGATAAACCAATCATGGCTCACCGTGGAATTGAAGGAGAGAATGGATTTTAAAAGCAAATTCTATAAAGAAATATTTATCATTTATAAACCATGGGAGACATTCAAAATCCAATGAAGAAAGTAGAAAAAAAGAATAAAGAGAGCGAAAGAAACAACGAGCATGAAATATAAAAACTGACAAAAGATCGTCGTCTCTAAGTATAAAAAGAGGCAGAGAGCTCAAAATAAACCACTTCCCTTTAGAAAATGATTCTCGGGAAGTCGTTTCGGGAAAACAAGGAAATGGGAGAGGAGTTGAACAGATATTCTGCACATTCTGTATTTGGAACACCCCCCTCAATACTACACAATGCGGTTGAGGAATTCATTAAGATGTCCATCGCTAGAGAATAAATATTAGAACAAAAACAAATAACAAAACAGCACGGGAAACAGGCTCTTCGGCCCAACGAACCCCCGTCGCCACCCCGATGTTCCCAACTCTACCCGCGATCCCTGTCCATGTTTATAGATCTATGGATTAAAAACCAATTTTGAGACAATTTAATGAGAATTTGTTTTGCTAATTAGCCTAAGAGCACATCTTTGGAATGTGGGAGGAAACCGGAGATCCCAGAGAAAATCCACGCAAGCACGGGGAGAATGCGGAAACTCCCACAGACACAGGCCCAAATCCATGTATCTGCACAGCACAGCGATAGTCACTGAGCTGTCGTGTTGGGCATACACGCGATGGGTAGTGAGAGGGCTGCTCTTGGATTTCTTTTCGAGAGTATCGTAGTGCTTCACGTCGTTAGTGTACGCTTGACCTGGACCATTTGATGGGCAACACGACAGCTCAGTGACTATCGCTGTGCTCCGCAGATACATGGATTTGGGCCTGTGTCTGTGGGAGTTTGCGCATTTTCCCCGTGCTTGCGTGGGTTTTCTCCGGGAGCTCCGGTTTCCTCCCACATCCCGAAGATGTGCTCTTAGGCTAATTGGCGAAACAAATTCTCCCTAAATTGTCTCAAATTTGGTTTTTAATCCATAGATCTATAAACATGAACAAGGATAGCAGATAGAGGTGGGAACATCGGGGTGGCGGCGCGGGCTCGTTGGGCCGAAGGGCCTGTTTCCCGTGCTGTTTTGTTCTTTTTCACCCTTCATCTCCTATGCTCCAGGGAAACAAGTCCCAGTCTCTCCTTATATTTGAAACCTTCCTGTCCGCTAACATCCTCGTAAGTTTATTTTGCACATTTTCCAGTTTGATAACATCCTTCCCATAACAGGGCAACCAAATTGATATTCCTGGGCATCCAAATTTAAGTTTTTGGATGGGTATAGAAGCCACTGGATGTCCGCTGATCTTTGATAAAACTGGAACTAAACAAGGGAGGTCCCACCCAGGATAATGGACGAGAGTCAATAGCAAAGGACGCTATTTTGTTGCCACCATAGAATCCCTACAGTGCAGAAGGAGGCGATTCAGCCCATCGAGTCTCTACCGAGCATAATCTCACCCAGGATTCCAGTAACCCCACATATTTACCCTGCTAATGCCCATGAAGGTGGACAAAAGCACCTATAGGGTAAAAACAAGTACATCAATATCAACATCCATTTACACACTTCCCAGGGACCTTAAATGCTCATGATCCCTATTTTAAATCAGTTTTCTATACTCCTCCATTCCCATTCTGTTCATGTGCCCATCTGAGTATTTCTTAAATAACTCCAGAGTACATGCCTCCACCACTTTACTTTTCAGCACATTCCATACTCCCACCATCCTCTGTGTGCAAAAACTCCCTCGAGTATCCAAACTATACCTTACCCCATTCATCCTAAGCCAGTCACCCCTCGTGCTATTCGAACCCATCCTAAGAAAAAGTTCAACCTTGTTCACTCTATCTATACCCCTCATAATCTTGTACATCTCTATTTGATCTCCTCTAAGTCTACGTCTTTCTAAGGAAAACAATTCCAATTTGCCTAACCTCTCCTCGTAACTCAGACCTTCCATACCAGGCAGCATCCTGGTAGACCCCCTCTGCACTCTCTCCAGACTCTCCACGTCCTTCCAGTAGTAAGGCGACCAGAACTGGATGCAGTATTCCAAATGAGTTCTAACCAACGTTTTATACAACTACAACATTGAAGACCAGCTCTTGTACTCTATACCCCTTCCTATAAAGGCTAGCATACTATATGCTTTCTTCACAACCTTCTCCACTTGCTCTGCCACCTTCAGAGACTTGTTCACCTGCACCCCCAGGTCCCTCTGCGTTTCTATGCTCTTAATAGGTCTACGCTTTATCATATACCTCCCCTCAACATTCTTTCTCCCAAAATGCATCACCTCACATTTATCAGGATTGAATTCCATCTGCCATCTGTCTACTCAAGCTACCAGCCTATCTATGTCCTGCTGCATCGCCTGACAATGCTCCTCACTATTCGCAAGTTCAGCCATCTTTGTATCATCTGTAAACTTGCTGATCACTCCACTTACTCCCTCTTCCAAGTCATTTATATATATTACAAATAGAATAGGTCTCAGTTCCGAGCCCTACGGCACACCACTAGTGACCAAACTCCAGCTAGAAAAACACCCTTCCACTTTTAATCTCTGTCTGCTATTACCAAGCCAGTTACTTATCCATCTAGCTACCTGTCCTTGTATCCCATTAGCCTTGACATCCCTTAATCGCTTACAGGGCGGAAGGGACATTAAAATCACTTGCTGCAGTTTTCATCCGAAATGTATAAGCCACAATGGATGCATTGATTGCAATTTTCCAGAATTCCTTTGAAAATGGGGAAGGGCTTGAGGATGGGAAATCTGCCAATGTGATACCTCTATTCACAAAGAGAGAGAGGGCAGAAAACAGCGAACAATAGATAATCCCAAAATCAATCACTTGTAAAACGTCAAAATCATTTTTATGGTGGATTTTGGAAAATTGTAATTTAATGAAGCAAGCTACGTATGGTTTTAAGGACGGAAAATCGGGTTCAAAATTTATTTTAAAAAAATCAAGGGGTGTGCCAATCTGATTTGGTAACGCTGAAGCAGTGGATTTATAGGATTTGGACTTCCAGAAATCTTCACCAAAAGAGGTCACAAACGGTTAAGTCACAACATAAGAGCCCATAGTTTTGGAGGCAATATATTGACATTGATAGAGAATTGGCAAATGAGCAGGAAACCAAAAAAAGGAATACGTTTTTTTTTAAGTTTGGCTAACTGTAGCCAGTGTAGCCGCAGAGTTGACTGCTTGACACAACTCTTGACATTGTATTTTAACAACTTGGAGGAAGGAGACAAATCTACTGGAGACAACTTTTGAAGACGGAGCTAATATTGATAGAAATATACATTTTGAAAGGGCTGCGTACTTTTTGCAAAGACATATTAAAAGGCTAATTGAGTTGGCAAAAAAAGGCGAGAAGAGTAAAATCAGAAGGTGTTATTTTTAGAAGGTAAAACTCAATAATATTGAATTATTTAATTGGAGGAAAACTGCAGGAAGCTAAAAAGATACAGGAACCTGTTGGTATTTGGAATGAATCATAGGAGGGCAGTAACAGGAGTATTTTCTTATGTTGCAGTTCAAAGATGGGTCCCTCGGATAATCAAGGGATAGTTTTAGGACTTTAAGTTGAATAGGCTGCCACTAGGCACATTGGTATTCAGAAGAATGAAATTTTGCCTCATTGAAACACAGGATTCTTATGGGGATCGATAGGATAAATGCTGAAAGGATGTTGCCCCCATTAGAGATTCGAACACCAGACTATGCAGAATCAGAATAAAGTCTAAAATATTGAGACATATATTTGATATATGTTCTCCTCTCAACACATCGTGAATCTTTGGAACTTGTTGCCACACAGAGCTATAGAGGTAAAGTCCTTGTGCTTATTTGAGGCTATGATTGGTAGGTTATTGGTCAGTAAAGGAATCAAGGGATACGGCGAAAAGGGAAGAGCGTCAATATGATGAATGTCTGATTAGTCATGATCCACTGAGGGTCGGACCAGCCTCAAGGGGCTCAAAGGCCTAATCCTGTTCCAATTTCTTATCAACTTATTATGTATTGACCGCGAGTCACTATATAGGAAACGGAACAATCAAAGATTTATCTCACCCAGAGTGTTGAGATCACCGCTGGAACTTGTCAAAGTGAAGATACCGTCAGGGCCCCGGTTCAGCAGCAAGTGCCCACTCTGGGAGTCAATGGCTTCAGTCTCAGCATCGTCATAGTCTGTCAAAGCAGGAGCTGAGAGGTAAAGATATTTAAATTGTAGTTACTTAGTAATGAAGGACAATAAGAATGATATCCTTAAAGGTCTATTTCAATTGTGCAACAATTGAATTTGCAACAGAATTGATTTCGTGTGGCATGGACGTCAGTGAATTAGAACATGGAGAGCTACTGGGCGAAATTGTGTTTTTTTTTCCAATTTTAGTTCACATTTATACCGTCCTAAGGAGCCACCGATCTCACAAACCAGTACACAGAGCCAAGAGAGCCTTCTGGGCAGAAGCATGGTAATTCCATTTTTTTTCGGAACGATGATAAAGCATTGTTTCAGACTCAAATTTTCTATAACTGAAACCATTCTGCAACTTAGCTACTTAGTACTGTCATTTCAACGTGTACACGTCATGGCGCACGTTTGAAGATTTCAGAAGCTATTTTAGATATTACAGAGTGAGAAGGCTCGGAAAGAAACGGTAGGAATTGAAGTTCAACATCCCCTGAATAGAGGAGGATTCCACTTCAGGATATTTTGATCCAGGATCCGTGTCTCCCAAACTGTGACTGGTGCAACATTCAATCTGATTGAAGGAGTCAATGCTTGAAGAAACTGCCAAGCAGAAAATCATTGGTTGGTTGGCAAATTGTTTATGGAGTCATTGCGATGTCATCGTGACAGAGAGTGATTCAGAAAGTAAGAATAGAGATCACGACAACTTCATCATCTCTGTGGAAATATCCTGGCAATTATGTTGGCACCAATTTGGGCAGACATTCGCAGTGGTCCAACGTTAAGAAGCAGCACTACCTTAGAACATAGAACATTACAGCGCAGAACAGGGCCTTCGGCCCTCGATGTTGCGCCGACCAATTAGGAACAAGCAGTGACGCTCTAACCTAAACCATTCCCTTTTCATCAATAATCTTATCAACTAACTTCTTAAACGCCACCAAACTTGGCGCATCTACAACTGACGCAGGCAAGGCATTCAATACTCTTACCACCCTCTGGGTAAAAAATCTACCTCTGACATCTGTCCTAAAACCACCACCCCTTAATTTAAAGTTATGTCCCCTCGTGCTAGATAGTTTCACTGCGTCATTTGAATTTCACTACCACAGATCTGGCTGGGTTCACCCTTTCCTTTGATATTCAATGTCAGAGGCCTGGTTGGATACACTGTATCGTTTGAGATTCAGTGTCACCGGCCTGGATGGTTTCAGTGTATCCTTTGATATTCAGTGCCAATTGCCTGGCTGGTTCACTCTGGCTGTTAAGATTCAGTGTCACAGGCCTGGCCACGTTTACTCTGTCCTTTGAGATTCAGTGTCTCAGGGTCGGCTGAAGCCCCTCTATTCTTTCAGATTCAGTGCCATAATTCTGGCTGCATTTGAACTGTTATTTGAAATTCAAGGTCTATATCGTTTGAGATTGGGTGTCACAGCCCTGGCCTGTTCAATCTTCCTTTCAGTTTTAGTGTCACGGGCCTGGCTGGCTTTACTCTGACCTTTGAGATTTATTGTCATAGAACATAGAACATTACAGCGCAGTACAGGCCCTTCAGCCCTCGATGTTGCGCCGGCCAGTGGACCCTCCAAAATAAACTATTCCAATATCATCCATATGCCTATCCACCGACCATTTGAATGCCCCCAAAGTAGGTGAGTCCACAACTGCTGCAGGCAGAGCATTCCACGCCCTCACCACCCTCTGTGTAAAGAACCTGCCTCTGACATCCGTCCTATAACTACCACCTCTTAATTTAAAGTTATGTCCACTCGTGTTGGTCATCACCATCCGAGGAAAAAGGCTCTCACTATCCACCCTATCCAATCCCTTGATCATCTTATACGCCTCAATTAGGTCACCGCGTAACCTTCTTCTCTCTAATGAAAATAACCTCAGTTCCCTCAGCCTTTCCTCATAAGGCCTTCCCACAATACCAGGCAACATCATGGTAAACCTCCTCTGCACCCTTTCCAATGCTTCCACATCTTTCTTATAATGCGGCGACCAGAACTGTACGCAATACTCCAAGTGCGGCCGCACCAGAGTTTTGTACAGTTGTAACATAACCTCTCGGCTCCTAAATTCAATCCCTCTACCAATAAAAGCTAACACACCGTACGCCTTCTTAACAACTTTATCAACCTGGGTGCCAACTTTCAAAGAGCTATGTACTTGTACCCCAAGAGCCCTCTGCTCGACAACACTATTAAGGGTCCTTCCATTAGCCCTATATTTCATATGCCTGTTATTCCTACCAAAGTGAATCACCTCACACTTATCCGTATTGAATTCCATTTGCCACCCCACGGCCCAGCTCTGCAACCTATCTATGTCCCTCTGCAAACTGTAACATCCATCCTCGCTGTCTACAACTCCCCCCACTTTGGTATCGTCAGCAAATTTACTAATCCAACCCTCTATACCCTCATCTAGGTCATTTATAAGAATGACAAACAGCAGTGGCCCCAAAACAGATCCTTGAGGTACACCACTTGTAACTGCACTCCAGGTTGAATATTTCCCATCAACCACCACGCTCTGTCTTCTATCAGCTAGCCAATTCCTAATCCAAACTGATAAATCACCTTCAATCCCATGCATCTGCACTTTCTGCTGTAGCCTACCATGGGGAACCTTATCAAAAACTTGGCCTGGGTGGGTTCATTCTGTCGTTTGAAATTCAGTGTCACTGGCCTGAAAGAGGGGTAAACCCCAAAAAGCTTGTGGGTTTACTGTCAAATAACTAGTTGGATTTTAATCTGGTATTGTGAGGCTTCTTACTGTGTTCACCGCAGTTCAACACTGGCATTTCCAAATCATAGATTCACTCTGACCTTTCAGATTCAGTGTCACCGGCTTGGTTGGGATCACTGTATCCTTTCAGTCTGAGTGTCTCAGGCCTGGCTGGATTCACGTTGTCCTTTGAGATTCAGTTTCACAGGCATAGTTGGGATCAATACTTCCTTTCATATTCAGCGCCACAGACCTGCCTGGATGCATTGTGTCCTTTGAAACTGAGTATCACAGGCCTGGTTGGGCTCGCCCTCTTTTTTTTTGAGATTCAGTGTCACGGATTTGACTGGATTCATTTGTTATTTGAGATTCATTGTTACAGGCCTGACTAATTCATACTGTCTTTCATGAACAGTGTCACAGACTGTCTAGATTTGTCCTGTGCTTTGGGATTCCATGTCAGAGGCATGGCTTTGTTGGAACTGTTATTTGAGATTTAAGCTCTGAGGCCTGGCAGAGTTCACATCTACTCTTCTGTCTCACAGGCTTGGCTAGGTTCACTCTGTCCTTTCAGATTTGGTATTGCAAGTTTGGCTGGGTTGGAACTGTTATTTAAGATTCATTATCACAGACCTCACTGTGTTCACTCTGTCCTTCGAGATCCCGTGTCAAAGGCCTGGTTGGAGTCTACTGTCCTTTAAGATTTAGTATCAAAGATTTTGTTAGGTTCACTCTGTACTTTGAGATTGAGTGAAACATGTCTGGCAGGGTTCACTGTGCTCTTTGAAATTCTGTGTCATAGGCCTGGCTGGATTCTCTTTGTCCTTTCAGATTCAGTGACACAATCCTGGCTGGATTCCCTCTGTTATTTGAGACTCCTTGTCACAAACCTGGCCGGGAGGACTGTATGTGCCACAGACCTGCCTGGATAAACCATGTCCTTTGAGATTCAGTATCACAGGACTGGCTGAGTTGACTGCATCATTTAAGATTCAGTGTTACAGGCCTGGCTGGGTTCAATTTTTGTTGAGTTTCAATGCCAAAACATTGGCTGGAAATAGAGGGATTGAGGTGGCAAATTGCATGCAATGAGGCAGCATCAACAGTAGATGGAGACATAGAACATAGAACATAGAACAATACAGCACAGAACAGGCCCTTCGGCCTTCGATGTTGTGCCGACCAAAATAAAAAGCAATGCCCCTCCTAACTAAACCATTCCCATGGTTAGACAGTTAGGGAATAGTTCATTTCAGTGAGATAGCATCACCAGCAGACGGGCAGAGCTAGGGGTAACTGAGTGCATTGAGGCAGCATCACCACCAGCAGATTGAGACAGTGAATATTCTAAGCGAGTTCAGTAAGACTAAGATACCGGAAGATGAAGACAGTGAGGGGTAACTGAGAGGACATGGACAAATTGATGTAATGCTGTAATTAATCAAAATATTTGTGGAATATGAAACGTCACAGGTTGGGAGTTGAAATTGAGTAAACGGAAAGATAGCAGCAGGATGTGTGAGAATACAGATCGGTGAAGTGCAGCAGTAAATGAGGATGCAGACCAGATTTTGGAGGACACAGACAATGTGTTGATACATAGGGATGACTGAGGATACTGGAATGCTTTTGTGGTACAAAGAATGATTGTTGATTTGAAGATAGCAGTAAGATAATAACAGTGCTTGGGGGACATGGCGGGATGAGTGAAAAGTAGACGATTGAGGATGTGAAAGGACACATGTAGGTTGGTGAGATAGTTAGTACTGTGAATAATAGCAGGGTTTGGGATGACAGACAGATTGCTGAAATGGAGTAAATAGTAATGGTTAACAACAAACTTGGGAGGACACGGAAAGATCGGAGAAAGGCAATAGCAGTGAGAGTGGCAACAGGAATTGGCAGAACAGAATGGTGAAATGTAATGAGTGAGGATAGAGCTGGGAATTTGGAAGACAGTCAGTTTCCTTTAACGTAAAAAAAAAGGATAACGGGGCGACTTGTGGGGAGAGATAGATTGGGAAATGCAATAATATTGGCAATATAGGCAGGATTGGGGAGCAGGAGACAAATGTTAACACAACGAAGTAAATTTGTCAGGATGCAGACAGAATGGTGAAGGATTGCAAATTTTGGGGATATATCCAGGATTTTTTAGGACACTGAATGATTGCTGTAAAGCAGTTAACAGTGAGAATATCAGTCAGCGTCGGGAGGACAGGGATCAACGTTAAAATGTAAACAGTGTGGACAACAGTAGGTTTCAGGGGGATATAGACAGAATGGTGAAATGTTGTAAACAGTGTGGATAACATTGAGATCGCGCTTTGACCATATTGTAGATCAGAAATTTAAGCAAAAATGTGTGTTTTTATCCTTCTTGAATAGAGCATTTGGTGAACAGTTAGAAATGTAGCAGATTTGGGGAAAGGAGTGGCTGGGACAAAGATTAAACGAAGTTCTGTGATTGACAAGAAATTTAGAATGAGAGAAAAGTGAATCCCCCGAGCCAAAGGGAATGGAGCTGGAGAAAGAAAAGAGACACGTGAACAGAAACAGTGCCTGGAACGGGGGTGGGGTTTGGGGGGTGGGGGGGTGGAATGGATTCAGAATTTACTTTCTGAAACTGTTTGATTGGATATTAAGTATAGAAAGCTGTCAAGTGTGGAGGAGCTGGGTGAATGGGAGGATTTTCCCGTGACTTGCTCCAGACCCTGGTATAAACTGTCATCTGTAGATCCAGGATGAGTGTGGCTAGAGAAGGAGGTAGCGTTCACTCTGGTTGATTTGTTGTGGTCTTGTCCATGCCCAGTTCCGTGTGATCTGTACTGCCCAACACACTGGAGAATTTCTGATAGGAAGTGAAGATTGGAAATCTAACTAACGTGTCAAATCCATTGGAGGGTCACACACTGTATTCTAACGAACTGAACTGGATTATATGAATGTGTAACCCTCACATCCTTCATGAATGAAGGACATTTTTAAGAGAGGTGGGTGGGTGATTAGCTTCAGACACCAGCCTGGTTGTTTCAATAAACTGGAGCTGATGTGTATTTGTGTGTATGTGTCTCTGTCCCTGGGTACAGTTCCCAGAGGGTTTAAAATTCTGCATCTATCTCTGTCTCTCTGTCTCTGACTCTCTCTCTCTCTCTCTCTCCCTGCAGAGCTACTGGTTAAAACCACATTGACAACATTTATCTGACTTAAACATCGCTCTCATTCTCTTCCTCCCCTCGCCCAATCAGTGCTTCTGCTTTCAAAAAAAGTTTAAACCCTTTTTTGCAGCTGTGATCTGCGGTGACTCAATAAACATTAAGCCCAGAGCACACACATTCACACACAGGAAACAACAGAGATTGGTTTGGAAATAAGAAGTGGAAATGTAAATGCAGCAAGAAAGAATTTTGGGAAAAAGTGTTTGAGTTCAGACAACTTAAGCAAAAAGTGAACTTTGCAAGAATCAGCAAAACCTGTGGCTGATAGAGCCCTGGATGAGCAAGTTGTTCCACCCAGACAGACATGCTGTCTCTCAGTTTGAGTCTCTCTGGACAGTAAAAAGTCTCATAACACCAAGTTAAATTACAACAGATTTATTTTTAGCAAAAGCCACTAGCTTCCGGACCGCTGCTCCTTGGTCACATGAAAGGATTTCAGCTCCCAAAAACGCCATATAAAGACACGCCCTCAATTTATAAACTGATATTGTGAAACGTCTTACTGTGTTTACCCCTGTCTAACTCCGACATCTCCAAATCACCACATCATCACTGTCTGGGCAGGGCTGCTGGTTACTTTAAATCCATTTTCCCTTCATCCCCAACTGAAGAGAGAGAGAGAGAGAGAGAGATAGACAGAGAGAGAGAGAGGGAACGCCTTGGGATAAACTATTTGCCTGGTGCTCAGTTACTGTCGTAGTTCCCCAGGACGACAACAAACTTTTAGCTGATTAAGTGAGAGTCTGAGCATTGAACTTCCCGGTTAAAAAAAAACAAACTTTATTTTCCAGTGGAAGAGAACAAAGCCGGGATGTCCGGAACAATCCAACGAACTGCTCACTTACAGTCTTTTTATATTTGCTGTAGTTAAATACCCCAAGACCCCTTATCTCATTCTCAAGGTTGGATTTCTTTAACCACTATTGTTGCTAAGCCACTGGTTATCTGCTTCGATTCGGATTGGTCACTAATTGATACAGTACTCGCTTCATGAAACCATGATAGTTACAATCTGTCCTTGCCCAATTAATTCTGCTTATATAACAATTGTGGCTTAGCTAGCCTAAGCCGAATGATTAAGCGACCATATTTACTTCATTCTACCCTTCGTGATCATAAGTTGAGTAACTGATCAATAACCATTGTTTCCCCTGTTACTGCTTACATCCATTGATTATAAGTGATTACCATACTGATTCTACACACAACCCCGCCACCCCGAAGAGACAGGTTGGTTTTGGACAGGGCCATTCCTGGAGTTGGTGGGTTCAGGTCAGATAGAGAAGGTATGGTTGGATGGGGGTTGATTGGGGAGGTGTGGGCAGTTAGTGTGACTCAGTGAGGATATCAAAAGTTGGAGATCGATTGTTCTGCTTTTCTACACGTGAATTGGTAAGTATCAGGTTAACTCTGTCTGTGTGTGTGTGTGTGTGTGTGTGTGTGTGTGTGTGTGTGTGTGTGTGTGTGTGTGTGTGCGCGCGTGCTTGCACTAATAACTTAAACCCCCCTTTGCCCAGCACATAGCCCCTGGCCCTGGATCGCTCTCCCCCACCATGGCAGAGGATTTGGAAGAAGTTTGGGAGATCGCTGAGGAAGGACATTGGCATTGGTGTGTATGGAACTTTTCAATTTTTGTCTGCACGTCTTCCCATCTTCTGTTTTTCTTTTTGTTTGCAGCCTCCTCTCAATCACTGCCTGTGTTTACCTTGTCATCTGTCAAATTTCAATCACTCAATCTTTATTTCTGAATCTTTCTCTCTCTCTCAGTGTCTCTCTGTTCTTTCTCTGCATTTCCTGTTCAGTTTATCTTTCACTCCATCTTTGTTTTAGAACATAGAACATAGAACATAGAACAATACAGCACAGAACAGGCCCTTCGGCCTTCGATGTTGTGCCGACCAAAACAAAAAGCAATGCCCCTCCAAACTAAACCATTCCCTTCTCTTCCATATACTTATCAATTAACCTCTTAAACGCCACCAAACTTGGCGCATCTACAACAGCTGCAGGCAGGGCATTCCACTCCCTAATCACTCTTGAGTAAAGAACCTACCTCTGATATCCGTCCTATAACTCATACCCCTTAATTTAAAGCTGTGTCCCCTCGTGCTAGCCTTCTCCATCCTAGGAAAAAGGCTATCACTGTCCACCCTATCTAAACCTCTAATCATCTTATATGTTTCGATCAGGTCCCCTCTTAGCCTCCTCCTTCTAACGAAAACAACCTCAAATCCCTCAGCCTCTCCTCATAAGACCTGCCCTCCATACCAGGCAACATCCTGGTAAACCTCCTCTGTACCGTCTCCAATGCCTCCACATCTTTCTTATAATGTGGGGACCAGAACTGCACACAATACTCCAAGCGCGGCCGCACTAGAGTTTTGTACAGTTGCAACATGATGCTGCGGATCCTAAATTCAATCCCCCTACCAATAAAAGCTAAGACTCCATATGCCTTCTTAACAAATTTATCCACTTGACTGCCTACTTTCAGGGATCTATTGACACATACACCAAGATCCTTCTGTTCCTCAACACTATTAAGAGCCCTACCATTAGCCCTATACTCTACACATTTATTGTTCCTGCCAAAGTGCATTACCTCACACTTTTCCACATAAAACTCCATTTGCCACCTCTCGGCCCAGCTCTGCAACTTGTCCAAGTCACTCTGTAAACTAAAACACCCCTCTTCACTATCTACCACACCACCAACTTTAGTATCATCTGCAAATTTAATGATCCATCCCTCAATACCCTCATCCAGATCATTTATAAAAATTACAAACAGCAGGGGCCCCAAAACAGACCCCTGAGGCACACCACTCGTCACCGAACTCCACGATGAATGTCTCCCATCAACCACCACCCTCTGTCTTCTATCTGCCAGCCAATTTCTAATCCAATTAGCTAAATCACACTCTATTCCACACATCTGCATTTTCTGTAGAAGTCTTCCATGGGCCACCTTATCAAAAGCCTTACTAAAGTCCATATATACTACATCAACCGCCTTACCCCCATCCAACTCTCTGGTCACTTTCTCAAAAAACTCAATGAGGTTAGTAAGGCATGACCTACCCTTCACGAAACCATGCTGACTATCCCCAATCAATCCATTTCTCTCTAAATAACTATAAATCCTATCCCTAATAATTCTCTCCAATACTTTGCCCACAACAGAAGTAAGACTCACTGGCCTATAATTCCCTGGAAGGTCTCTCTTCCCCTTCTTAACAATGGGACCACATTCGCTATCCTCCAGTCCTCCGGAACCACACCCGTAACCAACGAGGACCTGAAGATCAGAGCCAGCGGCTCTGCAATCTCCTCTCTAGCCTCCCAGAGAATTCTAGGGTAAATCCCGTCCGGCCCAGGGGACTTATCCAACTTCAAACCCTCGAGAATTTCTAACACACCCTCCCTATCCACTACAATACTCCCCAATTTGCAACCCTGTACCTCAGTGCTCTCCACAGCTACATTTCCAGCACTCTGCGTGAATACCGAAGAGAAATATTTATTAAGTGCCTCACCAATCTCTTCAGGCTCCACGCACAACTTCCCACTGCTGTCTATGACTGGCCCTAATCTTGCCCTAACCAATCTTCTATTCTTAACATATCGAAAGAAAGCTTTAGGGTTCTCCTTAATCCTATCAGCCAACATCTTCTCGTGTCCCCTCTTAGCTCTCCTCAATTCACTTTTTACCTCCTTCCTGGCTAATCTATAGCTATCCATTGCACTATCTGAGCCTTCAAGCCTCATCCTGACATAAGCTTTTTCAGTCTATCTCTCTCTGTCATTTTCTTTTTCTCTTTCCATCTCTGTTCTTTCTTTGTGTTTTTTTTTTGTCTTTAAATAAAACTCACAATCAAAAAAAAAACGAAAGTAGTGCAGAAAAGTCCTCAATCCCACCCTGAAGTGACTGCTGCACATTTCATTCAACCAGTGAATTCAGCCACTTCAACCTTGTTCGGGAATTATGCAAATCCAAAAGTGCTTCTGAGATTTAGACCTTGAAGTCAGCCCAGTCACAGAGGCTGCATTATTCCTCAGGTAGAAAGAACAAATCCCCCTTCTCCCAGCTAAACAGAACAATCATTTTTCATCCAAATCCACGGATCCCAGCGCCCTGTCTAAAAACACAAGGACGTCTCTGGGATTGAGAACAAGCCTCTCCCACAGGCTCAGGAATTTTAACTTCATCTCCCTCTTCCTCCTCCCGAGTGGTTTACAGTAAGAGGGAGAAGAAATGACTGGGATTGCTACAATCAGGATCCACAGGGAACCCCTCACACTGCAGAAGGGCATTCCCCACCCCCAGAGCCTCTGTCTCTTACCTGCTACCCCCCACCACTGAGCCGCTGACATTCCTACCCCGTCTCTGTTCACACTGTTCCACTCTTTCTACCTCACCTTCCTCCCACATCTTCTTATGTTTAACGTGTGAGGTTATCACAGTGGGAGGAATATGGGACGGGGAGGAGGGCAGAGAGCATGAGGGCACAGCAAGTCTCACACATACAGCCTAAACAGGGACAGTTACAATGCGATTTTTAAGTGAGGATTAGACTAAAGTGAATGAGCAATGAGAGAACAACACATCTCTCTCTCTCGGTTTCTCTCTCTCTTCCCCCTCCCCAAATAAAAATGACAAGTCACTCCAGGATTGGGGCTGTTCGTGCATTTGATTTGAAAAAGGAACCTTCCACTTCTGGCACAGCCACACCTGCTGTCTCTCCGTGTTGGATGAATCGGCATTAAAATGTTCTTTCTGACATGTTTTTGTCCGACCGTTTAAAATAGTGACGTTTTGTAGGTCACGTTTGCTATTTCTCAGTGGTTTTCATTGGGAAATGGACAGCGAGTTTCCTTCTGTAAAGCCAGATCTCTCAGACACTGCAATGTGGTAGCAACAAGATTCCAAAATCTTTCAAATACTTTGGATATTGGGAAAATATTTTTCAACCACAAAAGCACAGATTCAGCGTCAGTAACACAAACCTCAACTGTTGCCGCCTTTTCCCGTTTTTCTCCCACTCTCTCCCTATCTCTCTTCCTCTTCGAAGACCTTTCATTTTTTCTTTCTCCTCCGTCTGCCTTTCTCTTCTCCCTCCCTGTGTGCGTCTCTCTCTCTCTCTCTCTTCTTCCCTGCCTGTCTTTCTTTCTCTCAAGAGGGAGTAAGTGGAGTGATCAGCAAGTTTGCAGACGATACAAAGGTGGCTGGACTTGCGGATAGTGAGGAGCATTGTCAGGTGATGCAGCAGGACATAGATAGGCTGGTAGTTTGGGCAGACAGATGGCAGATGGAATTCAATCCTGATAAATGTGAGGTGATGCACTTCGGGAGAAAGAATGTAGGGGGGAGGTATATGATAAAGGGTAGACCTATTAAGAGTATAGAAACACAGACGGACCTGGGGGTGCAGGTGAACAAGTCTCTGAAGGTGGCAGAGCAAGTGAGAAGATTGTGAAGAAAGCATATAGTATGCTAACCTTTATAGGAAGAGATATAGAGTACAAGAGCTGGCCTTAAATGTTGCAGTTGCATGAAACGTTGGTTAGACCTCATTTGGAATACTGTGTCCAGTTCTGGTTGCCCTATTACCGGAAGGACGTGGAGAGTCTGGAGAGAGTGCAGAGGACGTTTACCAGGATGCTGCCTGGTATGGAATGTCTGAGTTACGAGGAGAGGTTAGGCAAATCGGAACTGTTTTCCTTAGAAAGACGTAGACTTAGAGGAGATCTAATAGAGGTGTACAAGATTATGAGGGGTGTAGATAGAGTAAACAGGGTTAAGCTCTTTCCTAGGATGGCCTCGAATAGCACGAGGGGTCACGGGCTTAGGTTGAGTAGGGTAAGGTATAATTTGGATGCTAGAGGGAGTTTTTTCACACAGAGGGTGGTGGGGGTATGGAATGCGCTGCCAAGTAAAGTGGTGGAGGCAGGTACTCTGGAGTTATTTTAGAAATACTTAGATGGGCACATGAAGAGAATGGGAATGGAGGGGTATGGAAAACTGATTTAAAATGTGCCTTGGGAGTCCCTGGTAAGTGTGTAAATAGATGATAGTATTGATGTACTTGTTTTTATCCTACAGGTGTTTTGGTCCACCTTGTTGTCTAACGAGGGGCACACACGCGATGAGCCGTGACAGGGCTGCTCTTGGATTTTTTTTCGAGAGTATCCTAGTGCTTCACGTCGTTAGTGTACGCTTGACCTGGACCATTTCATGGGCAGCACGACAGCTCAGTGACTATCGCTGTGCTGTGCAGATACATGGATTTGGGCCTGTGTCTATGGGAGTTTGCACATTTTCCCCGTGCTTGCGTGGGTTTTCTCCGGGTGCTCCGGTTTCCTCCCACATCCCAAAGATGTGTTCTTAGGCTAATTGGCAAAACAAATTATCCCTAAATTGTCTCAAAATTGGTTTTAAATCCATAGATCTATAAACATGGACAGGGAACGCGGGTAGAGGTGGGGACATCGGGGTGGCGGGGCGGGCTCGTTGGGCCGAAGGGCCTGTTTCCCGTGCTGCTTTGTTCTTTGTTCTTTGTTCACTCTCTATCTGTCTTTGTCTCTCAATCTCTCCCCATCCATTTTTTTCACTGCATTCTCCCTCTCTCACACTCTCTCCAATTTTATCGGTCTTTGAATGTGGCAGAGCAAGTGGAGAAGGTTGTGAAGAAAGCATACGGTATGCCAGCTTTTATAGGAAGGGGTATAGAATGCAAGAGCTGGCCTTCAATGTTGCAGTTGTATAAAACGTTGGTTAGACCTCATTTGGAACACTGCGTCCAGTTCTGGTCGTCTAACTACCGGAAGGACGTGGAGACTCTGGAGAGAGTGCAGAGGGGGTCTACCAGGATGCTGCCTGGTATGGAAGGTTTGAGTTACGATGAGAGGGTGGGTAAATTGGGACTGTTTTCCTTAGAAAGGCGTAGACTTAGAGGAGACCTAATAGAGATGTACAAGATTATGAGGGGTATAGATAGAGTAAAGAAGGTTAAGATTTTTCTTTGGATGGACTCAAATAGCACGAGGGGTCACGGGCTTAGGATGAGCGGGGTAAGGTATAATTTGGATGCTAGAGGGAGTTTTTTTCACACAGAGGGTGTTGGGGGTACGGAATGCGCTGCCAAGTAAAGTGGTAAAGGCAGGTACTCTGGAGTTATTTAAGAAATACTTAGATGGGCACATAAACAGAATGGGAATGGAGGGGTATAGAAAACTGATTTAAAATACGGATCATGAGCCTTGGGAGTCCCTGGGAAGTGTGTAAATAGATGATGATATTGATGTATTTTTTTTTTTATCCTACAGGTGCTTTGGGCCACCTTGTTGTCTAACAAGGGGCATACACGCGATGGGTCGTGAGCGGATTTTTTTTCGAGAGTATCCTAGTGCTTCACGTCGTTAGTGTACGCTTGACCTGGACCATTTGATGGGCAACACGACAGCTTAGTGACTATCGCTGTGCAGTGCAGATACATGGATTTGGGTCTGTGTCTGTGGGAGTTTGTGCATTCTGCCCATGCTTGCGTGGGTTTTCTCGGGAGCTCCGGTTTCCTCCCACATCCAAAAGATGTGCTCTTAGGCTAATTGGCAAAACAAATTCTTCCTAAATTGTCTCAAATGTGGTTTTTAATCCGTAGATCTATAAACATGGACAGGGATCGCGTGTAGAGGTGGGAACATCGGGGTAGCAGCGTGGGCTCCTTGGTCGAAGGGCCTGTTTCCGGTGCTGTTTTTTGTTCTTCTTCTTTCTCTCTCCCTCCAACACCCTCCATCTTCATCCGCGTTTCTCGCTCCACCTGCCTTTGTCTGTCATTCTCTTCTCCGCTGTCACAATTCTCCCCAACCGACGGCCACACTGTCACCTGCTGTGAGCCCTTCCCTACACATTACTGTGTGTGTGTGTGTGTGTGTGTGTGTGTGTGTGTGTGTGTGTGTGTGTGTCCGTGCCTGTGTCTGTGTGTGTATCGAGTGTATGTCATCCCAAATGTGTCCATCGAGTGTTTGTCAAGTCGAATTTCCAGTAAAGGAATGCAAACGCTGCAGTGCACACCAAGTTCCCAGGAAGTGCATTCAGCTTTTTTTTAAATTTCGTAAATGTTTATACATTCACAGAGAGAGTGAGGCAAGAGGGGCTGAGATCGGAAATTCACTACCACTTCTACCCGGAATCATCAGCATTAAATAAGGAAATGTCGGGTGGCACTGTGTCACAGTGCCACAGTGCTTAGTGCTGCTACTTCACATCTGGACCCGGGTTCAATTCCCAACTTGGGTCACTGTGATCGTGTATATTCCCGCACCTCCGCACATCTCGCCTCTTGCTGTCTTCGCCTGTTTTCACTCAATCTCTCCCTCTCTGTCAGCCTTTCTCTCTCCCTCTCTTCATCTTTCTCTGTCGTCTTTTTCTCTTCTACTCTTCTTTCTTTCTGTTTTTCTCTCAGTCTCTCTCCGTCTTTCTCTGACTCGCTCGCTCCCTCTCCAACATCTCCCCCCCCACCACCACCCCGGACCCTGTCACAGTCCTCCTCAACGCATCCCTTCACTCTCACCTGCTGTGAGCCTTCCCCCATTCACCACCCTCTGCATATATATGTGGTGTCTGTGTGTGTGTGTGTGTGTGTGTGTGTGTGTGTGTGTGTGTGTGTGTGTGTGTGTGTGTGTGTGTGTGTGTGTGTGTGTGTGTGTGTGTGTGTGTGTGTGTGTCTGTGGCTAGGTATGTGCCTGTGTGATTCCAAATTTCCAGAAAGTATCGAATTCCCTCTTAAAACTAAGATATGCCCTCTTTAAAACAAAATCCCTGTGATTAGCAGCAAATCCCAGAAGATGCAATCAGCTGTGTTGAAGGTTCTTCTTTTAATTTTGCAAATGTTCATACAGAGACAGAATGAGGCAGAGGCGGGTTGAGACAATGAAATCCACACCCCCTCCCCCAGGAACACTCATAATTGAATCATAACATGTAGAGCAGCATGGTGACACGGTGGTTAGGATTGCTGCCTCACAAATCCAGGCACCCGCGTTCAATTCCTAGCTTGGGTCACTGCTCCTCACCTCCCACCTCCCTCACAAACCTCAGCTTCCCTAATATGCAATATTTTCTCAACAATAACTATTGATGAGAAAAAAAAGTCATTTAGGATCTCACACATCCCTTGTGGATCCACATATAGATGACCTTGTTGATCCTTCAGAGGCCCTACTCTCTCCTTTCTTACTCTTTTGCCCTTTATGTATTTGTCAAACCTCGTTGGATTCTCTTTTGTCTTATCTATCAAAATAATTTCATTTCCCCTTTTCCCCTTCTGATTTCTCTCTTAACACTACTCCTACACCCCCTATACTCTTTAGTAGATTCATTTGATCCCAGTTGCCTATGCAGGTCACGTTTCTCTTCTTTGTCAGGCCTCAATATCCCGAGTCATTCGAGGTTTCCTTTTTTGCCAGCCTTGCCCTTCACTCTAATAGGAATGTGTTTACCATGAATCCTGGTTAACACACTTCTGAAAGTGTGCCACTTACCAGATGTCCCTTTGCCTTCCCACATACTCCCCCAATTCACTTTTCAAAGTTCCTGCCTGATACCATCAAACGTTTAGGCCAAACCTATCGTCTCTACAACTATGTTAAGACCAATAGAATTACGGTCACTGATCCCAAAGTGATTCCTCACAAAAACTCCTGTCGTCTGCCCTTCCATATTTCCCAAAACGAGGTCATATTTGGCACCCTCTCTAGTCGGGCCATCCATATACAGAATAAGAAGTTGCTCCTGAATGCTTTCAACAAATTTCTCTTCATCCAACCCTGTAATTGTCGCAGACAATGTTCAGAAAGTTAAAATCTCCGATTATTACTACCTTATTAGTCCCTCCCATAATGCAAAGGCCACAGGTGCATTGCATGCACAGCAAGATCCCACAGAAGCAGCAACAATGTGAACTTAAATCAGATGGGGTGCACTCCTCTCCAAAGTGGTCCCAAAATAGGGATCATGAGCCTTGGGAGTCCTTGGGAAGTGAGTAAATAGATGATGATGATATTGATGTATTTATTTTTATCCTACAGGTTAGTTGATAAGTTTATGGAAGAGAAGGGAATGGTTCAGTTTGGAGGGTCATTGCTTTTTTTTTCATAAATGGTCGGCGCAACATCGAAGGCCAAAGGGCCTGTTCTGCGCTGTAATGTTCTATGTTCTATGTTCTATGTAGGTGCTTTGGTCCACCTTGTTGTCGAACGAGGCGCATACACGCGATGGGTCATGAGAGGACTTCTCTTGGATCTTTTTCGAGAGTATCCTACTGCTTCACGTTTTTAGTGTATGCTTGACCTGGACCTTCTGATGGGCAACACGACAGCTCAGTGAGTATCATTGTGCTGTGCAGATACATGGATTTGGGCCTGTGTCTGTGGGAGTTTGCGCATTCTCCCCGTGCTTGCGTGGGTTTTCTCCGGGTGCTCCGGTTTCTTCCCATATCCCAAAGATGTGCTCTTTGGCTAATTGGCAAAATAAATTCTCCCTAAATTGTCTCAAATTTGGTTTTTAAATCCATAGATCTATAAACATAGACAGGGATCGCGGGTAGAGATGGGAACATCGGGATGGCGGCGTGGGCTCGTTGGGCCTAAGAGCCTGTTTCCCGTGCTGTTTTGTTCTTTGTTCTTTGTTCAAAGCACCCCAATCAATCCCGCTTGCTGTGAGCCCCTTCTCCACTCACTACCTTCTGTGTGTATGTGTGTGTGTGTGTGTGTGTGATCCCAAATTTCCAGAAATGGTTGAACTCCTTCTTAACACAAAGTCAAACCTTTTTCAAACAAAAATCCTATGGTGAGTAACAAGATCTCAGGAAGTGCAGTCATCTGTTGGTTGTTTTGTTTTTTTTAATTTGGCAAATGTTTTTACAGAGAGAGAGAGAGAAGGCGGAGAGTGGCTGAGACAGTGAAACCCACCTCTCCCTGCCTCCGGGATTCTCAGAGTTGAATCTTAACATTCACGGTCGTACAGTGATTAGTACTGTTGCCTCATAGCTCCAGAGACCAGGATTCAGTTCCCAACTCGGGTCACTGCAAATTTCTGTCTCTTTGTTACGCCACAAGACTCACCTTTTCCTGCCTTCCCTCACTCTCCCCCTCTCTCTCCCTGCCTTCTGTCTTTCTCTCTTTCTCTCTCTCTCCCCCACTCCCCCATTTTTCTCTGTATCCCTTTCTCCAGATTTCTGTTCTTCCTCATTCCCTCCTATTCCCTCCATATTTATCTGTCTTTCTCTCAATCACCTCCTCCCCTGCACCACCCCCACCCCCACCCCCCTCCCCGCCGACCCCGGCACAATCCTCCCCAACAAACGCCCACACTGTCGCCTGTGATGAAACCTCTTCTCTACACAATACACTGTGTTTCTGTGTCTGTCTGTCTGTGGGTGGCTTTCTGTGTGATTGTCCACGTGTTGTGTGCGTGCTTCATCCCAAACTTCCAGAAAGTATTGAATTCCGTCATAAAACTAAGACAAACTGAAAAAAAAAACAAAATCCCTGTAGTGCACTGCAAGATGCCAGAAGATGCAGTCAGCTGGGTTTTCTTTTTATTTGATAAGAGTTTATGCAGAGAGAGAGAATGAGGGTGAAGGGAGCAGAGACGTTGAAATTCACACCCTACCCCCGGCACCCTCAGAATTTAATCATAACATGTAGAGTGGAATGATGGCACAGTGCTTAGCGCCTCACAGCTCCAGGGACCCGGGTTCAATTCCTGGCGTGTCTCACTGTGATCCGGTGTGTTTTCCCAGCCCCTAATCCATCCACCAAATCTCGCATTTTCCTGTTTTCCCATCATTCTCCCCCTCTCTCTCCCTCCCCACCTGCCTTTCTCTTTCCCTCTCTCTCTTCCTCCCTCCCTCCATCTTTCTGTCTTTCTCTCTCCACCTCTTCTCTCTGTGTTAGTCTTTCTCTGGCTCTCTGTCTCTACATCTCTCCATCGCTCGATCTCTCGCTCTCTCCCCCTGCAACAGACCTTCACACTCTCACCTTCCATGACCCCCTTTCCCCACCGTCTGTGTCAATGTGTGTGTGTGTGTGTGTGTGTGTGTGTGTGTGTGTGTGTGTCTGCACGTGAGGCCAAATTCCCAGAACGGATTGAACTCCCTCTTAAAACTATTTAAAAAAACAAAATTTTTGTGATGCATAGCAAGATCCCCGAAAGTACAGTCAGCTATGTTGAATGTTTTTTCTTAATTTGGTAAATGTTTATACAGAAAATGACAGTGAGGCAGAGAGGGGCTGAGACAGTGAAATCACCCCGAGCCCCTCCCCGGGACTCTCAAAGTTGAATCCTAACATGTTGGGAGGCACGTTGGCAAAATGGAACACGCTGTTGCCCCACATTTCCATGTGCCTGGGTTCATTCCCGACTTCGCTTACTGTGATCTTGTGCCTATTCCCACGTTCCTATTGCACCGCCACAAGCGTCAGCTCTTGCTGCCTTTTCCTGTTTCCCCCTCACTCTCCCCCTCCCTCACCCCTAACTCACGTCTGTTTGTTTCTCTCTCTCTCTCGATGTCTCACATTCTCTCTATTTCTCCATCCCGCCATCTTTCTCTACCTCTGTCTCTTTCTCTCTCTCTCTCCCCCACTCCTTCCATCTTTCTGTCTTTCTCTTTCTCTTCCACTCCTTCTGTCTTTCTCTGTCTTTCTCTCACCCTGTCCACCTGTCTCTTTTCTCCCTCCCTCGTCTATCTTTTTCTATCTCTCCCACACCCTCCAACTTTCTCTCTCTCCCAACCTCTCCCTCTCTCTCGCACTCTCTGTTTTATATAGCAGGAAAACCGACATTCCCATCCTCAGTGAGATGGATTGAAGTGGCTACTGCAGAGTTTATTGAACCGAGCAGTCCATCGATTTAAACATTGTTCAGAAATGAAGCAAAAACAAGAGACTTCCTGAGGTTAGGGCTGGAGTTGAGGCCTAGTCACAAGAGATTGTAATATACTTCCTGGGAAAAGAACAGCCCTCCACGCGCCAACCCGTCCCCCAAGCCTCCAGCACCGGCTAGTTAAGCAGAACAATCCTCTCCAGCCCCGACCCTCCCAGACAGGGCTGGGAGGAGGGAGAAGGAAAAGGCAGCCAGTGCTGCCTGCCACCTGTCCACTCCAACCCTCCCCTCACACCGCGTGCACCCCATTAAAACAACAGTAAATCACACCGGGAATTTTCTTCACATTTATTGCTAAATGAAACATAAAGATAAATGGCTGGAGGAAGAGCGAGAAAGAGAGAGAGAGAGTTGAATGACACCGCTAGGAACATTACCCCCTCACCCTGAAATTCCCGACATCCATCCGCCCCCAGCACTGCGTAAAAATCACAAAGAATTTTCTGGCACTGAGAACAAGCCTTTCCACAGGCTGGGGATTTAATTTTAGCTCCATCTCCCGCTCCTTCACCCTCCCTGGAGAGACAGAAACAGGGGAATTCTAAATTCCCTATCCAAATATAAATTCCTGGGAAAAGAGAGAGAGAGAGGAATATGTTTGAACAGAGGAGACTATGATAGGATGAGAGAGGAATTGGCGACTATGGATTGGAAGAGTGCACTGGTTGGTAGGACGGCTGAGGAACAGTGAGGGATTTTTAAAGTGATCTTCTTCGGTACTCACAGTAAATATATTCCGATGGTGAAGAAGGACTGTAGGAGAAGGGAAAATCGGCAGTGGTTCTACGAGGAAATTAGGAGAGTATTAAATATAAAGCTGAGGCATTCAGAACGGGTAAAAGTAGTGGACGATCGGAGGATTGGGAAAGTTTTAAACAACAGCAGAAAGTGACTAAAAAGGTGATTAAAAAAGGAAAGATGGAATATGAGGCTAAACTAGCTCGAAACATCAAAAAGGACAGAAAGAGTTATTATAAGTATATAAAGAAGAGGAGGATGGCCAGAGTTAATGTAGGACTCTTGGAGGATGAGAGGGGTGGTTTAGTGGTGGATGACAGGGATATGGCAGAGACCTTGAATAAGGTTTTTGTGTCGGTCTTTATGGAGAAGTATTTAAATAGCTTTCCCGAACTCAAGGATAGAAGGGTGGTAGGAGATGAGGTCCTTGATGAGATTATAGTCACTAGAGAGGTGGTACTTGGTAGGCTAACAGGGCTGAGGGCAGATAAGTCCCCGGGACTAGATGGAATGCATCCCAGAGTCATCAAAGAAATGGCAGAGGTGATAACAGATGCCCTGGTAATTATCTTTCAAAATTCGCTGGACTCCGGAAAAGTGCTGGAAGATTGGAAAACTGCTAATGTTACGCCACTGTTTAAAAACGGTAGCAGACAGAAGGCAGGGAATTATAGGCGGGATAGTTTAACGTCTGTAGTAGGAAAAATGCTTCAATCTGTAGTCAAAGCAGAAATAATGAGGCATCTGGATACGAACGATTTGATCAGGCAGACGCAGCACGGATTCGTTAAGGGGAAGTCGTGCTTGACGAATTTATTGGAGTTCTATGAGGAAATGAATCGTGTGGTAGATAGAGGGGAACCAGTGGATGTGGTGTTTTTGGATTTCCAGAAAGTGTTTGATAAGGTATCTCACAAAAGATTGCTGCAGAAGGTTAAGGTGCAGGGTGTCGGGAGTAGGGTGTTAGACGGTATAGAAGATTGGTTGTGTAATAGGAAGCAGAGGGTAGGTATTAATGGGTGCTATTCTGATTGGCAGCTGGTGACTAGTGGAGTGCCACAAAGTTCGGTGCTGGGGCCTCAACTATTTACCATTCACATAGATGATCTGGAGGAAGGAGCTGAGTGCAGAGTGACGAAATTTGCTGATGACACGAAGATGAGTGGAAAAGCAAATTGCGTGGAGGGTGTGAAAAGCCTGCAGAGGGATCTGGGTAGGTTGAGTGAGTGGCCGAGGACCTAGCAGATGGAGTATAATGTTAGCAGTGTAAGGTTATCCACTTTGGTAAGAATAACGGTAGGAAGGATTACTATTTAAATGGCGAAAAGCTGCAGCATGCGATGGTGCAGAGGGATCTGAGAGTCCTTGTGCACGAATCGCAAAAACACAGTATGCAAGTGCAGCAGGTGATTAAGAAGGTGAATGCAATGTTGGCCTTTATAGAGAGGGGGGTAGAATATAAAAGTAGGGAGGTTCTGTTGCCGATGTATAGGGTGCTGGTGAGGCCACAGTTGGAGTACTGTGTGCAGTTTTGGTCGCTGCATTCGAGGAAGGATATATTGGCCTTGGAGGGGGTGCAGAGAAGGTTTACTAGGCTGATACCAGAGATGAGGGCGTTGGATTACGAAGAGAGACTGAATAGGCGAGGTTTGTACTCTTTGGAGTTTAGAAGGCTGAGAGGGGATCGTATAGAAACGTATAAGATAATGAAGGGGATGGATAGGGTAGACGTTGAAAGACACTTCCCGCTTAACAAAGATAGCAGGACGAGAGGGCAAAGGCTCACGATTAGGGAGGCGGGGGGGGTGCGGTTCAGATCGGAGTTGCGGAGGGGTTTCTTCACGCAAAGGGTGGTGAATCTTTGGAATTCTCTGTCTGATGAGATGGTGGAGGCTTCCTCACTGAATATGTTCAAGTCAAGAGAGGATAGATTTTTAATTGACAAGTGAATTAAGGGTTACGGGGAGAAAGCGGGAAAGTGGTCCAGAATCACTACAGATCAGCCATGATCTTATTGAACGGCTGGGCAGGCTCGAGGGGCTGGAAAGCCGACTCCTGCTCCTGTTTCTTATGTTCTTAATATGAAATCACACAGCACAGAAACGGTCCCTTCGGCCCACCAGCTCAATGCTGGCCACCAATCTTTCCTCCTCCCGTTTCCCAGCATTTGCTGCAGAGCCGACAGCGCATCGGCGATTTAACTGTTTGAATTTACCCGACCCCGTTTCAACTTTCTTTCCTTCAAACATTCTCTGCAATCCGTGAGCCAGATTTTGTTTAAAAACAACATGCTGGCTGTTGCAATGCAGGCAACTGCCATAGGCCCAGTGTGTACACAGCAAGATCCCACAGCAGCAGCAACGTGAGCATAAATCAAATAGGACACAGTTCTTCCATCACACCCGTCTGCTGTTAGCTCCCTCCTACAATTACTAAACTGTTTCTGTGTGTGTGTGTGTGTGTGTGTGTGTGTGTGTGTGTGTGTGTGTGTGTGTGTGTGTGTGTGTGTGTGTGTGTGTGTCTGTGTATGTGTGTGTGTGTGTATGTATGTGTCTGTGTGTGTATGTGTCTGTGTATGTGTGTGTGTGTGTATGTGTGTGTGTGTGTGTGTATGTGTGTGTTGTGTGTGTGTGTGTGTCTGTTTGTGTGTGTGTGTGTGTGTGTGTGTGTGTGTGTGTGTGTGTGTGTGTGTGTGTGTGTGTGTGTGTGTGTGTGTGTGTGTGTGTGTGTGTGTGTGTGTGTGAATGTGTGTGTGTGTGTGTGTGTGTCTTTGTGCATCATCCCAAATTTCCAGAGAGGGTTGAACTCTCTTTTAAAACTAAACCAAACCCTTTTTAAATCAAAATCCCAGTGGTGCACAGCAAGATACCAGAAAGTGCAGTCAGCTGTATTGAGTTTTTTTGTTAATTTTCTAAATGTTTATACACAGAGAACGTGAGGCAGAGAGGGGCTGAGACACCGAAACCCATCCTCTGCCCCCCGCCCCGCACTCCAGGGACATTTAATTGAATTGCAATAAATGTTCTGCTAAAACTGTATATTTTAAAATGGGTTTCATCATCAGCATATTCCTGCCTTGTTTCCTTCAATTATGCTACAATTATCTCATTAACTATTGGCCCATAAATTCAGATCGTCGACAGCATTGCATAGTCCGCCAAAAATAGAAAAAAAATATATTGTTTCGTTTCCTGAACAGCTCTAACGAAACGCCCGATATATGCAGTCACCTCGGATCCTCAGCACAGGCATCTCAACAATCCTGTGGTAAACAAAAATGCAGAGCAGTCGCGGCAATCCAGAATGCCCATGAGATCCAGATTGAAAAAAATGGCAGCTTGTCATTGAAAGCATGCTTCCTATCTTATGGAATGTTTGTATTTTTATTTATTTTTCTGCTGCTGTTAAATAGTTAATAGATTGTTATTGGTTCACTTAAATTATTATTAATAACTCATTTTACTGATTAAACAAGAGTATTATTGAACATTATAAAAATGTCATAATTGTTTTAAATTTTTGACAGTACTATTTAAATCATAGAATCAGAGAGGTGAAATTCCCCATTCCACCCTCCAGGGGAATTGTAGCGATCATGGAATGATCCGTTTACCCCGAAAATTTCCAGTTTCGGGGCGAACACAGCGGGAAAATTTCACCACAGAATCCTGACAGTGCAGAAGGATGCCATTCGCCTCATGGAGCCTGCAACGATAGCATTTGTCTATGTAGCCCCATGAACTTCCCTTGCAAATATTCCTGACACCATCAGGCAGTTTAACATAGCCAATCGACCGAACTCACAACTGTTTGGATTGTGGGAGGAAATCGGAGCACGCGGACGAAATTCATGCCGACATGAGGAGGACATGCAAACTCCACACAGACCACCCATCAAGGACAACATTGAACGCGGTTCCCTGGTGCTGTGAGATAGCATTGCGAACCACTGTCCTTTTGTGTAGCCCTCCACCTGCAGAGTGTTAATGTCATATACCTTTCCAATATACGAGGAATACTTATAAGTATTTCTGTGATATGTTAATTCAGAATACGGCCATTGAATTTTTTTCCAGGAAAAAGCAATTTCAGAATTTCTTGACCAGTGCTAAGCTGCACAGTGCAATTACAAAAAGTACATGAATATAATGATATTCAGTTAAAGCTTGCAGTATTGGAGGTGGGAGAAGGGGGAGGAGAGCAGGGGGAGCTACCGCTCTCCCTGAGCACATTCTTCAAAAGGGCGCCTTTTCAACGGGGTGTCCCTCACAGGCCCCTCAGATCTCTTCTGCAGATCTGAAGTCCTCGATCCGTGTACTGCAATCGCGGGACGTGATACAGATGCAGGGACTTCAGGCAACGAGGAAAGCATGCAATCTCCCGAGGGGGCATGTAATCACCAGGATAATTGCAGACGCCGGAAAGGCCATAAATATGCAGGCACTGCGACGAATGGGCAATCGAAACCAAGCATCTCTCGCCGACGGACATCATCAGCCTTGGTTCTACATTGAGCAAAGTTAGATTCTCTGGGTTAGCTTTGGTTTCCATTGAAAATTATTTGGTAACAGGTAGGTTTTAATAAAGTAATATGTAACTTTGCTAGAATGAAGCCTAGATGAAAGAGGCTGTTATAGTTATTTTATAACTTTTTTTTCATTTTGCTTCGTTTTGTTTTAATTTTATGTTAAATGTATCGCAAATAAATAAGACACTTTTTTTATTATGTTTTGATTTTAAATGCAAACTAAAAATGTATAATGAGTTTAAGACTATTTGGTATGTGTTGTGGTGTCTTTTTTATGTGTTAGCTCCTTCTAACTTTAGAACCTGGTTACGCCCCTGGGGAGAGGTACCCTCACATCTCTCCTGGCGGACA
This sequence comes from Sphyrna mokarran, assembly GCA_024679065.1. NCBI lineage: Eukaryota > Metazoa > Chordata > Chondrichthyes > Carcharhiniformes > Carcharhinidae > Sphyrna > Sphyrna mokarran. The sequence continues at coordinate 5,241,484 of JAGIQG010000031.1, forward strand.
GTGACCCCGGCCTGTTCATGCGCCTCCTGCATTCCCGATCGCGTTGCATCTTGTCCAGCAACAATTGTCTCTGATCCCAGTGACTCCTAGCCAGAGGCTGCGGTATTAAGTGCCACCATTTATTGGTAATGGTGCTCTCTGTGCTGTTTCAGAGGCTCATTTTGCTGTAATGGAATGTCATTACGCTGCCTCAACAAATCATGTACTTGCTCAAAACGTGCACGTGTTACGCATTGACGTTAGCTGCAATTTGGAGCTGCGGGGAGACAATAGCTAAGTTTTTTTTTCTTGGCTCCTTGCAATGGTCTCATAATTTTCAGCCCAATTACAAACATCACGAAGTTGACGAATGTGCAATTTATCAGTGACCTGTATGAGTATGACACGAAGGAGGTGTGTTTTTTTTTCCGCTGAAAGCACCGACAGTTTATCACCTCCTGAAGGCGCTGAGTGGTCTTGCTTCGACACAGCAATCATGTCATCACAGTCCTCGCATTGCTAAACCGATTCATCTCTCAGATATCAGTACGGAAATCACAATTCTCACCCTGCTGCTCTGCTGCCCCCCTTCTCCTGCTTCAGCTTCAGGACTGTATTACTGTGATACACTCCCTTCCATGAAATCGGCTGACGTCATCTCTGCTGCTGAACGGTAGCCATTTATTTTTTTGCTGAGCAATAACAATGACATCGGTGACAGCTGAAAAAAGGACATTTTTTGTGTAACTTTCATAACAGTCACTATGTCAACGATTAGGTTTTCGTACGAGAGAAGTCATGCCTCACAAATTTGGTTAAGTTTCTTTTTTGAGGAGGTGACAAAAATGATTGACGAAAGAGTAGCCGTGGATGTCTTCTATATGAATTTTATTAACACATTTGATAATGTCCCTCATGACTGGCAGTTACAAAAGACGAAATCACATTGGGATGAGGGGTGAAGTAGTTAGATGGATTCAGAACTGGCGTGGCCATAGGATACAGAGGGTAGCAGTAGACATTTTTTTTTTGATTGGAGGTCGGTGACTAGCGGTGTTCCATAGGGCTCTTTACTGGGGCAATATATATATATATATATATATATATATATATATATATATTAACAGGGTGAACGATACAGAGATTGCTGAAATTGCGGATAGTGATGCACATTGACAGAGCAGGATAGACTGGAAAACTGAGCAGAGAATGGTAGATAAAATTTAATCCAGATACATGTGAAGTGAAGTATTTTGTTAGATCCAATGCAGTGGGGAACTACACAATACATGGGAGAACCATCAGGAGTATAAATGCACAAATTCTTCAAGGTGGTGACACAGGTGGAAAAGGTGATGAAAAAGGCGTATGTGATGTTTACCTTTATTGGACGGGGCACAGAGTATAAAAATTAATATATACGATGTTGAAGTTATATATATTATGTAGTTAGGCCACATTTGGAATACTGCTTCCAGTTCTGCTCGCCATACTACCAGAAGGACATGGAGGCTTGGAGAAAGTGCAGAAAAAGGTTTCCCAGAATGTTGCCTGGCATGGAGGATTTAAGCTATCAGGTGAGATTGAGTAAACTAGGGTTAATCTCCCTGGAAAGCTGGCGGTTCCGACCTGATTGAAGTTTATACGATGAAGGTGGGTATAGATAGGGTGAAAATTTGCAAGTTTTCTCCCAGGTCAGAAGTGACAAACACAAGTTGTCACATTTCAAGGGGGGTTGGGGAGAAGTAAAGTTCAATACAGATATGCAGGGGGCATATTTTACACAAAGGGCGTTGGGGGGCTGGAATGCACTATCTCGAAAAGTGTATGACACAGAACATGGTCGGATCATTTCAGAGTTATCTAGATAGTCACATGAACAGACTGGTGCCCGATGGATAGTTTAGTTAGGAACGCACGATTGTGACACCTTAACTGTCTATTTTCCCCAATCCCGCCGCTATCCTTACTCACGTCCCCCATCACTCCGGTGTTTTTACTCGAGCGGACCTTCAACATTCTTCCTTTGCGATCCCTTTGGCACAAGAATCCCAGTATTTATTTGCCATTACGTTTCAGGGGCAACAATACACCTGGACAAGAGTACCGCAAAGTTTTGTCCATGCCCCCACCCTCTTCCTGCAAATATTGCATCGGCAATTACTGAGCCCCGAATTAGTGGATGGATCCGCACTCATCCAATATGTCTTTGATCTTTTCGTGGCCAGTCCCTCTGAACCCACCAATACTGCGGATACTGCTCGGCTTTGTAACGGTTTTCACTCCTGAGGTTATGTGGTTCCAGCTCCAAAAGGAAAGGCATTCAGCAGCAGCTCCAAATCCTTGGCACACTCCTTAGTGCTTCGGAGCTTTCCCTGACACCCCAACTAATTCACCCTAATCTGATGGCGGCACTTCCCACATCCCCCAAACAGATGAAGGCCTTTTTAGGATTGGTGAATTATTGTCGGCAATGACTCCCTGGTGTTACTTTCCTTAGAAAGCACATTTTTCTCTCTCTCTTCTATGGCTGAGAACAATATCTACCTCCCCTCTCCTGCATTACAAGCCTCCAAGGACGTTAATGGATCCCTGCCGTCTGTTCTGCCCCAGGGCGCCCTCTCTATGACCGGCCTTTTCAGTTATAAATGAGCTTTATAGAAGGCTGTGCCAGGGAATCCTCACACAGACCCATGGTGACCGCCGACACCCGTTGCTTATCACTCCACACACCTCCACCCAGTTGCTATGAGTCTCCCACCTTACTCACAGGTCCTCCCTGCCATCTATTCACTGATAATCACAGCCGCTAACATTACTCTTCACCAGCCACTTACCATCTTTACCTCACATGCAGTTATAGCTCTCCTCACATCCCATCAAACTGAAAATCTCACATAGACACGATTTCGTCGATATGAGATAGCCTTCAACAACCCATTCCCGGCATTTTCCTTTTGCTCCACTTTCAATCCAGCTGTTATTTTGTCTGATGTCCCACCGGAAGTGCTCCCGGATGCACCGCATGATTACCTCCTCAGGAACCATTATCTCACACCCCTCGCCCCGACCTGAGTGATGTCATTTTGCCTTCACCGACCTCACGTTTGATGTTGACGGAAGCTCATCGATTTCCCCAGGAGGGAAGTCCCTCTTAGACTACTCCACAGTAAACACTGCAAGGGTTTTAAAATCGGCATGTTTTGACCCCCCGATTTCAGCCCCAAAAGCAGAACTGTTTGCCCTGACTTGGGCTTGCATCCTTGCGGCTGGCCGTTCTGTGGACATCTATACTGATTCTCGCTACACCTTTCGCGTTACCCAAGATTTTGGTCAGTTATGGGCCCAGCCAGATTTTCTTACCTCTTCGGGTTCCCCAATCAAAAACTCTTTTTTTTGTTCAGAACTTACTGTAGCCTTTCCTTCTCCCCACAAAATACACTGTTATTAAGTATGCAGCCCTCATGCCGGACTCATTATTGCTCATTATGGGTAATGCCCTGGCTAATCGTGCCGCCAAGGCCGCTACCGCCTCTGGGGCTAACGTGGTGTTGTTCATGAATAAGCAGGCGAGAAAGAGCTCGCCTCATTTCAACATGCTGAGCATGCCAAGAGTAGCCACTATTCAGCGCTTACAGGGGGTGAACATTCTCCTGACAAGACCTTTGGAAGACGCATGGGCATTCGTCTTCTGTGTGAACAGGCCTCTGCGTTACTCCAGGCTGCCAAGTGTGTGCACCCAACCCATATTACATTTAATGCTTGATTGTCTGCACTGAGATCCGCACCTCAGCAATAAGGGAATATGTGCAATATTGCTTCCAGACCTGTTGTTACTCGCGATTAAATGAAGCAACCTGATCATGTGATATGTCATGTTTGCTATGTCAATAGAATAATGTCGGTCAAGGTATCACCTCTTTGCCACGTGGCCCATTTGGTTGCGCCCAGTTAGATTTTGTAGAGTTACTGTGCATACACTGCTATAACTATTGTCTTGTGATTGTTGATATATTTAGCCTTTCGATCGAGGTGTTCTCCATCACTGATAACAAAGCCTCTACAGTAGTCAAACTTATCGTCAGAAGTTATACCTAGATTTGGCATACCCAAACAAATTAGCTCAGATAATGTTCCCCACTTTGTCTGAAAACTTAAGAAAAAATTGCGTTACATACTACATATTACACAATAGTTCCACTGTGTCTACCACTCTCAAGCTGCTGCAATAGTGGAAAGAGCTAATGGGGCCCTTAAAGCCAGGCTGGTCAAACCAACATCTGAAAGCAGTATAAAATAGCTAAAGATTTAACACTTTGTAATTTGGGCCGAGAGGTGGCAAATGGAGTTTAATGCGGAAAAGTGTGAGGCAATTCACTTTGGCAGGAATAACAAATGTGTAGAGTATAGGGCTAATGGTAGGACTCTTAATAGTGTTGAAGAACAGAGGGATCTTGGTGTATATGTGCATAGATCCCTGAAAGTTGGCAATCAAGTCGATAAGGTTGTTAAGAAGGCATATGGAGTCTTAACTTTTATTGGTAGGGGGATTGAATTTCAGAGCCGCAACGTCATGTTGCAACTGTACAAAACTCTAGTGCGGCCGCACTTGGAGTATTGTGTACGGTTCTGGTCCCCGCATTATAAGAAAGATGTGGAGGCATTGGAGAGGGTACAGAGGAGGTTTACCAGGATGTTGCCTGGTATGGAGGGCAGGTCTTATAAAGAGAGGGTGAGGGATTTGAGGTTGTTTTCGTTAGAAAGAAGGTGGCTAAGAGGAGACCTTATTGAAACATATAAGATGATTAGAGGTTTAGATAGGGTGGACAGTGATAGCCTTTTTCCTAGGATGGAGAAAGCTAGCACGAGGGGACATAGCTTTAAATTAAGGGGTAGTAGTTATAGGACGGATGTCAGAGGTAGGTTCTTTACCCAGAGGGTGGTAAGGATATGGAATGCCCTGCCTGCTGCAGTTGTAGATGCGCCCAGTTTGGTGGCGTTTAAGAGGTTAGTAGATAAGTTTATGGATGAAAAAGGAATGGTTTAGGTTAGAGGGTCATAGCTTTTTGTTAATTGGTCGGCGCAACATCAAAGGCCGAAGGGCCTGTTCTGCGCTGTATGTTCTATGTTCTGTTTACAAAGTAAGAATAACACCCCAGTCTACAATCAGACTACCAACTGCATTCCATGGTAGGCCAAGCAGAACGCCCAGGGATGCATTTAAGAGCCGCCCACGCAGATAGATTTGCACATTTTGGGTGACAAATTGCATGAGTACTTCCATTAGCTCGCATCGTCTTTTAAGCTTCTGCATTCACAGATACAGTGCGCCTCTGGATAAAGAATTTCCGGAGACAGATCCTGACCCACAGATTGACTTCATTCGGCCCCAGTTAGCAGATGCAGTAATAATAAAGAACTTGTATCGACCAAACCTGGGCCACGATGGAAAGGACTGTTCCAAGTTCTCCCCCAAACTCCAAGTGCACTCAAGGTTCAAGGGCAACCTCGCTGCATACATCTGACTGACTGTAAACGGTGGACAACAGGACATACCGGTAACGAATGAACATAAGAACATAAGAAATAGAAACAGGAGTAGACCATCTAGCCCTTCGAGCTGCCCCGCCATTCAATACGGTCATGGCTTATCTGAAATGGATCAGTTCTACTTTCCCATCTTGCTTCCCATAACTTTTAATTCCCTTGTCTGTCAGAAATCAATCTATCCGTGACTCAATCATATTCAACGAGTTAGCCTCTACCATTTCAATGGGCAGATAATTCCACATATTCGCCTCCCTCTCAGTGAAGAAGTTACCCCTCAACTCTGTTCTACACTGCTTCCCCCCTCCTTATTTTGAAACCGTGCCCTCTAGTTCTATTTTCCTTTCTAAGCAGAAAGAATCTCTGTACCTACCCTATATAGCCGCTTCATTATCTTGTAAGTCTCTATAAGATCCCCCCTCAGTCTTCTAAACTCCAAAGAGTCCAGGCGCAGTCTATCTAATCTTTCATTATAAGCTGACTCGTTCATCTCGGTATTAGCCTGGTAAATCTTCTCTGCACTCCCTCCTAGGCCAATATATCCTTCCACAAATAAGGGGACAAAAACTGCACACAGTACTCCAGTTGCAGCCTGAACAATGCCTTGTACAGTTGTAGCAAGACCTCCCTGTCTTTATATTCTATCCCCCTTTCAATAAAGGTCAACATTCCATTCGCCTTCCTGATCACCTGCTGCACCTGCAGATTGAGTTTTTTTTTGGCGATTCACGCACAAGGACCCTATGGTCCTGCGGCACATCAGCATTCTCCAACTTTTCACCATTTAACTAATATTCCATCCGACTTCTATTTCTTCCAAAGTGAAACTAAGTTTATTCCCATCACCTTCAGACGTCCAGTTATGCCTCTGGTATGAGGACGACAAATCGAAAGAAGAAACGTGTCTGGGAAATAGACTAACCAATGGACATTTGACTTCTGGTACATTTCTGTAAGCGTCTGATCCCTATGCATTGCAGTCAAATCTGAGTAAATGTAGCGTATGCTCATATATTCCTACCCATACCAAAGGAGGGATCGCCTTGTTCCATGTCCTGTTATCCAAACTGGAAACTATAGGATGGATATTGCATCAAAGAGGAATTACATGTGGGAGACGAAGCGGGTCCCAGACTATCAGAGATAACTACCAAGTACTATTTCGAGGTGCCGTTTCTACCCTGAACACTGCTGCATGGAACCTGACGTGCCTTATTCATAGCTTCAAACCCAAATGTAATACGTCAGTCTACCCACCCCATTTTGTCATTAATCAGCAGAATGGATCCATATAAAGAACAAAGAAAAAAGAACAAAACAGCACGGGAAACAGGCCTTTCGGCCCAACGAGCCCGCGCCGCCACGCCGATGTTCCCACCTCTACCCGCAATCCCTGCCCATGTTTATAGATCTATGGATTAAAAACCAAATTTGAGACAATTTAGGGAGAATTTGTTTTGCCAATTAGCCTAAGAGCACATCTTTGGGATGTGGGAGGAAACCGGAGCACCCGGAGAAAACCCACGCAAGCACGGGGAGAATGCGGAAACTCCCACAAACACAGGCCCAAATCCATGTGTCTGCACAGCACAGCGATAGTCACTGAGCTGTCGTGTTGCCCATCAAATGGTCCAAGTTAAGCGTACACTGACGACGTGAAGCACTAGGATACTCTCGAAAAAAAAGTCCAAGAGCAGCCCTTCTCACGACCCATCGCGTGTATGCCCCTTGTTAGACAACAAGGTGGACCAAAGCACCTGTAGGATAAAAACAAGTATATCAATATCATCATCTATTTACACATTTCCCAGGGACTCCCAAGGCTCATGACCCCTATTTTAAATCAGTTTTCTATACCCCTCCATTCCCATTCTGTTCATATGCCCATCTAAGTAATCTTAAATAATTCCAGAGTACCTGGCTCCACCACTTTACTTGGCAGCCCATTCCATACCCCCACTGCCCTCTGTGTGAAAAACTCCCTCTAGCATCCAAATTATACCTTAGCCCCCTCACCCTGAGCCCATGACCCCTCGTGGTATTCGAGCCCATCCTAGGAAAAAAGCTTAACCCTCTTTACTCTATCTATACCCCTCATAATTTTGTACACCTCTATTAGATCTCCTCTAAGTCTACGTCTTTCTAAGGAAAACAGTCCCAATTTGCCTCTCCTGTCCTCGTAACTCAGACCTTCCTTACCAGACAACATCCTGGTAAACGTCCTCTGCACTCTCTCCAGACTCTCCACGTCCTTCCGGTAGTAGGGCGACCAGAACTGGACGCAGTATTCCAAATGAGGTCTAACCAACGTTTTATACAACGGCAACATTAAAGGCCAGCTCTTGTACTCTATACACCTTCTTATAAAGGCTAGCATAATATATGCTTTCTTCACAACCTTCTCCACTTGCTCTGCCACCTTCAGAGACTTGTTCACCTGCACCCCCATGTCTCTCTGTGTGTATCCTTAGAAATGGGACTAAGTCAGTATGCCGGAGTTGCTCTACCAGGATGTGCAATTTCGCTGAATGCCACCAAAGGGACATATTGAAAATTGAGTTTTGTAACAGTACTTTACAACGAAGGATATATGCCGAAAAAAATGAGCAACATGATTAGCAGTAATGGTGTCTATTTTGTCTGCGGAGACAACGCCTATCCATGTTTCACTTGGGATTGGGAAGGATCTTGCTATCTGGTATATATGGTCTCCTGTATCCGGCATTATGACTTCCTACCCCTCACGCTCAAGATACATGTTTTTGAGATTAAACCATGTTATTCCAGAAACCCAGCGATTTTGTATGACAGCCTTCCTTCTCTACAGTACAGGAAAGCTTCCCAAGAGCTCATCTACACGGTCTCAGCGCTCGAAAAAATAAATAACAACACAGCAGATGGTGGAAAGTATGGACACCGCTATATCTGAGGTATCGGAAAAAGTGATTGTCATCCGAAACATAGCCGTTCAAAACTAAATAGCTTTGGACTATTTACTGGCGGATTAGGGAAGTACATGCACTCTAGTGGGAACAGAGTGTTCCACCTAAATCTCTATTGCTCCAAAAATATTACAAGCCGAGTTAATCACATTAAAAAGACATCAAATAAGATCAGAACAGAAGAATAGAAATTCAATTATTATAACTCCCCCTCCCCCCCCCCACCCGTGGTGATATTTGGCAACATATTTGGAGACTGGGAATGAATTATGGTACGCATAGGATTCATGACTTGGCTGTGTTAGTCATTTTATTCCTTCTCAAATACCTATGCAATTATTTGGTCTATTCTTCCAACGCCCTGCCCCACTTGCCCCCACCCCCAAAAATGATTTACGAGTTAATTATCATGGAATGATAAAAGGAGAGAATGAGCTATTAAAGAGGTTTTTTTTTCACTGTAGGGGGCAAAGTGAACTTTTGGGCTTGCAAAAACGGCAAAGAAACAGCTCATGGGAGCAAACTGACAAAAAAAGAGGTTAACCACAGGTTCCAGCTTGCTGAGTCAGGTTGGGGTGTGAGTCTAGCTGTGTACTTGATAATGTCTTCTTTTCCGCTAACAAATGGGGTATCCCAAATATATCATGCGTATGTTCTGATGGGTGAGTTTTGTAAGAAGTAAATGTGTATTTTAAAAGGAAGTTTTTTTTTTCTCTCCTTCAGCAATTCCTTTAACTATTCATTTCTGACTGAATCGGATGATTGTGTTTAATTCTAGACATCTTTGATTTAATCAGATGAAGTTTGTCTAAGTCATGTTTGAAATTGCGTCTACCCGCTGGGGGTATAAACTGTATAAAAGGGGTTAGCCTTGTTGCTTCGTGTGCTTTTTTACTAACTGGCTTCCAGCACTGAGAGGAGGGTAAGTTCCAAAGGTTAGCCATCTCACATATACAATACAAACACAGGTGTTTGACTCTGAAACATGTTGGTGTTTTCCTTTGTATCAAGGAGGAAGAGACTCGCGAAAAACGAACTTAACATCTGTTTCACTAATCTTTATCCTCAATATCCTGCATTAAACCCACTCACAGTTTATCATTTGTGCAATATTGATGTCATATGAAAAGAATGGTCCTTTCCCTTTCCTCTTTCTTCCCAGTTTATTTGCAAAATCACATCGACATGCGCATTGCCCATGAATCAGTACATTGCTATTTCCATGACAATTATTTTATTTTCCTCCTGATTGCACATGCACATAACAAGAACAGCTCTTTCTCCATCATCCACCTCAAGTACTACAGCAAATGACTTGACTATGTTCATCAAATAATTTTCCATTCATACAGCTCTACGATTTCCATTTTCACATTTTTCTTCCAAGCAAGCAAAATTGCTGCCTCGATTTGTGGCCTTTCTCAATTCCAGCGTCAGTGACATCAGACAACAGGTTGAATTCACAACGTTGACAATCTTTAATCTCTCTATTAGAAGCAACCATTCACATCCTGAAAATTATCCTGAATAACTCGTGTAACCTATCAAGATGGACAGGTTCGCCAGTGAATCCAATATTTCCCTATTGTTTCCCTGAGAATCCTATGTTTTCCACAACTTGTTGTTCTATATACTTGCACAAAATGGATTCTAACGGAACAGCTGAACCAATTTGTTCACTGACTGCAAGTAATGCCATTCTCCCTAGAACCCAGCTGTGCCTCTGGAGAAATTGTCACGAATATTAATAGGTCCGAAAATGCGGCATTGTTTAGAACTTGAGAGCAACGGACTCGCACTTTACAACATCGTGTGAGGACGCGAGAACAATCGATTGAACGGTTCAACAGCAGATCAAAATCTGAGATCAACTGATTGGGAAGTTAAACAAAATGGGTGAGAATCTGAATACAACCACTAGGAATGTCACGACAACGGAGAGATATTTACCTGGGGCTCTTTACATTCTTTTTAAATTTTACGACAATATGTTGCACTATGGCGGCTCGAATGCATACTTAAAGTTATTCAAGCTGGTTACTATCCATTTCTCGCTATCATTGCTGTGCCAAGTAAGTACTTTTAACCATTTATTATTTTTATGAACAATGTTGAGCAATCTTGAATATGTGGTTACTGATGAAGGATCACCCAGGCTCGGATTGTTGCTTCTCTCCTCATTCCACAGACACTATCAGACTTGCTGAGATTTCCCAACATTTCTGTTTTGTTTCAGATTCCAGAATCAATATATCTTCCTTTAATAAAAATATTGCTTATTCGTCAATTCGATTTTATGAAAACTGTCTGCACTGTCCTCAGTTATCCTTACAATCTGTGTGTTCAGGCTTAATGATTCCAAACCTCTCACAGGGCAACAGCTGAGGTCTCTCCTTTGACACTGAACTGAATTTAAATCCCATATCCTCTTAAACATCAATGTCATTTAATAGCATTTTGATATTTTCATAATTATATTATGCAGAAAAAAAAATGCAACGTGATGTCAAACCTTCCACAAAAAAAAAAGTAATGCCTACCTTGTCTGCGGAGAGATAACATCCCCACCTTCATTAGTCCCATGTAACTGATTCACCCCTGTTCCCTGGACGAATTTGAGTTAACTATGATGTATACGATTCAAAACATTCAGATAACCTTCAATCCTGCTTTGTACAATCTAAAAGCAATGCATTCGCCGACGGTTAGGAATCCTGTTGTAACACTCTCCAAAAGTGTGCTGAGGATGCATCACACAGTCAATTTGGCATCCAAAATATCATCCAACTTCAGATGTGTTTCGGTTCCATGACCACCCACGTCCAGCTCTGTAACCATCCTGAACTTTGCCAGTCTTTCGTCATTTGTTTCTGGAAGCGAACCCATGGCTTTGTTGCACCATCCTTGGATGTCCGTGAATACTCCCACCTTACCACTCGCATGCTTGCCTCCAACATATTAGTTTTACATTAGGATGTTGCCCACGTCCTAACTCAATCATATCCCCTATTATTCAAGATCTTGTTGGTATATTTTGGATCTTGGTGAATTCTTCAAGCCATAGAATATTAAAAAAAACCCTTTGGCCCCAAAAATCCATATATTAAAACCATATATTATGATTTTATTCGACTTCACTTGACCCGCAGCTTTTTTTCGGTCTGGTGGTTGAAGTGCCCATCTAAATGCTTCATAAATGCCCCGATGATGTCCGCCTCTATCATCCAAAATGGCAACGGGTGATTTCTTGGTGAAAAAGAAATCACCAAGAAATTCTTGGTGAAAACGCTTTTCATCCTACCCCGAATTTTCCTGCTGCATTTCTTTAATCTGTGCTCGTGATATTTAACCCTCTTCTGGGGGTAACATTTCCTTCTGATTGACAATTGATGCGCCTTTCGCAAATTCGCACACCTCATTGAAATATCTACTCACCATTCTTTCCTTCAAGGGTAACAATCCTTGGTTAACCATTATTTCTTCATATCGAAATAAAACAGTCCACAGACAATCTCCTGGACAATCTATTTTGGAATGCAATCCCGTGTGACTTCCGGTGTAGTGAAGAGAACTGCACACAACGTTCCACCTTTGATTTTGTTTATTACTGTCACATGTACGAACGCACAGTGAAAAGTAATGTTTCTTGTGTACTATACAGGTAATGCGTACAATTCAGAGAAGAAAACGATAGAGTATAGAATATAATGTTACCGTTATAGCTAGGCTGTACGAGGGTGTACATCACCTGAATGCAAAGGAGGTCCATTCAATGCTCTTAACGGAGGCAGGGAAGAGTTCTTGAGTCGGTTGGTATGCAACGGCAGACTTTTGTATATTTACCCGGATGGAAGAAGATGGAAGGGATAATTTCTGGGATGCATTGTGTGCTTAAATCTGGTTACTTTGCCGAAGTAGCGGGAAACATAGACAGAATCAAAGAATGGGACGTTGGTTTGCGTGATGGGTCGGGCTACATTCAAGATATTTTGCGGTCTTTGACAGGGCAAAAATTAGACCAAGTTCTGATGCAAGCAGAAAGACCGCTTTCTATGGTGGATGATACCCGCCCCCATACCCTTTTGATCTGTTGAAGGTAAGGGAGAGAATATTATCACTATGTCAGTTCACTAAATTCTCTATCTCAGTCTTGTAGTATGTCTCATCATTGCTTGAGATCCAATGGTATCGTCAGCGAAAAAAAAAACATGATTGGAGTGGAATATTCCCATATAGTCACCGTGTTCAAAAGTATAGTAGGATGCTGAGAACACGGCCTTGTGGCACACTGGTTTTGTGGAACGTAGTGTGGAGGTGCAGTTGCTTTTCCTTACTGATTGTAGCCGTTGGAGAAGTCATTCAGGATTCAGTCACAGAAGGAACAGCCAAGACGCTGGCCATGGAGTTTGGAGATGAATTTCTTATGAATAATGGTATTGAAGGTTGGGCTGTAGTCAATACATAGTCGGCAACAGATGACTTTGATGTCTAAGTGTTCCAGTGTAGTCGAACCAGTTTTTTTTTCATTCTCTTCATGAACTTATATTCTAGTTTATTGGAAATGAAGACAAGTAACCCATCTAACCTCGTAACCTCTTATCTAGCTATGCTATATCTTATGAATCCTTGAGCCTGCACAACACATCTCATCCAGCTGTTTGTACTCCCTAGTATTCTACTGTTCATCCTGCATTTATTTGCCTTGTTCGGCCTCCAAACATGCATCGGTTTGAAGTCCTCAGTTATATTTGTCATTATTTATGGATCTGACCAACTGGTATTTATGATTGTGTAATCTTTCTTTCTATTGTTCTGATTAGAAATGCGTATGACTTCTGTCAACTTATTGATCATATTCTGAATATTTATGCGTATATGAATTAGTGTTCACTGTAAACCGTAAAGAGTCTACTTGTATCATTGTTTCACATCACTGGATGAGTTTTCTTATACAAGCAACCGCTTCAATATGATACTTTGAAACATAGGCATTTGTGTTTAATTTGCTGAGTGGACTTGATCCTGCGTGTAATTAACTAACTGATTATTTCCCCCCGTGCAGAATCTTGTTGAAATTCTTGCTGAATGCCAGTTAGTTTCATCACCTACAGTGTCCTACATCTACATTTTGACAATGCAATTGGTATTCAATCTGTGTGGTAATTTTGCTTTGAGCCTGATTGCCAGTAACCGAGTTTCTTTCACTTCCAACAGTAAATTTACTGACAATTGTGATCCTGTCCAGAGGAAAATGTGGTATTTCTAAATGTGTGACACACTACCTGGTCGCCATGGCAGCCGCGTATCTAATGGTTGTTATATTTGACCTCATTTTGCGAAAAATTCCAATCGTTTTTCGGAAGCAATTTCATTTCTTGTTCTCCATCCCCATATGCAACATTCACACCGTCCTTCTATTTTCAGCCACCGACTGTTCTGCCTGGTTCACTGTAACTTTCACTGTCGATCAATTTGTAGCAATTTGCTGCAAGCAGCTGAAAACAAAATATTGTACAGAGGAAACAGCAACAGTTGTTTTAGGAACAGTGACAACAGTTAGCTGTTTGAAAGACATTTCCTGGTATTATATGCAGGCAAAAACGTATTGGGAGGGAAATCAACCATGGTTTTGTCACACACCCACCACCAGTATATTTTTTGTAGCCTGGGGAATAATTGAATTTCTTCATTACATTCTAAACCTGGCAGTCCCTTTTATCCTGATTTTGCTACTTAATCTTTTCACCATCAGGCACATTGTACTCTCCAGCAGAGCCCGAAGAAGACTGCTGGCTTACAATAGTCGGCAGAGTTCCAGAGACCATTTAATTTTTATAAATGATCTGGATGAGGGTATTGAGGGATGGATCAGTAAATTTGCAGATGACACTAAAGTTGGTGGAGTGGTAGATAGTGAAGAGGGGGGTTTTAGTTTACAGAGTGACTTGGACAAGTTGCAGAGCTGGGCCGAGAGGTGGCAAATGGAGTTTAATGTGGAAAAGTGTGAGGTAATGCACTTTGGCAGGAACAATAAATGTGTAGAGTATAGGGCTAATGGTAGGGCTCTTAATAGTGTTGAGGAACAGAAGGATCTTGGTGTATGTGTCAATAGATCCCTGAAAGTAGGCAGTCAAGTGGATAAAGTTGTTAAGAAGGCATATGGAGTCTTAGCTTTTATTGGTAGGGGGATTGAATTTAGGAGCCGCAGCATCATGTTGCAACTGTACAAAACTCTAGTGCGGCCGCACTTGGAGTATTGTGTGCAGTTCTGGTCCCCACATTATAAGAAAGATGTGGAGGCATTGGAGAGGGTACAGAGGAGGTTTACCAGGATGTTGCCTGGTATGGAGGGCAGGTCCTATGAAGAGAGTTTGAAGGATTTGAGGTTGTTTTCGTTAGAAAGGAGGCGGCTAAGAGGGGATCTTATTGAAGCATATAAGATGATTAGAGGTTTAGATAGGGTGGACAGTGATAGCCTTTTTCCTAGGATGGAGAAAGCTAGCACGAGGGGACACAGCTTTAAATTAAGGGGTATGAGTTATAGGACGGATATCAGAGGTAGGTTCTTTACTCAAAGAGTGATTAGGGAGTGGAATGCCCTGCCTGCAGCTGTTGTAGATGCGCCAAGTTTGGTGGCGTTTAAGAGGTTAATTGATAAGTATATGGAAGAGAAGGGAATGGTTTAGTTTGGAGGGGCATTGCTTTTTATTTTGGTCGGCACAACATCGAAGGCCGAAGGGCCTGTTCTGTGCTGTAATGTTCTATGTTCTATGTTCTATGACCCAGAGATGGAGGCTCAAAGGAAATCAATCATTTTACTGTTTGTTATTTCGGCCAATTTCATTATATTATGGTCAGTGTTTATGGTTTATTCAATGTGGAGGCGGATGCATTATTTAGGGATTGTATCTATGTATCTACATATGTTTGTTTAGGAATTGGGTTTCATGTTGCAGCTCCTGAGTTGCTGCACAAATACATGTATTTATGCAGTGACACAGACAAAATTCAGGGAGCACTTGAAAATTACTTTGACAAATCCTTTTAATCTGTAAGTCAATGACGGGTATAACTGAATCAAGTATTTTGAAATGTTGTTTCAAATCTACTGATGGTCACATGTGCTGCTGATCTGAAATTGTGGGAGGGCTGGACTGAATATGTTGAATGGATGGAAATCATAGCACATAAATAAGTGGGAGCGAAGAGTTGCTGTATAAATAGCATCGTGGGTGTTGTTAATTTGTGAAAAGGTACGTTGGGACTTTTGGCCATATATTAGTTGAACTGCTTGAATGGGTATACTACATCATGGACAATGGTTGATGAATTGTATACCGTGCACTGCGGCAAGAAGGAAGTGTGTATGAACTAATTGGAATAGTCTGTTGAGTTGTATACTACTGAAGTATCAGAGGAACTGATATGGTTGCTGAACTGTATACCAGCCAGAGAGTTGGAGATGGTTAACCATGTGAGGCATGTTGGAACATATGGAATATTGTGCTTTATTTCCTGGAATATGTAGCTTACTAATACAAACATTTTTTTTCAGGCGTGGTATCTAGCAAATTGAGTTATTTCACGCCTAATTCCAAAACTTTTAGAGAAGATGTTAGCAGTAACTTTTCTTTCAGTTTCTCACCATTGGCCGAAAGTGGAAAATGTGTGTTGAAGTTGCAAAAGAGAGGCTTGTGATGTATTTAAATTCATTTCATTCAATGTCCAGTCAGTTTTATTGATTATAGAGTTGGAGCTTCCACTCTATAATGAAGCACGGGCTGACACATTTTGTAACCATCTGCAGTGTGCCTCGTCCATCTTCTACGCAGTGAGGAAGGTTTGGAAGACCATGATCAAACCAGAGCTCCAGCTGATGATTCAATCAGTATCAACGGGTCTAATTTCCCTCTGATAATGTGAGTACTTCTAGCAGTCAGCTTAAAGTACTGCAGTGGGACCATCTCTCTAGCCTGTGCGGAAATAAAAACTTCAGAAGTTGAAAACGAAATCATTTCTGACATTACATTGTCCTCTCACGTCACGTTGTCCTGAACCAAGAGTTAATAACTGAGATTCAACTGTGCTGGACACGCCATGACACGTCTGTGCTGGAACTAGGCAGACATTCGAAGCACATATTCTATTCCAACCCAGTCATGATACTCCTACAAGTACATAAGTCACTGAAATGGCAACACAGTTGGAGAAGTTATTCAAGAAGGCCCAGAGCATGCTTGCCTTCATCATTCGTGGCACTGTGTTTACAAATTGATAAATCCTTTTGCAATTTTATATGACCTCAGACCGCTCTAGGAATATACTGTTCAATTTTGGTTGCCACACCACCAGAAGATTGTGGAGGCATTGAAGTAGATACAGAAGATATTTACCACAATGTTGACGAGGACATTAGTTATAAGGAGAGGTTGGAAAAACGTGGTCAGTTTTCACTGAAATGACGAAGGTTGAGATTTGACAGATATCTACAATGTTATAAGGGGCGTGGGCAAAGTGGTTAGTCAGAACCCTTATTTTCCCTCGGTGGAAAAATCAATTACTAGGGGGCATAGGTTTAAGGTGCGAGTGGTAAGGTTTAAAGAAGATGTATAAGACAAATCTTTTTACACAGAGGGTGTGGGTGCCTAGATAACGTTGCTATGGGAAGTAGTCGAAGCAGATACGAAAGCAAGTTTTAAGGAACATCTGGACAAACACATGAATAGGATGTGAACAGAGGGATATGGTCGCAAGAAGAGTTCAGTCAAGGCAGCATGCTTGGTGTAGGCTTGGAGGCTGAAGGGCCTGTCCCTGTGCTTTAATTATCTTTGTTCACACAGCCATTGATATTCCCTCACAAAAACACAATCACAAGATAATCTCATAGGGACACACACACAAACACAATAGTGGAAACATTCACACACAGGCATAGAAATGCATACACACGTACATATCTGTACATCCTGTACACAACTCCACAAACACACATACACACACGCACATAAGCACACACACACACACACACACACACACACATTTCAACTGACAGCTGTACACACATTCACACACTGACAAAGTTAGACTCATACTCAAAAGCACAAGAAACACACTCTCATTAAAAAAAAACACATGAAACCCTCGCACTTGCACATTCTTACCCACAGAGTGCAACACAGAGACTTATCGAGAGAAAACGCAGAATCTCTCTTAACACACAACTTGGAGCCACACTCCCGCGGAAACAGACAGCACAGGCCACAACAAGCAACAAACACATGAACTGCAGTGGTGAACAAATTCTCAGCGACCGATAGTCAAATGAAATTTAAGTTGGACAACAAGTAAAAACATTTCCTCTAAAACTGGCATCATTAAAATGAAAGCAAAACAAGAAACAGCATTGCACAAGAACAAAGCCTAGGAAATGCAGTTTCCTCTTTCCTTGTTCCTTATAGCTCAACTGAGCAGATGCAGAGCTGTCGCATAGAAAGTTAGAGTTTACAATTTCAGTCTGTCCCTGCACAGTTTCGCTTTATTTAATTTCTGAATGTATGATTTAATTTGAATTATCCCAAAGATCTCAGGGTAGATACATGATGTCAAATATTATCATTATTTATAAAACTGTTTATTTTACCATGACAGATAGTCCCTGATGTTTGCCAATTAGTTGATTTTCATCCATCTGTAGTTGCAGATGCCAGCATCATGAAAAAGTGTCACATTGAATCAGGAAAATTCTTCAAAGAATATGAATTAATTATTTTCAAATTAGTTTTTTTTCAAAATAAACTATTCATAACGTTTACTATTGTGGATTGCCTCAGTACAGTTGATTGAAATACAGTTTTAGTAGCCCAATATCCCATTGTGCAAAGGGAGAAAAAATGTTCCTATGAACGCAAAATGATGAAAATCCATCCAAGTAGGGAGAAAGATTTAACCACATGGAGGTGAACAAGAATCTGTAGAATGAACTGTCCTGACAGCTGAGACAGCGGTTGTGCCGCTGCACCACTACGGAACTTCAGCCATAGTGACAGACCTCCAGCTGAAAAAAAGCTCCGCTACTCCCACTGTCTCCTCCTCCCAAGCCGTTCTCCACCCACATCCACATACCTGGGGCCCTGATATCCCATGCGCCTTCAACCTTTTCTATCAGCCTACCATGAGTAACCTATGCAAACGAGGCCTACGGAAATCATGTCCACGACATCAACGGCTTGTCCTTCATCAACCGTTTTTGTCACCTCTTCAAAAAATTCACTAGATTCGTAATGCACGACTCCCCTTAACGAAGCATGCTGCGTGTCCTGATCAGTCGTAGCGCTCCAGTATGCTCATACTCCTGTCCCTGAGGATCCTCTCATTAGCTTACCTATAACTGAGAGTCAAGCTCACCGCCTATAGTTCCCGGTTCTCCCTCTGACCCTTTTTACACGGTACTACATTTGCTATCCTCCAGTCCTCTGGGACCTCACCTGTGTCCAAAGAAGAAACAAAGATTTGCGCCAGAGGCCCAGCAATGTCATCTCTCACCTCCCTTAGCAGCCTGGAGTAAATGCCATCAGGCCCCGGAGCTTTATAAGTCTTTATGCTGCCTAAAAGCCCCAACACCTCTTCCCTCCTAATGATTATTTCCTTTAACGGTTAGTGTTGAGAGGAGGAGCGAGTGGTGGCAGAGAGAGAGTGGTGGCAGAGAGGGAAGGGGAGAGGAAGACGTGGAGAGAGCGAGTTGATATAGAGGGACAGAGAATGAAACGGGGGGATGATTTTGATGGGGAGACAGAGAGGGGTAGAGTGAGGGGAGAGTTAGTTAGGGGAGAAAGTGTGGTTGGAGAGAAAATGAGAGAATGAACGTGAGGGGAAGGCAATGAGGGGTGGAGGGAATGAGTGAAAGCGAGGGGAAGGGAGGAACGTTTGAGGGAATGCAGTTTGCAGAAAACAGCTGGGCAAATCTAAGTTTATCTCAATTAATTAATTCCTATTTACGATCTGAAGGAATTTACATCGGAGGATTCCAGTTAAAATCCGAGTGACCCACCTTATTTTGTGATGTTGCTGGAAATACTGCATTTGGTAAGTTGGAACCTTTAGAACTTCCATAGTCATCAATAAAATTTCATCCAGAGATTTAACGGCAAGTTTATCTTCGCATAGGTAAGGAGACCAAACGGTACATTTGCAGAAAGACACTTTGCTCCTGTATACAAAACCGCTTGTGTCCAGCAAAATGTTTTGTGCACATGCCTGCCAGGTTTTACTGACCCATGAACAAGGATACCCAGAGCTCTCTGAACATCAACTCTTTCCAATCTCACACCATGTGGACTCGACTACTTTGGGGACATTCAAATGTTTGGTGGATAGGCATATGGATGATATTGGAGTAGTTTAGGTTCGAGGGTCCACTGGCCGGCGCAACATTGAGGGCCGAAGGGCCTGTACTGCGCTGTAATGTTCTATGTTCTATGTTCATTGCGTCACACATTCTGTTTCGCTGTGTTTTCAACCAAAATTGAGATCTCCAAGCTTTTCCACGTTATATTGCGTCTGTCATGTCATTGCCTATCCACACACCTGTCCATATCCCCACGAAGCCCCCTCACGTGTGTGTGTGTGTGTATATATGTGTGTGTGTGTGTGATTTAAACATGTTCAGTGAGTAGTCACATTAATGGAAATGCAGTATAATTCAAATCAGAACTACAAAGAACAAAGAACAAAACAGCACGGGAAACAGGCACTTCGGCCCAACGAGCCTGCGCCGCCACCCCGATGTTCCCACCTCTACCCGCGATCCCCATCCATGTTTATAGATCTATGGTTTAAAAACCAAATTTGAGACAATTTAGTGAGAATTTATTTTGCCAATTAGCCTAAGAGCACATCTTTGGGATGTGGGAGGAAACCGGAGCACCCGGAGAAAACCCACGCAAGCACGGGGAGAATGCGCAAACTCCCACAGACACAGGCCCAAATCCTTGTATCTGCACAGCACAGCGATAGTCACTGAGCTGTCGTGTTGCCCATCAAAAGGTTCAGGTCAAGCATACACTAACAACGTGAAGCAATAGGATACTCTCGAAAAAAATCTAAGAGCAGTCCTCTCACGACCCATCGCGTGTATGCCCCTCGTTAGGTTACAAGGTGGACCAAATCACCTGCCGGATAAAAACAAATACATCAATATCATCCATCATCTATTTACTCACTTCCCAGGCGCTCCCAAGGCTCATGATCCCTACTTTAAATCAGTTTTCTATACCCCTCCATTCCTATTCTGTTCATGTGCCCATCTAAGTATTTCTTAAATAACTCCAGAGTACCTGCCTCCACCACTTTACTTGGCAGTGCATTCCATACCCCCACCACCCTCTGTGTGCAAAAATTCCCTCTAGCATCCAAATTATACCTTACCCCCTCACCGTAAGCCCGTGACCCCTCGTGCTATTTGAGTCCATCCTAGGAAAAAGATTAACCCTGTTAACTCTATCAATGCCCTTCAAAATCATGAACACCTTTATCAGATCTCCTCTAAGTCTACGCCTTTCTAAGGAAAACAGTCCCAAATTGCCTAATCTCTTCTCGTAACTCAGACCTTCCATACCAGGCAGCATCCTGGTAAACCTCCTCTGCACTCACTCCAGACTCTCCATGTCCTTCCGGTAGTAAGGCGACCAGAACTGGACGCAGTATTCCAAATTAGTTCTAACCAGCGTTTTATACAACTGCAACATTAAAGGCCAGCTCTTGCACTCTATACCCCTTCCTATAAAGGCTAACATACTATATGCTTTCTTCACCACCTTCTCCACCTGCTTCGCCACCTTCAGAGACTTGTTCACCCGCACTTTCAGGTCCCTCTGCGTTTCTATACTCTTAATAGGTCTACCCTTTATCATATACCTCCCCCCTGCTACATTCTTTCTCCCGAAATGCATCGCCTCACATTTATCAGGGTTGAATTCCACCTGCCATCGGTCTGCCCGAACTACCAGCCTATCTATGTCCTGCTGCATCGCCCGACAATGTTCCTCACTATCCGCAAGTCCAGCCATCTTTGTATCGTTTGCAAACTTGCTGATCACGCCACTTACTCCCTCTTCGAAGTCATTTATACATATTACAAATAGAAGAGGTCCCAGTACCGAGCCCTGTGGCACAACAGTAGTGACCAACCTCCAGCTAGAGAAACACCCTTCCACTATTACTCTCTGTCTCCTATTACCAAGCCAGTTACTTATCCATCTAGCTACCTGTTCCTATATCCCATTTGCCTTGACCTTCTCGACTAACCTCCCATGAGGGACTTTGTCAAACGCCTTACTAAAATCCAAATAGACAACATCAACGGCTCGCCCTTCGTCCACTGATTTCGTCACCTCCTCAAAAAATTCTACCAGATTTGTAAGGCACGATCTCCCCTTAACAAATCCATGCTGCGAATCCCTAATCAGATCGCAACACTCTAAGTGCCTACACATCCTATCTCTCAGAATCCCTTCCAACAGCTTCTCTACCACTGACGTCTAACTCACCGGCCTATAATTTCCAGGGTTATCACTACTACGCTTTTAAACAACGGTACAACATTAACTGTTCTCCAGTCCTCTGGGACCTCACCTGTGTCCAAGGAAGAATCAAAGATTTGCGTCAGAGGCACAGCAATTTTACCTCGAACCTCCCTAAGCAGTCTGGGATAAATGCCATCAGGCCCAGGAGATTTATCAGTTTTAATGCTACCTAGAAGCTCTAACACTTCCTCCCTCGGTATGGACATTTCCCTCAACTGGTCCGCAGCTCGCTCAGAGACAGGAGCTGTCAAGAAGCCCCTCTCCCTCGTGAATACCGACGCAAAGTATTCATTCAGGATCTCCGCCATTCCCTTGGGCTCTAAGCACAGTTCCCCTCCTCTGTCCATAAGAGGTCCGATATTTCCTCTAACGACCCTTTTATTCCTAACATAAGAATAAAAAGCCTTTCGGTTTTCCTTAATCCTATCCGCCAAAATCATTTCATGCCTCCTTTTTGCCCTTCTAACTCCCTGTTTGAACTCCCTCCTACTCTCTCTATATTCCTTCAATGCTGTCTCGGTTCCCAGCTGCTTCGACCTATCATACACTTCTCTTTTCTGCCTAACCAAGTCCTCAATATCCCTAGTAATCCATGGCTCTCTAATCCTACCTTTCCTAACCTTCTTTTTGGCCGGCACATACTTATCTTGCAATATTTTCAGTATTCCCTTGAAAGAGTCCCACATGCTGAGCGTGGACTTACCCTCAAACAACCGTTCCCAATCAGTTTCCTTAAGTTCCTGCCTAATCCGACCGTAGTTAACCTTCCCGCAATTCAGCACTCTGCCCCTAGTGCAACAAGCGTCCTTTTCCATCTGAATCCTAAAGTAGACAGAATTGTGGTCACTGTTAGCCACATGTTCCCCTACTACAACATCAACCACCTGCCCTGGCTCATTACTCAGAACAATATCCAATATAGCCCCTTCTCTAGTCGGGCTAGCCACATACTGTTCCAATGATCCTTCCAGTACACATTTTGCAAAATCCTCCCATCCAAACCCCCAGCTCTAGGTACTTTCCAATCCACCCTAGGGAGATTAAAATCTCCCACTATAACGACTCTGTTCTTTCTGCACCTATCCAAAATGTGTTTACATATGCCTCCTTCAACTGCCCGTGGGCTGTTGGGTGGCCTATAATACACCCCTAGCATAGTAATTGTCCCCTTTCTATGCCTCAACTCCACCCACAGTGACTCCACTCCTAACTCCTCTGTATTGTCCTCCCTCTGCACTGCCGTGATGCTCTCCTTAACTAACAACGCCACTCCCCCACCTCTTCTGGACCCTCCTCTGTCACGGCTGAAACACTTATACCCAGGAATGTTCATTTGCCACTGCTCCCCTTCCTTTAACCATATCTCTGTCACTGCAACCACATCCAAGTTCCTCACAAACATTGAGGCCCTAAGTTCATCCGTTTTTCCCGTTACGCTCCTCGCATTGAAACAGACACACTCCAGACCTCCAAGACCACTTGGAACCTTCTTCTCCCCGGTGCATCTCTTCTCGTCCAAGCTTACTCTATCTCCCATCTCGCTGTCTACCGAGAGATCGGTCTCAGCCCCCCCCTCCCACTCCATATTAGTTTAAATCCTGCCGAAACACTCCAGCTAACCTCCCAGCTAAGATATTCACGCCCTTCCCATTCAAGTGTTCCCCATCCCTTCTATACAGGTGCCCTTCTTTCACAAAGAATTTCCAGTTATCCACAAATACGAAACCCTCTGCCCTACATCAGTCCTTCAGCCACGCATTCAGCTGTAGGATCTCATTTCTCAATCTCACTGAAGCAGAGGATGACATTCTTGTGTCTGCCTGTGTGTAAACGATGAGGCTGGGGATACTGTGGATCACTTTCAATCGAGATTGGATCACAAAGCCAAGAGAAGGTCGCCGAGGATTGGAAAAGTTTTCATTCCTCTGCATAAGAGTCTCTGATAAGTTCACCATTTCTATTTAAGTTTGCTGTCCTTATGAATGTGGCAGTGAGCCATCTGTCTGATCTCATAGAGTAGGTAAATCCTCTGTGGCCTTCCCAGGTTTTTGAATCGGCGAAAATGAGAGAATGATGACAAAGTTCCAGGGCACTAACATAAGCGTCTTGGACGGTAACCTTCAGGTGGTGGTTTGCCAATATATTACCTGTCCTACTCCTTCTAAGTGATACAGGTCCTGAGTGGGAGATGCTTTAGGATGGGCCTTGGAGATTTCTATATTACATGTTACGTATTGCACGCAGCGCTCTCACTGTGTGCCCGTGAGGGACAGAGTGAGTATTCAAAGTGTCGGAGAGAGAAGATGGGTTGGGACATTGACAGAGGTGACGGAAGGCAGGTTGAAGGGCTGTTGCAGTGCCGTAGGCACGATTTTTTCAACATAGACGGCAAACCTTTTACGTATTGTTGAATTTACTTTTAGTCTCATATGTAATAATCTGCAAGGAAAGGATGTGTTCTTGTTTCTAAATATGAATAGTCAACAGATTTAGAAGAAAGTTCAGAGTATTTGGGGGGCCTTTGGGAAACTTCATTTCTGCAGAGAAGTTATTGAGATGAAATTTCAATAAAAGCCAAATCTATTTTTCCCTCTGATGAAGGAACAGTCACGTGGACTGGAAATGTTAACTCTGTTTTTCTCTTGACTCCAGAATCAAAGCACTGCTTGAATCTAGGTATTTCTTGACCGTCAGCATTTTGGCACCATTTTCAGTGCAATTCTATCCAACACTAACTGGCCTGATAATAACTACAGTCATCAAAACCTTAGCGTGCAAATTCGTGAATTCAATTCAAATTTGCACATCAGACGTTCAGGTAATTAGTGCGGGGGAGTTCCAGTATACATGATGTTAGCTGAATCAATAAGAACTTGCGTTCATATAGCGTCTTTAGAGGAGATATTGCGTCGTCTTTGTATTGGATTACATTACGGTCTCACTATGATTAGCTTCGTGATGCATACACAGGCTAATCAGTTTATTTGTTTTTTTCATTAGATTGTGCTGCAATGTGGGTTGAACATAGAATCATAGAATTCTACATGGGGCGGGTGGAGGGATTTCTTACTCACTATGATTTTTGGAAGGGGGATGGGTATCAGAATAATTCAGCGTTGCTTCAATATCCTCACCTTTCCTCTTGTTTCTTATTTTTTTAAAAGAAAAGCTCGTTTCTCTACGTGGCCCAGAGATAGAGCTAACAGGAAGCAGAGAAAAGGTTACCACATAGAAAGAGGCCATTCAGCCCATCACACCTGCACCAGTTCGAGAAATATAAACTAACATTCAATTCTAATCCCACCCTCTAGTGAGCCAGTCGCTAGCCTGATCATTATAGGTTACAACATTTGAGCTGCAGATCTGGAGGCCGACTGATGGATCACAGGGTTTCTGTCTGAACCACCACTTTACACACGAATTCCAGGCATCCACTACTCTCTGAGTGAAAATCTTCTTCTTAGTGTCCCCTCTAATACTCCCAGTAATCCCCATCGAATCTTTGCAAAGCCAGTCCCTGGTACATGTCCTCTCTCTGTCTCCGTGACAAATGAGAACATAATAAAAGAAAATGGAAACAGACCATGTATTTAGCTGCCATACTCTGTATTTAATTGCATAAGAAGGGAAGCTTTTTACAAAATAATCTTCAAATCCATTTCAAAAAAATACGCATCAAAATTTGAATTATAATAGCGGCTCCGTTCCGCAATGCAATGCGATGTAACAGCTTTAATATGGACAGTGCAATACTCGATACACATTCTAGGTTATTTTTCATTGTTGAATGAGCAAAACGTTTACTCTTTCACTCAGAACAAAGACAGACATGAAAATTCACAAAACGCAATATGAAGTAATAACCGATCGATGCAAAAAAAAACAATATTTTATCTGGGAGTAAACCATATTCGACATGGCGATATTTGTGGGAATGTTAAGTATCATGATTCATATGTCTGAGGACATCACATCCTGAATTTGTTGATAACTATGACCTGAAACGGTAAAAGGAAAAAAAGAGTAAGATTTACAATTATTTCCACAATCAGGTCAACACTTCACATGCATTTGTATTGTATTTCAATTCAACTGGCAGTTTTGTTTTCATCAAAGACACACTGCATATTCTCTCCGATAATTTCAATGTAATGCATCACTGAAAATACTGCAGGAAATCACAAAGCAGAAACCACGAGTGACAAGTCACATCATTATACCGTGCGCTCCCAGTGGGAAATCTCATAAAATACGGTTTGACATTATAACGTATGTGTGTAAACTTCGGAAATGAATGGTCACTGCCCAATGGCTGTTAAAAGCCAGTGCTTGCGCCACAGTTAACGTTGATATGCTTAGCTGGCGTGGAACGAACCGATAAGATGGGATCAACGCCGTTTCTGTCCGTGAGTTGTGAGTCTTTGGAACACGTTGCGACAGAGAGCTGTGAAAGCAAAGTGCTTGCGCACATTTAAGGCTGAAATAGATAGATTATTGATCAATGAAGGAATCGAGGGTTCCGGGAAAAGGGAAGAGAGTCAATAGAATGAATGTCTGATGAGTCATGATCCACTGAAGGGAGGGCCAGGCTGGAAGGTCTGAAAGGCCTAATCCTGTATTATCAATTTATTATGTACTGATCCCAAGCGACTGCCTAAGAAACGGAACAAACAAAGATTTATCTCACCCAGAGAGACGAGATCACCGCTGGAACTTGTCAAAGTGAAGGTCCCGTCAGGGTCCCGGTTCAGCAGCAAGTGCCCACTCTGACAGTCAATGGCTTCTGTCTCAGCATCGTCATTGCCTGTCAAAGCAGGAGCTGAGAGGGAAAAGTGTTTGAATTGAAGTCAATTAGTAATAAAGGACAGTTAGAATCAAATCATTAAATGTCTAATTCCACAGAAATGACGGGACAGAGACTTTGATCAATTGTGGCATGGAGGCCAGTGAATTGGAGCATTGGAACTATTGGACGAAATGTTGCTTAATTTTTATTTTCAATTGTAGTTCAAATTTATACCGTTCCCAAAGACTCACCGATCCCACAAGCCAGTACACAATTCACAATCAATAGGGGCTTCTGGGGTAATACGTGGAACTTCTTTTTTTTAAAAAAATGCCACTTACATTGCTTGGAACAATGATAAAACATGGTTTCAGATTCAAAATTTCTGTTACTGAAATCAAGTAGATGAGCTACTTCGCACTGTTTGGAGTTTTCAGAAGCTATTTTAGATATCACAAGAGTGAGAAGGCTCGGAAAGAGATATTAAAATGCGAACTTCGACCTACCCTGAATAGAGGAAGATTCCACTTCAGTATATTCTGATTCAGGACCCGTGTCTCCCAAACTGGAGCTGGTGTAATATTCAATCTGACTGAAGAAGTCAATGCTTGAAGAAACTGGTAAATATAAAATAATTGGTTGGCAATTGTTTATGGAGCCATTAATAAATTATCGTGACAGAGAGTGATTCAGAAAGTCAAACGAAATCGCAACAACTTCATCATCTCTGTGGAAATATCCTGGCATTTGATCTTGGCACCAATTTGGAAGAACAGTCAGCAGGCTGACTGCAGTGATCCAAAGTGAAGAACAGCAAAACCTTATTGGACAAAGGATATTACTCTGGCTCCAAAATGTCCAGTCCATTAGGACAGGTAATGTGTGAGATATCAGAGAAACGGGAATAATGCAAGAAAAAAATATATCTGGGTGACTGGACCGCCTTTGATGATCCAGAATCACTTCTCCCTGCCCCGCCATATTGTCCGCTTCTTTTATCCTGAGAGATGAAAATCCGTCGAATCATAGATACCTACAGTGCTGAGTGAGGGCATTTGGCCCTTCGAGATTGCACTGACAATCACCCCACCCCAGCTCTATTTCAGCAGCCAAACATATGAACCCGACTAATCCCTTTGACCAACACGGAGAGGCAACTTAGCATGGTGAATCAACCGAAAGCGCACATCTTTGGATTGTGGGAGAAACTTAGAGCACCTTATGGAAGTGATGCAGAGATGCACAGAAGGTGCAAACAGAAGGTGCAAGCCTGATGGAGAGGCTTCTGAGGGACAAGATTTATGAGCATTTGGAGAAGTTTAGGTTGATTAGAAAGAGTCAGCATGGTTTTGTAAAAGGCAGGTCGTGCCTTACAAGCTTAATGGAGTTCTTCGAAAATGTGACTGAACACATTGACGAAGGAAGAGCAGTGCACGTGGTGTACATGGACTTCAGCAAGGCATTTGACAAGGTCTCACATGCAAGACTTCTTGAGAAGGTGAGAGGCCATGGGATCCAAGGGGCTTTGGACTTGTGGATCCAGAACTGGCTTGCCTGCAGAAGGCAGAGGGTGGTTGTGAATGGCTGTTTTTCTGCATGGAGGTCGGTCACCAGTGAAGTGCCCCAGGGATCTGCTGTAGGACCCTTGCTGTTTGTCAATTTCATAAATGACCTGGATGAGGAAGTGGAGCGATGGGTGAGTAAGTTCGCCGATGACACGAAGGTCGGTGGTGTTGTGGATGGTCTGGAGGGATGTCAGAAGTTGCAGCATGATATCGACAGGATGCAAGACTTGTCAGAGAAGTGGCAGATGGACTTCAACGCGGATAAATGTGTTGTGGTCCATTTTGGCAGATCCAACGGGTTGAATGAGTACACTATCAAAGGTAGGAGTCTTAGCTGTGTGGAAGAGCAGAGGGATCTTGGGGTCCGGGTCCATAAGACTCTCAAATCGGCCTCCCAGGTGGAGGATGTGGTTAAGAAAGCTTACGGTGTACTGGCCTTCATTCATCGAGGGATTGAGTTCAGGAGTCAGGAGGTAATGCTGCAGCTTTATAGGACCCTTGTCAGACCACACTTGGAGTACTGTGCGCAGTTCTGGTCGCCTCACTATAGGAAGGACGTGGAAGCTATTGAAAGGGTGCAGAGGAGATTTACAAGGATGTTGCCTGGATTGGGAGGCATGCCTTATGAAGACAGGTTGAGGGAGCTGGGACTGTTCTCCCTGGAGAGACGAAGGTTGAGAGGCGACCTGATAGAGGTTTACAAGATGTTGAGAGGAATAGATAGGGTGGACTCTCAGAGACTATTTCCAGGGCTGAAATGGTCGCGACGAGAGGGCACAGATTTAAGGTGCAGGGAAGCAAGTACAGAGGGGATGCTAGGGGAAAGTTTTTCACTCAGAGGGTGGTGAGTGAATGGAATCGGCTGCCGTCGGTGGTGTTCGAGGCGAACTCGCTGGGGTCTTTTAAAAGACTTCTGGATGAGTATATGGGATCCAATGGGATTGGGGGTTATAGATAGGTCTATGGCTGGGTAGGTTTTGATGTGTTCGGCACAACTTGTGGGCCGAAGGGCCTGTTTGTGCTGTAGTGTTCTATGTTCTATGTTCTACACAGATTGTGACTCTGGCCGGGAATCAAACCCAGGTCCTGGAGCTATGAGGCAGGAGTGCCTTTAGCAGCAGTGAAAACACTGGGGATTTTCACAGTAACTTCATTCCAGTGTTAATTTACACGAAAAAGTGACTAATAAATACATTTTTACTTTCCTTTCATGGAGTCCCATGCAAGGCACCAGGAAAGAGGATTACAAGACCAAGTGAGATCTCGGTATTTTTTACTTTGTTTAGTTATTCCGGACAGGTCTCAGCTCTCTTTACTGATAATGTGTTTGAAAATTAGTTTCAATCCTCTCCTGATTCCTATTTTGTTTTACAAAAGTCATGTTAAGAACCACGCAATCCAATCAAAATGACATCAGAGCAGTGTTCGACTGAGTTATAACTTCACTTTTTGTACTTATTTTTTTATAAACAAGCATACCTGAAGAGATCTCCCTGAAGAGATTGGTGAGGCACTGAATAAATATTTCTCTTCGGTATTCACGCAGAGTGCTGGAAATGTAGCTGTGGAGAGCACTGAGGTACAGGGTTGCAAATTGGGGAGTATTGTAGTAGATAGGGAGGATGTGTTAGAAATTCTCGAGGGTTTGAAGTTGGATAAGTCCCCTGGGCCGGACGGGATTTACCCTAGGATTCTCTGGGAGGCAAGAGAGGAGATTGCAGAGCCTCTGGCTCTGATCTTCAGGTCCTCGTTGGTTACGGGTGTGGTTCCGGAGGACTGGAGGACGGCGAATGTGGTCCCATTGTTTAAGAAGGGGAAGAGAGACCTTCCAGGGAATTATAGGCCAGTGAGTCTTACTTCTGTTGTGGGCAAGGTATTGGAGAGAATTATTAGGGATAGGATTTATAGTTATTTAGAGAGAAATGAATTGATTGGGGATAGTCAGCATGGTTTCGTGAAGGGTAGGTCATGCCTTACTAACCTCATTGAGTTTTTTGAGAAAGTGACCAGAGAGGTGGATGGGGGTAAGGCGGTTGATGTAGTATATATGGACTTTAGTAAGGCTTTTGATAAGGTGGCCCATGGAAGACTTCTACAGAAAATGCAGATGTGTGGAATAGAGGGTGATTTAGCTAATTGGATTAGAAATTGGCTGGCAGATAGAAGACAGAGGGTGGTGGTTGATGGGAGATATTCATCGTGGAGTTCGGTGACGAGTGGTGTGCCTCAGGGGTCTGTTTTGGGGCCCCTGCTGTTTGTAATTTTTATAAATGATCTGGATGAGGGTATTGAGGGATGGATCAGTAAATTTGCAGATGATACTAAAGTTGGTGGTGTGGTAGATAGTGAAGAGGGGTGTTTTAGTTTACAGAGTGACTTGGACAAGTTGCAGAGCTGGGCCGAGAGGTGGCAAATGGAGTTTAATGTGGAAAAGTGTGAGGTAATGCACTTTGGCAGGAACAATAAATGTGTAGAGTATAGGGCTAATGGTAGGGCTCTTAATAGTGTTGAGGAACAGAAGGATCTTGGTGTATGTGTCAATAGATCCCTGAAAGTAGGCAGTCAAGTGGATAAAGTTGTTAAGAAGGCTTATGGAGTCTTAGCTTTTATTGGTAGGGGGATTGAATTTAGGAGCCGCAGCATCATGTTGCAGCTGTACAAAACTCTAGTGCGGCCGCACTTGGAGTATTGTGTGCAGTTCTGGTCGCCACATTATAAGAAAGATGTGGAGGCATTGGAGAGGGTACAGAGGAGGTTTACCAGGATGTTGCCTGGTATGGAGGGCAGGTCCTATGAAGAGAGGTTGAAGGATTTGAGGTTGTTTTCGTTAGAAAGGAGGCGGCTAAGGGGGGATCTTATTGAAGCATATAAGATAATTAGAGGTTTGGATAGGGTGGACAGTGATAGCCTTTTTCCTAGGATGGAGAAAGCTAGCACGAGGGGACACAACTTTAAATTAAGGGGTATGAGTTATAGGACGGATATCAGAGGTAGGTTCTTTACTCAAAGAGTGATTAGGGAGTGGAATGCCCTGCCTGCAGCTGTTGTAGATGCGCCAAGTTTGGTGGCGTTTAAGAGGTTAGTTGATAAGTATATGGAAGAGAAGGGAATGGTTTAGTTTGGAGGGGCATTGCTTTTTATTTTGGTCGGCACAACATCGAAGGCCGAAGGGCCTGTTCTGTGCTGTATTGTTCTATGTTCTATGTTCTATGTTCATACTGTGCCAAAGCTTGAAACCGGAAACAAAACAGAAAATGCCAGGCAGAGTCAGCAGATCTGCCATGAAAACGAGTCATTGGCAATCAACGTGGTGGATTTGTTCTCTTTCCAGATCTGCTAAGTTTCTCCAGCATTATCCACTCTTTTGTTTGTTTTAGAAATGATGTTTTTGTGTTTGTTTTCGCTTCTGGTGAACGTTTCTCTCTGCTTTGAATTAATTGTGGAGCTTTGTGTTTTTAATCAATTTTATGAACTATGACATTTAATTTCGAATTCAATATAATATATTAAATTGTTTCTGCGTTTTTTCTCTCACAAAGTAATACATTGATTTTCGTTTTCAAACCATATGTTCGTTATATCAAGTTTCCGAATGTTTTCTTGTAATCCTCTTTGTTACTTTTTTGTACAAAAATGCATCATCGTTAAAATGTAGTTTGATGATATCAATTATAAAGAAGTGATCCCAATTTCATCTGGAACACCAATTCTAATCGCCTTCCGTCTGTAGAAACACATTTTACTCCTCAATTTGGTAGCTTTATTGCAGCTAACCCATACCATTTTTTCTGCCTCTACATGACTCCCGCTCATGAAATAAAACCTTGTATAAAGCCTGTCATCCACTTTCAATCACTTTACAGCTAATGAAATAGATGTAAAATGTCACCTTTGCAATATAGAAATGTAGAAGACAATTTTATGAATTGCAATCTTTCACTGTAAATAACAACTCAATAATGGAGTGGTAATTTGACTTTGTGAATTTGTTCAAGTAGTAAATTTTATTCCGGACAAACCTACTGCCTCAAGTCTTCTTTACTACAATCAGCTATTATCGATAACTAAAAGAGAATGCATCTTGGCCATTGAGTGAATAGCTCCGATGAAAGATTGTAATCGCCAAGTGTGCAGCAACTCGCTCAGCACGGCACCGGAGTGTCAGCTTTATTTTCCTATTGAAGTGCTGCGAAGGAACATAGTTTTGGAAACATTTGAGATGCAGGAAAGATTGGAACTTACTGAAAAAGAGCAGACAGGACATTGTCCCATTCATCAGTGTATGAGATGGCAGTTTCCCAAACGAATGGTGGGCACGAGAAAAAAATATTTCTATGGTGTTTACGGTATCTACGCTGATGCTTTTTGTGCGATATTGATGATATTGATAGATATAGAAGATATAGATATAGAACATTACAGCACAGAACAGGCCCTTCGGCCTTCGATGTTGTGCCGACCAAAATAAAAAGCAATGCCCCTCCAAACTAAACCATTCCCTTCTCTTCCATATACTTATCAATTAACCTCTTAAACGCCACCAAACTTGGCGCATCTACAACAGCTGCAGGCAGGGCATTCCACTCCCTAATCACTCTTTGAGTAAAGAACCTACCTCTGATATCCGTCCTATAACTCATACCCCTTAATTTAAAGCTGTGTCCCCTCGTGCTAGCATGATGTTGATTATGTAAGCCATTCCATGATGAAAAGGGGCACTCACTTCTTTATATGGTTTTAATGTAAATGTCTTCTTTCTCGTGTTGTCGAAATTCGATTAGCCAACAATGTTTAGCAAACATAGCATCAATATTTGCTTTCTGCCAGGACTCTGGCATTTCACCCTTTAGTAATGATTTGGTGAAAAACTGCAATTCTGTTTTTGCTAGATTTTTTTCCTTTCTTTAAAAAAGCATTGATGAAAATATTCCAAAGAATTGGACGTTCATTCGTTCGTTTTTGTTTCTACGTATTGATGCCATTCGCATTAACATCTCGTCATGAAGTTAAATGCTATCTCTGGTATAAACGGAAACATTCAATTGGTAAACATTTTTTGTCATTTCAACAATGTTGACAGTAAAGAAAAAACTATCCGTCGAAAATACCTGAAGTAAATTCTGAATTGGCCATTTTATTTCTGTTTTCATTGAATGTTTTGCTATGGTAGCTAACATTCCGTTATTTCCTAATAGATTTGGCCTCGTTTGTCACCTTAACTAATAACATTATCTTTTGTTTTTACCTATTCTACATCTTGCTTGGCTCAATTCACTGCTCCATTGAGACTAATACATTTACCAGGCTGTCTTCCCTTATTTGCGTTGGCGATGTGTTCTTGTCCTTAATGGTTTGCATTTATTTTTGCTTGTTCAAGTTATATTTCTTCCTTTGATTGGGCCAAAAATGATTTTAAAACTACTGATTTCAACAAAATAAACTATTGTTCTCCAAATACTTCCCCAAATATTAATCTTTCCTGTAATTAGGCGCCGTGCATACGGTCGGCAGTAATGTATTGAATTGATTTATATATTCAATCAAATGCTTACTTATTATTATTTAGATCAGACTTCGATGTGTGCAAGGTGCGAAACAGTGGACACTGGAAACAACTACTCTACTCGCCATATTTACACAGGAGGCAAAAATATTCTTGAACAATAATGATTTTTGCTAATCTAATCAGTACATAAATCCTCGGAAAATAAATAAGGATTATTGGTAGGTCTCCTTCCTACAGGAACACGGTGAAGTTAATTCTTCTCTGACAATGGCGAAAGGAGGGAAACACGAAGTGGCGTTTTTCCACTGTAGCCTGGGTTTAAAAAAAACACAAACCTGAAGTCCGAGTGTGAGTGTGCAGCATGCCGGGAGGAATATTATCTATTTCTTCATAAATGGCTTGGTATAAAGCAGAAGGTTGATCCCAGCCACCCACAACAGGTCCTGTTGGAGGAAGATCGGGATGGTTAGCACATCGTTACATTCTGGAACGATATTTCTGTTTATGAATTTTATTGATTTCATATGGCTCTCTATATCAAAATTAGATTCAAAGCGGTGCCCTGCGGAATTTATCTCGTTTCTCTGCATCATTAATCCAGTGATGACACCACTGCCTCCATCACAAGGAACACTGAGGCAGTTAGAGACAAATACAGATCAGCACATAAGATAGGAATCAAGCGAACACGGTGCGAGTTCGGATACATGCAGTATGTTTTGTTTATCTATTCAAAACTAGTGATGCAAAAGACAGACATTCGCCGTATTCCGCGGTCATGTTTTAACGTGAAACAGATTGCTAACTAGAGGGCCGCCTCTCCATACCAATCATGGCTGAATATCTTCCGTTCTCTCCGCATTACATTGTTGCCTTGGAAGGATTTTACAGGAAGTTCTGACACCTTTTGTTGTACAGTCTTGTGACCAAACGTGAAACATCTGACTCAGAGAGAGGGAGGCCACTCACAATATCACTGGCATAGATCCTGTAATATTAATGGGGAGTTTTGCTTGGATGTAATGTTGGCATTGGTAATTGTCTCAAAATAGAGAACTTGATACGGCAAAAAAAAACCTCAGTGTTTGTTTGCAACTAATTGGAAAGTGGAAAGTGGAAAGAAAATGTCAATTGCTAAATAATTAATGAATACATTAGAACACAGGAATTAGAAGGAACATAGGAATTAGGAGCGAGATTGGGCAATTCAGCCATTTGAACCCGTCCAAGTATTCTGTTTGATCACGGCTGATCTAATTCTGCTCTCAAAATCCACGCCTTCCTGCTCCATTTGAGCTTTATCCAACTTTCATTGAGACACACATTTGTTTCTTTCTTGAATCTACTCACTGATTCTGTCTCCCCTGCAATGTGGTCCATCGTTATGCAGGTTCACAGCCCGCTGAGAGAATTTGTCCCTCTCCTCAGATTTGGAACTCCTTCCTCTCACTCTCAATCTAAGAGCATTTATTGTAGACGCTCCAACAAATGGGAATATCTGTTCAACAGCCATCTCATCAATCTCTTCAGCATTTTATATCCCTCCGTCAGATGCCCCCTTGTTTTTGAGCTCCAGCGGGTACAACCCAAGCTATTCAAACGCTGTTCGTAATGTAGCAGCTTCATCACTGGAATTAATCTGGTGAACATTCTCTGAACTGTCTCCAGTGGCAGTACATCCTTCATCAGGTATGAAGAATACATCTCGGCACAATACTCCAGGTGTTGTCTCACCGGGGCCTTATCCAGTGTTAACAACATTCATTTACATTTAATATCGTGTCCTTTTGCAATAAATTCCAATATCTAATTTGCCTTTTTTATGAAGTGTTGCATCTGCACATTCACATTCTGTCATTCATGCACTAGGATACTCAGATCCATCTGCACAGACAGACTTTGAATATGTTTCCCAATTAAATATCATCTACCTTTTTTTCTCGTGAAAATGGATGACCACACACGTATTCACATTAATCTCCATCTGCCACATTTTAGCCCATTCCTTTATCCTCTCATTATCCATCTATAAACTCTATAATCTCAACAGACCATGCTTTGCCAGTCATCTTCAGATCTTCAATGAACCTTGCTTTGTTGCACTCTGGCCCTAATCACAGGTCAGTTATATCAGTTGTGAACATTGAAAACTGGAAACTGTGCCATCCTTCCTATTACAGTAAATTTGTCTCCAGAGAAAGGTCCATTTATTCTGAACTTATACTTTATCTCACTCAGCCAATCCTCTATCCAAGCCAATATTCTGTGCCCAACACCTAACACTCTACCACTCTTGTTCAATGTTTTCTAGAATGTAAATATGCCACATCTACGTGATCCACGTCATCCCCCTCGTTGTTTAAATCTTCAAAAAACACTAGCAAGTTTGTCAAACACGACTTGTCCTTCATAAAATCGAGCTGACCCTAGTGAATTCTGTTTTGGTTTCCACTCAATAGTTATCTCTTGCTTCAGTACTGTCTCCAGCTATTTCCCTCCACATAGGTCAAAGCAAGTGGCCTCGAGTTTGCTACTTTTTGCGTCTCTCCTTTTCTGAATGAGATTGTCATATTAGCGTGTTTCTAATACACTGTTATCTTTCCAGAATCTCGGAAAAATTGGAATAACATTACTAATGCATCCACCATCTCTGCTGCCATCTTCTTTTACACCAGAGGTTGCAGGCCATTAGACTTCAATTTGTTACATTCAACTTTGTAATTGATTGCAGCAAAACTAAATCTCATTCCTATCTCATGCACTGCTGGATGGAATATGGATATAGATAACTCGCTCATTTATATGTCATATTTTACTGTTTCTCATGTGGCTTGAAATAAATGACTGGCAAACATTCAGTTCATTTGTTTTTGAAATGTCCCCAAGTCATTCAGGGCAAAACGGCAGAGAAGCCCCTCTGGTATATGGAGCAACACACATGACTCAGCATGGGTTCAGGGATGTGATTCCAGCCTTATCTTTTATTGATGATCTCCTCCGCATTACTGCCAAAAGGGCGATTAACTCACAGATCAACAGGACAACCACTGATATGCAGATCACGAGAGGGATGGAAGTGTTTCCATCTTCATGTCCTTGAGGAAAGGTTGAAGGAAGTTTTGTGAGATAAAATGTCCACAATTTTTTTTTAAATAATTACATGATTATCAAACACTCAGAATGTCGTTAGAAATGGACAAAATTAAGGCAATGCCAATGTGTGACAATTATTTATTCCAATGTAATATTAGCCGTAATAGTGATTGATAATTTAGACTGAGACATACCTGAAGGAGATGGGAACGTCGGAGATAATTCTGGCCATGATGAAAATATGGTTAAAAAAAAGACACAATTATTTGCATTGTTGGCCAGAAAGACATCAGAAAACATGAAATATATTCGGCGAACATGGACCGGACAACTTCGCACAGTCCCAAACTATACCATTCAGCGGGACACTTACCGGAGCAAATCACACTGGCATCTTCCTTGTGATTACAGTTAGTTTCAGCCAACGATGAAGACGAGCAGTCAAGCAGAAAGGATTCACTTCCGGTGCACTTAACCTCATCCAGCCAGATAGTACCTTTACCCTGCCCAAAAGCGGCCCCTCCTGTGGCCTCGAGAGCAGAGCCACAGCCCAGTGTCTGCAGACAACACTGGCATCGTTCAAATCCCAGGAATCATCACACACTGTGCCCCAGGCTCCATTACACAATATCTCCACTCTCCCGGAGCAGTTGCTGTTGCCTCCAGCCAAGCGCAAACTTTGTCCTGAATTTGTCAAACATAATAAATAAATTATTAACCTTGACGTAGAATAAGAGAGGAATATAATCAGATAGCTGTTTTATTAAGGTTAGGAAAACACCTGATTCTCGCTTGCAGCTGTTCACTGTATCCTGCTCTTGCTTCGGTGTGAATCCCCCTGTTGATAAGACAAACATGCTGACTCCATGAGCTTCATCAATATTTCAAATCACATCTGTAAGCAGAATGATTGATGGTGTTACCTGAACAAACGACACCTGCATCTTCCCGATGCTCACAGTTGTGTTGACCCCACGGGTCTGCCTGGCACTGCCAAAGGTCGACTCGTGTGAAAGGCACTCGACCTCATCCAACCAAATAGGCCCGGATCCTACTGCGAATGAGCGAGCATCATAGTCAAGGGAAACGAGTGTCCCACATCCTAACTGTTTACAGATCACAGTTCCATCGTCTCGCTCGAGCTTTTCAGAGCACACTGTTCCCCAGGTCCCATTATAGAACACTTCCACTCTGCCCTCACAGCGCTGCTTCCCCTGCACCAAACGCAGCTTTTTGTGCTCTGTCAAACAAGTCATATATAATCATGTGTTACAATTGTTAATTCTGTATCCACATACTGCGGATATATATTGAGTTCACGGTTTGCCATAACTATTTCACAAAAGGTTACAGAAAAAAAAACAGGTATAATCAAGAATAAGCAACAATGGATTTCAATCGATACATTAGAACGATGGACCCGACTGATTTATTTGCCAAACTTGCAGCAATGCTGAAATGGACAATGTTTTAGATGCTCTGTGCACGTATTACCAGCAGAGCTTCAAAAGGTTCCAGAATGAAAGTCCACGAAAGACAATGGGAAACCAGGCAATCAGTATAAAAAGTAGATTTTAAAAAGCCTGTGAATTTTCTCGTTATTAAAGTAGCACAACTTCCGGTGCTCGTTAGAAATTACATTAGCCAGCTGGACTTCATAATCGCCAGTTAAAAAAAACGTCATGGGCTAACATTTGGGTGGTTAGATATAGAAATATCCTCTTCAATCCCAGCATCATGTGTTTTCATTATCTTGATTTAGGGACTCACCCGTGCAGATGACACTGGCGTCATTTCCATGTGAGCAGTTAAACTCTTCCACGGATGAAACCGGACGCTCCCACAATCGGGACTCGTTCCCATGGCAGTTGTAGTTCTCCTTCCACATTGTACCATTTCCTTTCCCAAAGGCAGCTCCTCTCGGGATTTTCTCTACCACTCCACACTGAAGATGCTCACAGGCCACACTGGCGTCTTCTAAACCGAAATAAACATCACAGAGCGTCTCCCAGTGTTCTCCATGCAACACTTCCACCCGGCCGGAGCACCTGCCATTTCCACCAACCAATCTCGGCCCATGGTTTCCTGTTTCAGG
Source organism: Sphyrna mokarran (assembly GCA_024679065.1). Taxonomy (NCBI): domain Eukaryota; kingdom Metazoa; phylum Chordata; class Chondrichthyes; order Carcharhiniformes; family Carcharhinidae; genus Sphyrna; species Sphyrna mokarran. The sequence continues at coordinate 5,280,577 of JAGIQG010000031.1, forward strand.
TACAAACACAGACCGAAAGAAATTATACATCGAAATTAGAAGATTCACCTGACAGTTTGTTTTTCTAAACGTGAAAATACATTTTACACCTGCGTCTACAATCATTGACCATTATTCAAAATTATGATCGCATAGAAAAAAAAACATAATATCTGACGGTTTCAAAAGATGTTATTACTACGTCCTGAATATAAAAGCTAATGTGTCATTGTCAGAATATAGTGTCTTTGGAACAGATCCAATATATATTTGAAATAATGTGCACGGTGTTTAAGCATTGCAATTATAAAACGATCCTCTCTGGAGCAATAAGCTGGCATAAATTGGTAAGTGTACTTCCAAAATTAGGCAGAATGTCGGACTGGTAATACAGAAAATAAATGTCGTCCACATAATTAAGAACAAGGCATAAGGACATAAGAAATAGGAGCAGGAGAAGGCCATCTAGCCCTTCGAGCCAGCCCCACCTTTCAATAAAATCATGGCTGACCTGAAGTGGATCAGTTCCACTTTCCCACTTTCTCCCCATAACACTTAATTCCCTTGTCTATCAGAAATCTCTCTACCCGTGATTTAAATACATTCAACGAGTTAGCCTCTACCAATTCAATGAGCAGAGAATTCTAAGTTCCTCCTCAACTCCGCTCTAAATTACTGTATTATTCTGGACATTATGCACATTATTGACACTTTCCCCATGATTTGAAATCTCCTTTTTCACTTATAACATGTTTTTTTTCGCGTGAACAGCTGGTGACTTGCAATGTTGTTACTGAACAAAACATATTTTGTTTGATGCAAGACATTTCAAATATAAAAAAAACTTCTATTATTCATCTGCACGATATCAATATACTCTATAAAATGCAAACACAATTATTGTCTGCCATATTCCATGCAGTGGGTTCATAGCTTGGGAGAAAGAGCGCCACTCATTAGCAGCTGAACAAATAATGTCACATCAAATGTTTCAGGGAAATGTATCTCTGGCTAAGGTACTAAATCAAAAATAATAATATGTTAATTTTAGAACATTAATAAAAATATAGATACTTTTGATAAAGAACAAAGAACAAAACAACACGGGAAATGGGCTCTTCAGCCCAACGAGCCCCAGCCGCCACCTCGATGTTCCCACCTCAACCCGTGATCCCTGTCTATGTCTATACATCTATGGGTTAAAAACAAATTTGAGACAATTTAGGGAGAATTTGTTTTGCCAATTAGCCTAAGAGCACATCTTTCGGATGTAGGAGGAAACCGGAGCACCCGGGAAAAAAAACCACGCAAACACGGGAAACATGCGCAAACTCCCACAGACAAAGACCCAAATCCATGTATCTGCACAGCACGGCAATAGTCACTGAGTTGTCGCGTTGCCCATCAAATGGTCCAGGTCAAGCGTACACTAATGACGTGAAGCACTGGGATACTCTCGGAAAAACATCCAAGAGCAGTCCTCTCAAGACCCATCGCGTGTATGCCCCTTGTTAGACAACAAAGTGGACCAAAGCACCTGTAGGATAAAAACAAGTACATCAATATCATCATCTATTTACACATTTCCCAGGCACTCCCAAGGCTTGTGATCTCTATTTTAAATCAGTTTTCTATACCCCTCCATTCTGTTCATGTGTCCATCTAAGTATCTCTTAAATAACTCCAGAGCACCTGCCTCCACCACTTTAATTGGCAGCGCATTCCATACCCCAACCACCCTCAGTGTGAATAAAACTCCCTCTAGCATCCAAATTATACCTTACCCCCTCACCTCTAAAAAAGTGCACACTTTGAAATGTAATTCCAAAATTACAACAAACGGCAGTGAAATATTAAGGTCTGGTTAGATATGTCCACGTTAGAGAAAAAGAGGACTGCCATTCTCCGTTGATTAAATAATAAAATATTTATATATCTCGAGTCTGCACTCACCAGAACAGATCACACTGACATCGTTCCTGTGGGTGCATCCGGACCGATTTACAGGAACAAGGGGACAGCCTATCAGGCCTGTCTCGCTGCCTTTACATTCAAATCTATCGTTCCATATAAACCCCGTACCCTCTCCAAAGTAAGCTCTATTTCTCATCCAAACGGCGATTCCGCACTGAAGCTTAGCACAGACCACTCTCGCGTCACTCCAACTCCAATCATGATCACACACTGTGCCCGAAGCTGTCTTGTTATGTATCTCCAGTCTGCCAGAGCATGGAAAATCTGCGGACACTAACTTTGGAAATCTGTGGACTGAAGGACAACAAAGCGCAATAACACTAATTATTATCAAAAAAATGACATCCGCTTAGCTTGATTGTATTATGACTGGTTCTAAATCTGGTTTCGCTTAGTTGCCCTATAATCTCAGAAGTTCAGGGGAATTATCGACGTAAAAACTTGGGCTGCGACCTGGCTAGGATGCTTTCTTGATGACACTCAACGGGCTGAATGATTGAGAAATTATGTCCTCAAAACTATTCCTATGAAGTTCAATCTGTTTTAGTTTTAATTCTCTCCAGAAGCCGTGTTCAAACTTTCAGCGGTTCCTTTGGAACAAGTTCACCCATTCCGCCTTAAATTGAACTGATCTCAATCAATTCTGAACATAACTGTTCCCTACCGCCCTGGGGGCGGGAAAAATCACGATGTGCAACAGGCGGACCTGAGTCAAGAACATATGGAACTTCTCGCCCAGGGACGTTCTAACTGACAGGCATCAAACGTTTTTCTTTATTTGTTTTTCTTTGGCACTGTGCACAGATCTCTGAAATATTAAGGACAGATGCAAAATCTAATAAAAATACTGTAATTTTAGCATTTCCATTTAGACGGCTGGTATATGAAGGCGGACAATTTCTGCTTCAAGTTTCAAGAACATTGTTCAGTCCATATCTGGAATGCGATAAAGAGTTCAGGAACTGCACCCTTGAATGGATCTCCTGTTCTGGCAAACAGTCCGGTGGGTGTGTCCCAGGCGACTGGTTCCTGAGTCTACACATCTCCCTCTATCAGTTTACAGTGTGTGAAACCTGCTCGAAGCTGCAGCAGCTTTAAAAGTTAAAACAACTAATCTTCCTTCATTTTATTCTGGAGAAAGCTTTGCCTGCTGTACGTTCGTTTAAAATACAATCTCCTGAAAAATTGTTTCAGCACAATTTATTCAAAAGCAATGGAACATTCTCCCAAGAATATTTCTGATTTCTCCCCCGACAGACTCGAAAGATAAACTCGTCAGAAACAAAATAACAGGAGGAAAAACAATATAGGAATAGTTGGTATTCAGCAGATTCAGGGTGTGAGAGGAAGATAACTTTCAAATAGCATCAAACATTTTGAGGATTTACATGACAGTTATTTAACAGACACGCCTGGAGAGACAGGGGATATCCAGCCAGTCCCCTCTCACACAAAATCAGAAAATGTTGGAACAATTCAGATTGTGCGGAAGAATTTGTGGCGAGGGAAGAATAGAGGGAAATTTCCAATCCGCATGATTCTCCTCCAGACCCTTCTCATCCTTACTCCGCTCTTGGAACACCTTCAATCTGGCCACTGATTGCTGCTCTGAAAGTAACCGCAGTGACTGGATAAGCGCTCTATGGCCTCCGCAATCAATAGTCAGTAAATGTCAAACACATGGACTGAGACACCCGGATTTAATTCAGAGACAACGGTCGTTTCCGAATGATCCAGACTCTCCTTAAATGTACTTGGGTAAACATCCAGCAGATCTAAACATGCCCGGCATTTTAAATTTGCACGGGCAAGTTAGGGACATATTAGCACTCAGGGGCCTCCACGAACCATCCCACCCCCTCCGGCCCTCCCCCACATCTCTCCGCCCCTTTTCCCCACTGTGTTTGCTGAAAGTCATTCTATATCTCCGGGTGTATGGTTGTGCCTGTCGGAGGTAGTGATAGAGGTGTGCTTGTGGAGAATTCTAAGGGTTGGGGGAACGGGATGCCTCCGACCATATCTCTGGGATTCAAACCACATTTCCATTTGTGAGTACAATTTCTGGACTCTGATGTAAAAACAGACATTAAGAATTGGACGATTTGGTGTTAAATTAAAATAGCAGAATAATCCAAACGCTGCGGAGAGATGAAGATAAATGATTGCTCAGGAGATGGCCAATTATTGTCCAGGATTTGCTCTGTCTGGCCCCGAAATGCTTTAGTATTTGTTGAATGGTGATCGGAACTGAACAGTGAGGAACCAGGAGCGAACAACTCCTCTCCTGAACAGAACTAACAGCAAACGCTCAGCTCAAGGACACAGACGGCCTACGTACGGTTGTGGAATAGTTAATCACTATCATTGCTGTTACTTTATTATAAACTTAAGTCCTAGTGTTAATGTAACAGCAGTTTTACTTATAGAATATTGAAATTATACACCACTCTCTTTACGACTGCATACAGTCGCAGAATAATTTATCTGCCCTTTCCCGGAGAGCAGGCTGTAGATGATAGCTTTATTTATAACCTGAGCAAATCACGCCGGCATCCTTAGAATGCGAAAAGCTCGTGAAGTCACTCCATGGATCTGAGTGACATTCCCGCAGAGCACTCTTGCTTCCTTTACACTGAACAGCTATTGTCACAATGGGTCCGGATCCTTCCCCCAAAGTGAGCCCCGCCTGGTGCAGAGAGCGCGCTCCCGCAGCCCAGCTCCCTACACACAACATCGGCGTCCCGCTGGTCCCAGAAAAGATGACCCACAGTCCCCCACTGTCCCCTGTAGTGAATCTCTACTCTCCCAGCGCACCGACTCTGTCCATTTGCCAGTCTCAGCTTCACCGCCTCTGTAAAATACAGAAATAAACCAAGAGTTACTGACCGGCTGTTACAACAAGGTAAGATAGGAATAAATATTGAGTGTATCCAAAGAACATTACAGCGCAGTACAGGCATTCGGCCCTCGATGTTGCGCCGACCAGTGTAACCAATTTTATGACCCTCTATCCTAAACTATTCCAATGCTATCCATATGCCTATCCACTGACCATCTGAACGCCCTTAAACTTGACGAGTCCACAACTGCTGCAGGCAGGGCATTCCACACCCTTACTACCCTCTGAGTAAAGAACCCACCTAAAGCATCTGCCCTATAACTTAATTTAAAGCTGCGTCCCCTCATGCTATCCATCTCCATCCGAGGAAAAAGGCTCTCACTATCCACCCTGTCTAACCCTCTGATTATCTTATGTGTCTCAATTAAGTCACCTCTTAGCCTTCTTCTCTCTAATGAAAATAACTTCTAGTCCCTTAGCCATAAGACATAGAACATAGAACATTACAGCGCAGAACAGGCCCTTCGGCCTTCGATGTTGCGCCAACCAATTAAGAAAAGCAATGACCCTCTAACCTAAACCATTCCCTTTTCATCCGTAAAGCTCCATCTGCTCTCAGATGGAGCAGCTCGAATACTGCGAATAGATCTGACCTTTAAAACTCAAAATAGATTTATAATCGTTTTTGCATCATTCATTACCACCTTACATTGCTTGATTGCCTGCAGGATATACTTATCAAAAGACCTACCCATCATACCAGGCAACATCCTGGTAAACCTCCTCTGCACCCTTTCCAAATGCCTCTACATCTTTCTTATAATGTGGCGACCAAAACTATACACAATACTCCAAGTGCGTCTTCACCAGAGTTTTGTACAGTTTCAACATAACATCTCGGCTCCGAAATTCAGTCCCACTACCAATACATGCTAACACTCTATATGCCTTCTTAACAACCTTATCAACTTGAGGACCAACTTTCAGAGATCTATGTACCTGTACACCGAGATCCCTCTGCTCATTTACACTACTAAGAGTACTACATTAGCCCTACATTCTGCACACATATTATTCCTACCAAAGTGAATCACCTCATACTTTTTCACATTAAACTCCATTTGGCACTTTTCGGTCCAGCTCTGCAACTTATCTATGTCCCTCTGCAAACTGTAACGTCTATCCTCACTGTTTACAACTCCTCCGACTTTGGTGTCGTCAGCAAATTTACTAACCCATCCCTCGACACCCTCATCCAGGTCATTTATAAAAACAACAAACAGCAGTGGCCCCAAAACAGATCCCTGAGGTACACCACTAATAACTAAACTCCAGGTTGAGTATATCCCAGCAACCGCCACCTCTGTCTTCTATTAGCTAGCCAATTCCTAATCCAAATTGTTAAATCTCCCTCAATCCCATGCATCTTCATTTTCTGCAGTAGTCTTCCACGGGGAACCTTATCAAACGCCTTGCTAAAATCCATGTACACCACGTCAACTGCCTTATCCTTGTCCACCTCTTTAGTCACCTTTTCAAAAAACTCAATTTGTGAGGCACGGCCTTCCCTTCACAAATCCAAGCTGACTATCCCTAATCAATTCATTTCTTTCTAAATGACTATAAATCCTATCCCTTATAATTTTTTCCAAAACTTTCCCCACTACAGATGTAAAGCTCACTTGTCAATAACTTGCAGGATGGTCTCTGCTCCCCTTCCTAAACAAGGGGACAACATTTGCCATCCTCCAGTCTTCCGGCACTACACCTGTAGCCAACGACGACATGAAGATCAAAGCCAAAGGCTCTGCAATCTCCTCTCTCGCCTCGCAGAGTAACCTGGGATAAATCCCATCCAGCCCAGGGGATTTATCTATTTTCATACTCTCGAGTATAGCTAACACCTCCTCCTCATGTACCTCTATCCTGTCTAGTCTACAACCTTGTATTCTCCCCAACTCCGTTGACATTTTCCCGCGATGAAAAATATTCATTCAGTGCCTCACCAATCTCTACAGGCTCCACGCACAACTTCCCGCTACTGTCTTTGACTGGCCCTAATCTTGACTGAACCAATCTTTTATTCTTAACATATCTATAAAAAGCTTTAGGTTTTTCCTTTATCCTATCTGCCAAAATCTTCTCATGCCTTCTTCTAGCTCATCTTTTTTCCCTCTTTAGCTCCCTCCTGGCTAATTTATAACGGAGTAAGAATTTAGCAACACCAATTTTAAATCCAACCGATTTATTTGATGGTAAAATTGCGAGCTTTCAACACTCTTGTGTCTTCATCAGGCAAATGCAGTGTTCTGGTCTGCAATAGCACACATCAGCACAGACAGTCAGAGATTGCTGATTAGAATGCAAATTCTCTAACCAATGCTCAGGATTCCCTTCACACACATTGTTAGCCACTTTAACACTTGAATAGCAGGTTAGATGTAAGGATTCGCATTATAATCAGCAATCTCTGACTGTCTGTGCTGATGTGTGCTATTGCAGACCAGAACACTGCATTTGCCTGACGAAGACACAAGAGTGTTGAAAGCTCGCAATTTTACTATCAAATAAATCGGTTGGGTTTAAAATTGGTGTTGCTAAATTCTTACTGAGTTCTTAGCACCCCAGTCCAATGCCGGCATCTTTACATCATAATTCATAACTGTCCAGTGTCCTAACTGAGCCTTCACGTTTCATCTTTAAATAAGCCTCATTTTTCCTTCTTAATAGTGAACTAACTTCCTTAGTACAACACGGTTCCCTGGCTCTACTGCTTCCTTCCTGCCTGACAGGTACATATTTACCCAGGACCTCTGCAAACCTTGCGTAATATTCGAAATTACAATTGGAACATAAATCGACAGTTTGAACAACCCGCGATTCAATTGGAAATTGGAAACATCATTCGGCTGCTTTGGATATGAGTACGTTTCAGTGTTTAATTGATTGAACCGGGACTGGCATGCTCTGCGGCCCATCAAACTGAAATAACATCCTGAAATCTCAACCTTAGTATGAATTCGATGTCTACCATGATTATCGAACCCATTCCAATGTGCAGCAACAGGCTGAATTATATAACAAGGTAACTCCAAGCCTTTCTGAGGACGGAAAGTTGTTGTGAGCCTTCGGCGGAACCGGAAATAAATTGGTGGTGGAAAGAGCAACTCAGGCTCAGGCTGGTGACTAGGGAATTGAAAATTTAGTTCTAAACGCAGAGGGACAACTTTACATTTCAGCCTACTCCTCATGGATCCAATTCAAATGTCGGACTGAATTAGGGACAAGCAATTAAAGATTTTCAGAAGCACATTACTGAAGTATTTTTTCTTACATTTGAGAAGCAAACACAGAAAGGAAATATTGAACACAGAAATATTAAAATTGTCTCAGGATTTAACATTCAATTGGTTGGATAAGAGCAGTAAAATGTCAGATATGAACTTGAAGAGAGATTACCTTTTGGATCAGCCTGACTGTTCCCTGGTCTGTCTGAAATGAAATTTTAAAAATTAGTCTTTGCTGGAACACGAGATGAATGAAACTGCCAAAACCATGGATCACAGCAACAATAAAGAGGATCTTTGGTATTTCTTCATCACGTAAGTTGCAAGCACTTAATGCTAAAAAAATGTAATTCAAGTTATCACACCCGTGATGTTATAACCTATGAATATCCTGGTTGCATTTTTTAATTATTCTTTTAACCACGTGTTGCTGTATTCTCAAACAGGGATAGTTTGTGTCAGTCAAATTTCCTAATCACTTTTTCGTCCCCAGTTTGCAGAAGAGGAAGGAACGGTGCAGTGTTTCTTGTCTTCAGTTGGAATGCTGATATTTATATCTTGATGTGCAGAGTAGCAATGATAAAAATGATAAAGAATATCTCTGCACCACCTTCCACAATACGGACAGTACGTCATTTATTTCCAATGCAGACAATCCTCAGTCATCCTTATAACTCTTCACTAACAATACAGAATATCACATATTTTCCACTGATTTGATCCTTGTTGCCTGAATTGTGGGATAACACTTCAATATTTACTCAAAAGGTTCACAATTTCCATGGTCCGAATGGAATCTCTGGACCCTCTTCATCCATTCTGTCTTTCTAATTTTGCTCCACTTTCCAGCTTTCTGTGATTCTTCCACTGAATTCAGAGAACAAATGACAAAAAAGTATAGGACAGCAACTGCAGTCCTTCATGTCGATCAGGATGCCTTAACTGAAAAAAAAACTTTGTGTCCTAACTCCGTCAGTATCCTTCTATTTCTTCCGATTGTTTTGCCCATCCAGATGCCTCTTAAATATTGCTAATATGCCTGCTTTCACCACCTCACCTGGCAGCGCCTTCCAGGCACCCACTATTCTCTGATTGGAGAATTTCATTCACTCATCTTCCTTAAACTTTCTTCCTCTCATCTTAAGCCGTTGGCCCGTCTTTTTCTCCTGCGCCAGATCGCCAATGACGTGAACAGCACAGAAGGAGATGGATACGATAAAAGCAACCTGATTTTCTGGACATGCCAGCCATCACCTGAATCATCCGTGCACCATGTAGCTGATACATGCAGCGAATGACGAAGACTCATTCGGCATTTCATTCCACAACCGCGGCCTCTAACATCTCGAAGTATAATGGTAGACCCAGGTCAATGCCTTAAATTGCGCGTCCCGTTCTAAGTTGGACACCATGCTGAGTTGGGACTACATCGGGGTTGCTTCATATTTGTAGGAGCACAATCCCTAATGTCACAAAGCTTGCATCATATCCTACAGACAGTCAGCAACAACAAAAAAGTCTTCGAGATCTATTCCTGAAGATATCTGGGAACAAGCAGTAAATGCTGCCTTTGCCATGGATACTGATTTCATAAGGGGTAATATAATAATAAGTGCAAAAGACATGGCTGAATGTTGGATATTAACATTGTTTGAAAGTGATATGAGAGCATGGAGAGTTCGTACCCTGAAATGTCGGTCCATTAAAACAAAAAACAGAAAACATCATTAGCAATAAAAAGCAATTTGGTGAATATATTTCTCCATGACTAAGTATTCGATCTGTCAACAATGTTGTATCTTAAACTGTGAGACTTGACATGTAATAAATAAACGTCAGTGTTACGAGTGTAATTAATTGCATAACAGTGTAATCGTGTTTTCAAACCACCGTTAAATCTGAAACGAATTAGCTCACAGCAAAAAGAATAGGTTATGAGACGCTTTTAGGGCCATAATTTCGAAATTTATGGCCGTAAAAAATTTGCTTGACTATAAATTATTATATTTGTCATATAAACGGACACTTATTCAATCTTTGCAAGACATCATGATATTTGTCCATGGTCAGGAGGCCGATGATAAAGCTACAAAATAGTTCAAAACATTTTATAAGGAAACTGAGGAATTCATAACCTAGAATGAATAGCTGGCTTTCACATTTCATTATAAACAACAAAAATCTCAATGGATATTTAGAGTGTCTGGGAAGAGGCTGCGAAATAAACAGTGACTGCGATACAATGCCAATGTTAATGGATGGTTTAGAAAGTTGAGTTTAGATTTCTAAAGCTCGATGTCCGAATAAGAACCAGAAATACTTATGTAGCAAATTCGCGGAAGAACAGATTTTTCACTCCCCTGTTGTTTTGCTAGTGACATTGATATTAAGTAAATTGTTTCATATAATAGTTAAATCAATGTTGGTTCCACTCCGATTTAATATTTATCTTTTCAATGTTCACAGCCATACTTCAACACACTATTTTGTTTAGCATATGGCAACTCACTGTACCGCACGATGAAGTACACCTCTTCCACAGAGAAATATCTGTTCCACATGTGTGCATGCATTCCTTTCGCAGTAACTGTAATCTTTACTGGGATTCCACAGTTAATTCACATAGATTCCATTCGATAATGTATGCTATTCTAATAGTGATGACAATCGACACCCAGAATGAGTTTTTATCTGATATTTCAGTTCATGTATGTTCCAGCTGCAGAACAGACCCAGTGCAATATTTAGTTCTACGCACAAGTTTATAATTTGAATCCTCACTAAGTGTAGGTGTTGTATTCACGTGGTGCTGCTTTTGGAGACTAATGAAGTGAAAATGCATCTTTGTACAAAATATATCATGATACGTTTGTACAACCTAAGTAAACAAATTCAGTATTCACTTCGAAAAATTGTAACTGGCCATTCAGTAGCAAGAAAATCATCATTTTTAATGAGATTTTGTTTTCAGCATAGCATTGCTGATAACGAAATTTAAATTTGTTCTTTCTTTAACAAAAGCAACTGCAAAATGCAATCAGTAACATTGAGAATTTATTTCGCGGATCTTTGTCCTTTACTGCGTGAAGTGTTTGATAACAGTAAAGGGGCTCTCTCCTATCAGTAACACAACATTTTCAGTGACATTTAGAACATAGAACATAGAACATAGAACAATACAGCACAGAACAGGCCCTTCGGCCTTCGATGTTGTGCCGACCAAAATAAAAAGCAATGCCACTCCAAACTAAACCATTCCCTTCTCTTCCATATACTTATCAATTAACCTCTTAAACGCCACCAAACTTGGCGCATCTACAACTGCTGCAGGCAGGCATTCCACTCCCGAACCACCCTTTGGGTAAAGAACCTACCTCTGATATCCGTCCTATAACTATCACCCCTTAATTTAAAGCTGTGTCCCCTCGTGTGCTAGCTTTCTCCATCCTAGGAAAAAGGCTATCACTGTCCACCCTATCTAAACCTCTAATCATCTTATATGTTTCGATTAGGTCCCCTCTTAGCCGTCTCCTTTCTAACGAAAACAACCTCAAATCCCTCAGCCTCTCTTCATAAGACCTGCCCTCCATACCAGGCAACATCCTGGTAAACCTCCTCTGTACCCTCTCCAATGCATCCACATCTTTCTTATAATGTGGGGACCAGAACTGCACACAATACTCCAAGTGCGGCCGCACTAGAGTTTTGTACAGTTGCAACATGATGCTGCGGCTCCTAAATTCAATCCCCCTACCAATAAAAGCTAAGACTCCATACGCCTTCTTAACAACTTTATCCACTTGACTGCCTACTTCCAGGGATCTATTGACACATACACCAAGATCCTTCTGTTCCTCAACACTATTAAGAGCCCTACCATTAGCCCTATACTCGACACATTTATTGTTCCTGCCAAAGTGCATTACCTCACACTTTTCCACATTAAACTCCATTTGCCACCTCTCGGCCCAGCTCTGCAACTTGTCCACGTCACTCTGTAAACTAAAACACCCCCCTTCACTATCTACCACACCACCAACTTTAGTATCATCTGCAAATTTACTGATCCATCCCTCAATACCCTCATCCAGATCATTTATAAAAATTACAAACAGCAGGGGCCCCAAAACAGACCCTGAGGCACACCACTTGTCACCGAACTCCACGATGAATATCTCCCATCAACCACCACCCTCTGTCTTCTATCTGCCAGCCAATTCCTAATCCAATTAGCTAAATCACCCTCGATTCCACACATCTGCATTTTCTGTAGAAGTCTTCCATGGGCCACCTTATCAAAAGCCTTACTAAAGTCCATATATACTACATCAACCGCCTTACCCCCATCCACCTCTCTGGTCACTTTCTCAAAAAACTCAATGAGGTTAGTAAGGCATGACATACCCTTCACGAAACCATGCTGACTATCCCCAATCAATTCATTTCTCTCTAAATAACTATAAATCCTATACCTAATAATTCTCTCCAATACCTTGCCCACCACAGAAGTAAGACTCACTGGCCTATAATTCCCAGGAAGGTCTCTCTTCCCCTTCTTAAACAAGGGGACCACATTCGCCATCCTCCAGTCCTCCGGAACCACACCCGTAACCAACGAGGACCTGAAGATCAGAGCCAGAGGCTCTGCAATCTCCTCTCTTAACTCCCAAATTACCTCTTACTAATAATTTGGGATTATTAAACAGAACAAAAGTGGAACCGAATGAAATGGAAGCAAGTCGATGACTTAAACCTCAAGAAAACTACTTGGCCTCTAGAACGAGATAAAACAACAGGTCTCGATATACTACAGAAACTGCATAAGCCAGAGAGAATGAAAGCGACTGATAATTTTGAGAAAAAAGTCATTGTAACGTGAAAAAAAATCACTGCATTGAAATACTAACACATTCTGGTAATATTCGGGAAGGAGATATGAGGCAATTGAGCAACAAACTCACAAAGCAAATCATGCATATTAGGCAAATTATATTATCAACATAACAAGACAACTATTTCTTCATATTAATGAACTTAATTAATGACATTATTAATTGCTGTTCATACTAATGCGTTCAAATGCATTACTCACAGACATAGCACAACACTGAGCTTGAGCCACCTATTTTGAATGATTTATTTGTTTTCTTTCTACGCGAGGTTCAAACGGAGAAATATATGTGGACGGTCCTCACCAAAATTCCTACATTTTTGAATACAGTCAGTTGGTTTTCATTCAAACCCCTTTTCAGCAGATTCTAGCAGTGACTGCTCTCATTTGTATCAACACAAATCAAGTAATCCGAATAGAAGTTTTACAGTAATATATTGTCCATACAGAGGTGCAGCATTTCCAATCAATTTTGTAATTAAATTTGAGGTTGCCATAATTCTCGGCTGCAGAATTGAAATAGGCATTATTCCGATGTTTAATATTCTAAAGACATTTGAAAGAAAATAATTTTAAAAAAAACTTACATTATTCCCCAGGTGAAAATTCTGCTAAATAAATTTCCAATTGCAATGCACACTTCATGTCAACGGGGTATGCATTTGAAAATATTAGAGAGCGGAGCGTCTAAAATTCTGTTGGGGAAAATACGTGTAATTCACCCAGATATATTTTTGAAAATCCGTTTAGAATTTCAATTCCATTTTTTGAGTCTGCACACGATTATCAGTTAGAAGGCGATGAAATACAACTTCCGTTGGACACTCGTGGACTCAGAGCAATATTTGGCAAAGGTGATAGGTCCCTCCAGCTTCTCAGACACAGAACTCGCCTCCTCTCATTCTGAATTGATGTAACATTAATATTCCATTACCTCCAGATGCCACTGGAGTGATGGTCAAACCATCAATTTACCCTTATATTTGTCACCAACTTTTTTTTTATTACGAACGCTCAATATATGTATACATGTTAACATTTTAACTCAGTGAAATCTCAACAGGCATCGGAATATTTTCAATAAATAATAACTCACAGTTGAGAAGCTGCAATGCGATTAGAGTCAGGAAGGAGCGCAGCATCGTCCCGACTGTCGGTTACTGCGATCAGACTTGACTATTCACTGTGTTTTGTACACCGGTACCGGGCTGTCCTTCCAACACTTTCTGAAACACCAAACGCTCCAGGAATGAATTCTTTGAGAACACTTTATTCAGAAAGTAATGTTTCCACCTGTCTGGCTAATTGATGCTCCTATGTATGAAATGTAATTTCCGTTTGATGAAAGATACCAATGACAGTTATATCCACCTCCTTGTCCTGTGAGACTAATGAGGCCTACATTTTTGATAATGAAGTGAGTCACCGAACCTGCATCATAGAATTATCGTATCTTACGGCACAGACACAGCGGCCTATCGTATTTGCATGTCAAATCCATTCACTTTCCTCAAGAAATCTGTAAATAAGTGTTCTTGCGATAAATCTAATCAGGTGTTGAAGAATCGTTTGAATCCCAATACAGCATTATTTTGCAAACTGATGCTCACATCTTCACAAGGGAAAGGTGAAAAATATTCACTCCAGCAATACTTCAAACAAAAACTTTAAATCTGTAACATCGGGAATAAATAAAATAATCCCTGTCGGAATAAAGAAGATACCTTGCCCAGCCTGCCCGAAAAACAACCTCCAAAGTTTTTACTGTATCTATTTTAACAACAGTATTCTGGAAGAAGAGAAAAAAAAAATAATTTATGCATTTCCTCCACACAGCAGCACTTCATTTCACCTGAATCTAATCTGAAAAATGTAACCATTATCCTGCCCACGGCATTCAACTATTCCACAGAAAATGTCCGTTGAAAGAAGTAGTAAAATTGTGCAAACACAATGCATATAATCCAGTGCAGGCCTAATATGACTTCCAAATAATTCCAGATAAATTTCCTTCACTCGTCTGGTTCGGTCATTTTTCTCGCTCCAAGAAATTCTCTCTCTCTCTTTCTCTCTCTCTCTTTCCCGCTCTTCCCGCCTGCAGTTCTGTGAACCAATCTGTCCCTTCCCCCCTCCATCCAAGCATCTTAACATACTCTCCATATATGGGTGTGGTGTGTTTGCATGAGTATATGTGTGCTTGTGTTCTAGTGTGTTACTTTGTGTATATGTTTCTGTATGTGCGTCACTGTGTTTGTTTGCATATGTGTGTGTCGTATGTGTGTCTGTGTGATTGGGTCTGTTACTATGTCTGTATGTACATGTGTGCGTTTTTGCCTGTATGTGTGCCTGTGTGGTTGGGTGTGCGGCTATGTTGTGTGTGTGTGTGTGTGTGCATGTGTGCGTGTCTGGGTGTGTGTTTGTACGTGTTTGCCTGCATGTGTATCTGTGTGACTGCGTATGTAGAATATGTTCTCGTGAGCATGTCCATCTCTTGTTGTATTTTTGACTGGGTGTTTACAATAAAATTTCCAACTCTTTCTATATCTCTCTTTCTCCCACTCCAAGACCATCTCTCTGTTTCTTGGACAGAGGTTCCTTATGCAATATATCAGCAAAATAGAGCTGAATCTGGAGTTCTGAATTATAAAAACACAACGGAAAATGCTTGCATAAATTAGAAGGCCTAATTTCTAATTTGCAGAAAACCCTACAGTCTTTCATGCCAAGATGGCTTTCATAAATAAACGAAAAGACAGAATCATTCGAAAGGATTTTTTTTGTTTCCTTGAAACAATTGCTCTGTCCGACAGTGAGATACAATTCTCCCCAGAAATGCAGTTGCCATTGAAGACTGAGTGATATGTCCTTCTCCAGCTGCAATTGGGATTCATTACACAGATATCGGCAGCACGCTCAAAATGCATAATTTAAGTCGGAAATTGGTCACATTAAAGCCCGAGAGAAAGTGAAATGGAGATTTACAGCCTGTAAATCTGGGATGATAAATTTTAAATACAAGGAATGCTCAGAGAAAGTGAACTCACTCTCCTCAGAGTAGTGACAATTAAGAGGTGGCCTTATTGAGGTGATCCAAACTAGACAGACTGGACAAGAATATTCTGTTTCCACTAGTCGGTACATGCCTGACTGGAGTCGCAATGCCATGATCATCTGAAAGATATTGAGCGTTGAGATGAGGAGAATCTTCTTCAGCTGAAGAGTTATTGGGATTTGGAATGTGCTGACTTGGACAGCAGTGGACCAGATTCCAAAGGAGCGTTCAAAGGAGGGCTGGATACTTAGTTGAAAGTGAGTAATTGAAATGGAGATAGACTTAGGGCTGGTGAGTGGGATTCGTTGCAAGCGTTTTCAGGAGCTCATGTAGACATGATGTATGGAATGGACCCCCTCTGTACTGCAGATTCTATGATTCCATAACTCAATTGCGTCATCCACGTTTTAAATGTCATGTTAAACCTTGCAAAGTATTGGGGTTCTAATGTATGTTAGACTATTGCCGGATACTGTACTGTAAATTTATTTGCAACCTCTTACCTGCATCCTAACTGCAGTCAGCGTTTGTGCACACAGTGTGTTTTACAGCTCTCAGTGCCAATTGCAGAATGCAAAAGTTATCGCCGAATATTCCACCACTCCTTTAACAAGTAACTGAAAATAAAACCTGACACATTCAGAAAAAAAAACTATTCTGCCCTTCATACAGTTGGAAACGAATGGAGAACATTATATGAACCATCTGATTACAACTTCTTTTTCTATTTTTGAAAGAAGTAAAGGGCGCATTGTAAAATGATTTTAGACTTTAATTGGCTGCAGCCATAATTTCCAAATTGTATTTGCTTCTCATCGATATTATTTCCCCGGATTTCCTACAGTCACCAACTAATTAAAATGTTGATATACGCCGAGGATAACTATCTGTGCTGCTGTACAGAGATAACTAATTGATTTATTCTGCATTCGAGACCATAAATCCACAAGACACAGCAACTGAAGTAGGCCAATCAGCCGATTAAATATACTCCAACATTCAACGAGATTATACCTACTCTGATATGATTATTCTCAACTGCATTTTTCTACCTGATCCCTATAACACCTGATTTCCCCTACGGACTTAAATTGTATGCATCACAGCAAAGAGCGTGCTGACAGAGATAGTAAGTAGTTAAGGGCTATTACGAGCTGGAAACGACATTCAATCTAAATATCAAGGAAATCAAAAATGGCTTCCTATATGTAACGCCTCTGTGAGGATATCTTGCATATAATTATTTATTTAAAATACGCATTCTTTATTTAAATTTGATTACTTTTTGAACATACTGTAGAGGATACCATTACGTCTCTGAGCGATTTTCCTGCCTCTACCCAGTTTAGAATGAGAGTTGTTTTTTAATCTACTGGACAAATGTAATTTTACTTTCACTGATAAACTTGGCAGTCATTTGAATTCATGTCTTTACTGAGCCGCGTGTAGAGAAGGGAAACTCACAAATATTTTTGTTCCATATAGGAAGAAATGATTCCTGAGAAGCTCAACGATTGTTATTGAGTTTTACTTTGTGTCATTCCGAAGCAGCTCACTGTCTGCACATCCTGAGAACACTCGCTATGCGTTTTGCTGTTTTGCTGAACCGACAGGAAGCACCTGGCATTGTGGTCAGGTCTCTGCTCGCATGTTAGTCGCTGCTACACTTCAACATTAATAAATAATAATAGAACATTCAAACTTGTGTTGGGCAGTGCATTGGAACATGTTAGACTTTAACTACCTTCATGAATTCATCAGCAGATTGGCACATAGAAATATTCCTACAGTTATCGGTGACTCCAGCAATTGTGTGCCGCTAAACCTTATCAAATTTCACTTGTGTTCAACAACATGAAAATCATTAGTTGAGATTAAAACGATTGCCTGGGCTGCATAAATCAATAGATATCACATAGACCTTTGCTACGTTTAGATGCAGTGAGTCCACCATTCAGCCCAATACTTCAGATCCCTCAGTGCGTCTTCTGGAAACACAGCAGACCGGGTGCACAAGTTATTAACTGTTGTGATGAGAGCAAATAAGAACTGGGGATAATGGATACAGCTCCTCCTTTAGTAGCAAAATATAATTTATTGTTTTTCGTCAGTTTCAATGTGTTTCAGTTCTCAAAAATGTATTCAATCTATGAAAAGATAAGCAATAAACACTTAGCGATTTCTACATGGGCCATTTGGTGACTTTGACATCCTTGACATCCTTTATTACGACAGAGCGGTTGAAGCACCGCAATCACTTTGGGAAGAGATTAAGTGTTACGCAGGTACAAAAAAATCAGAGCTTCTGATATTGATATGTTATCCAAGGGTAGAAAAAAACATTATTCTACCACGGACAGGCTATTAAAACTGTATCAAGTCAGTTTTATGGAGGTTGAATTAGCAAGCATTGTTTACTTTTTGATATCATTAGCTTTCACCTTAGCTGCTGCTGAACATATTTTTCGAGTTAACATTTGTCACGTAGAACTATAGAAAAAGCGTGGGTTTTCTCCGGGCGCTCCGGTTTCCTCCCACATCCCAAAAATGTGCTCTTAGGCTGATTGGGTAACAAATTGTCCCTATATTGGTCCTTATATGGGAATCTTCCACAATAGGAATAACCTAAAGTCATGGATATGTCATTAAGACGTTAGGATGGCGGCGCGGGCTCGTTGGGCCGAAAGGCCTGTTTCCCGTGCTGTGTTGCTGCGTTGCTCTTTAAAATCACAGCTCAAAAACAGGCCTTTGGTCCTTCTTGTCTGTGCCGAAAACACGCCTTCACGTCTCAAAACAGGAATGTTTTTTATTTGACTGTCTGTTCAATCAGTGTCCAAATGGCTTGGTGAAGAATCGTATTTACCTGAGCATGAACTGAAATCTCAATATATATTCATTAACTCCAGCACCTGAACTCACAGGTTAACACTCAGTGATTGAAACGTAGGATATCTATTTTGCAGCAAGATTGTATTCGACGAATGGAGCCTGAGTCCAACAGACATCGTACAATTGTTTTTTTTTCTCTCCCGTAACTCCATCCATTTATCCCGCTAAAAAAAAATACATCTTGGGATATTAACGGACAATTAGAAATTGACCTAACTTGCCCACCTTTGAACTGTTCTGGAATAGTTCAATTTCGTTGCATAAATAAACGTTCAATCTCTCTCCTGCTATTTACATCCTGATCACGATATGGAGATGTCGGCGTTTGACTGGGGTAGGATCAGGAAGAAGTCTCACAACAACAGGTTAAAATCCATAAAGTTTACTTCACATCTCAAGCATTCAAAGCACTGCTCTTTCATCACTCGCCTGATGAAGGAGTAGCACTCTGAAAAATTGTGATACCAGATAAACCTGTAATCAGACTTTAATGTGATGATTTGAGAATTCTTATAATATCCTGACCAGTATCAACCTGGCGATTTTGCTATTTTGAACACTGTCAAATACTGAATGATCTCTTCTGTCATTCTGTCCTCTGAGTAAAGAACCCACCTCTAACATCTGTCCTATAACTAACACCCCCTAATTTAAAACTAAGTCCCCTCGTGTTATCCATCTCCATCTGAGGAAAAAGGCATTCACTATCTACCCTATCTAACCCTCTGATCATCTTATATGTCTCAATTAAGTCATCTCTTAGCCTTCTTCCCTCTAATGAAAATAACTTCAAGTCCCTCAGCCTTTCCTCATAAGACATACCCATCATACCAGGCAACATCCTGGTAAATCTCCTCTGTGCCCTCTCCAATACCTCCACATCTTTCTTATCATGTGGCGACCAAAACTGTACACAATACTCCAAGTGCGGCTGCACAAGAGTTTCGTACAGTTGCAACATAACATCTGGGTTCCAAAATTCAATCCCTTACCAATAAATGTTAACACACGATATGCCTTCTTAACAACCTTATCAACTTGATTACCAACTTTCAGAGATCTATGCACCTGTCACCGCGATCTCTCTGCTCTACTAGGAGTCCGACCATTAGCCCAGTATTCTGCACACATATTGCTCTTACCAAAGTGAATCACCTCACACTTTTCCACGTTAAACTCTATTTGCCACTTCTCGGCCCACTCTGCAACTAAGTTATGTCCCTCTGCAAACTGTAACATCAACCCTCACTGTCTACAACTCCTCCAACTTTGATGTCATCAGCAAATTTACGAACCCATTCCTCTACACTCTCATCCGCGTCATTTATAAAAACAACAAACAGCAGTGGCCCCAAAACAGATCCGTGAGGTACACCAGTAGTAACCAAACTCCAGGTTGAATATATCCCAGCAACCACTACCCTCTGTCTTCTGTCAGCTAGCCAATTCCTAATTCAAATTATTAAATCTCCCTCAATCCCATGCATCTGTATTTTCTGCAGTAGTCTTCCATGGGAACCTTATCAAATGCTTAGCTAAAATCCATGTACACCACATCAACTGCCTTACCATGGTCAACCTCTTTAGTCACCTTTTCAAAAAACTCAATAAGGTTGTTGAGGCACGACCTTCCTTTCATGCGCTAGAACACCCAGACCCACTGTAATATGGGAACTTTGTCTAAGTAATATTCTTTGTCGAAGTAATACTCCATTTTCAATTCCACTCGTCAAAGTCAACAGCTTCACACTTTCCTACAATATGACCCTGCTTTCGGATGTTTCCCACTTACACATGTCTCTCTCTCTCTCTCCACATTTCCTTATGTTCCTTCGTCATATATTTTCTACAGATCTTTATACCACCCGCGAATCCATCCCTCCTATCTTCATAAACAGATTCTCTGTGGATTAGACATGTAGAGTGAGAATATGAGTTTTCCAAAATGGGAGAAAAAGCACGGTGCGTGAGTAGATGAATGAACAGTAAGATGGGTTAGCACAGAACCCTCTGTAACATGTAATTTTGCAGCTGCTCAGCATAAGATGCAACACAAGATGTGGGTCAGGCTGAGCTGTGTGTGCTAAAGTGGGTGTGGTGGCAGACACAACACCCGTACAACTGCAGATGTGACAGATGTTGCACAGTGGAAAATGAAATTATTTGAGTGAAATGCAGTTACACGTCAGCACTCATGAAAAATGATGTGAACTGAATTTTCAACTTTAAAAAAACAAGCTGAGAATAGTTCAGAACCACAGGGACTTAACACAGGTGGCGTCATCTGTTTGTTCAAAACTTAAAACAAAAACACTGAGTAATGTTGTAACTTCAATACCCGGTGGACATTCCACAGAGTATAAGTTAAAGACTTTCTACAAACAGCTGAAAGTTTATTGCAGACAGATTTCCTTCAGTACAGGGAGGTAGACCACTTCGCGTCAAAAAATGCATCTTCCAAGACAAGTGGCTCAGAAAATATTCTACACGACCATTGCTGTCATTGGTGTTCCTGGTGAGTCATAAAACAATTGGTATTGCGCGAATCGATGTGTGAATCTGTGCTAATCTGTTATATTCCACATGCTGTTTGAAGTGTTACACGCAGATCCAGTGCTGACCATTGTATAGATATCTATGATCTTTCCACAATCGCCCCTAAATTAGAACTCCCTTAATCTGGCGCGCGTATAATTCTCTAAATTTGTACCCCTTTATTGTGGAGTCCAAGAGGCGTAGACAAAAGTCGAAGGTGAGAAGAAGGAATGAAATGAGTCACTCACAGAATGTTAAAATGGGTGGCGCAGACTAGTAGGGCCGAAGGGCCTGTTTCCTATGCTGTGTTGTTTTTCGTTTGTTGGTCTTCAGAATCACGACTTCTGGTGCTCACACGGAAAATAAATCCGTGGCCGCAATACTGATCAAGTTAAAAGTGATCCGATTTTCAGCCTCACAGTGGCTACTGTTGAATGAGGCAGCAGAGCAGGGTAGGTAATGGTTTCTCAAAGAAGGGCGTAGCATTGATATCTGGGATTGGCAATTAGATTGTCACTAAACTGGAAGTGGAACTCAGCGCAGTGACCATGGGTAACTTTGGCTGTCTGTCGGTAAGAAATTGTGCTGGCTGTAACTGTCGGAGGATTTGATGTTGGAACACGAGGAGACCGTTCCCCCCTTTCCAACTGCTTCATCTGGTCACGAATGATCTGAATTAACCGCAATTCGAATTAGTCTTTCATTATTTATGTCTCAGAATACGTCTATTCAACTCAAAATTGAACATGTTGAATGTCAGACTTGCAATGGTTTTACTAGAACCGAGTCTGCAGTCAGGTGGCTTTCTCTGATGGATGAAACATTTTTTTTCATCCCCTGAGACAAAAATAAACTCCATTTCTTTTCAATTGGGGCCTCCGTCTGCAGTCTCCCTTCAAAGAGGTGTCCAACCTTTCAAATTCCTTCAAGATCTCAAAATTTCTTAGATAATTGGCGATGATGCTGGAAAAAAAAAAGATGCATCGCAACAACAAATGAAATATCTCACCCAGCCTGGCGGCCGGGAAAATGGAAAAATAGAATCAAGATTGCACTAACTGCGAAAAGTGAGGAATGACACTCGGAACAAGGGCCGCGCTGGAAGCTCTCAGGGTGATGTTAAATTCAGAACCAGTTTCAGGGCAATTCAGCCACCCGGAAAGAGATGAATCCAGAAGTTTTCAGCATTGTACGAAAATAATTCAATTCCTTTCATGGAAGGAAATATCGGGGTAAACTGGTTGGTGATAGAGTCTGAGAAGAGATGAAGCCAAATCAGATGGTTAGACTGTTCCGTTACTTCATTTCAGTGTTCTTAGCATTACTGAAATTAATTGCAACGGAAAAGTCAATCACTTACATTTCTAATGACATTATAGCAAGAAATTAGGCTTTTATTTGAAAATAGATTTTGATATTATTGTAAATCTTTCTTTTTTAAGAATTATTAATATTCTTAAGCGCTATGGATATCACGTTTATTCATGGTGTAACCATTTGCTGCATTAGTGGTTTATTAATAAAATACTGACATTGAAGGTAGTTCTTTTTGGAATAAATACATTTATTAGTAGCAAAGTTAAAGTGATAAATTTAAAGAAGAGTTGACAGCACACTGTAAACAGCAAAAACAACACCTCTGGAATGGGCTACCATAGCCTCAGAGATATTTTTCCACCTACAATGCATTTTCGCAACAAGTAGAGAAGTCGGGGGAAGAAATACAGAACGCACTGGATACAATTACAGAATGCACGGGATTAAGTACAATAAAAGACAAGATCGAGGAATATATACATATATATATATACATGAACTAACAAGGTTCTCATATATAATATGAAATGACAGCTGTGTATAATAAGTTTGCGAACAATAAGAAAGCATCAATTCTTTTCTGTCGGGTGGGGTCGCGGTGATGATTTACCATCAATCAGTGGTTAACATTCCCTTTAAGAAGGACAGAATCTGAATCCCAAATGAACAAAACTTACCTAACAATCTGCGTAAGGGTCTTCAGCATTAGCAGTTTGAAATTTTATTTGTAAATCTTAGCCTCCATTCCTCTGTGTCGCTCACTTCCTGTTTAAATTCCGTACAGTTTCGATTTAAGATCACATTCTCAAGGGCAATGGGGCTTTCACAAGTTTCCGGTCTTGTAAGTACGTGCCGACCACATGAAATAAGATGTTAATAATAGTTGTTGTGTTATCTCCATGCTGTTTTCCCTTTTTTCTCTACAGTTAATTTAATGGCGATTCTGGTGCTGTTCCGGGGAAAGTGTGGCCTTTCCAGCTGCAGCACTCGTTACCTGCTGGCCATGGCAGCGTCGGATCTGATGGTTATTATCATTGACATAATATTGAATCGGTTCAGTTTCTATTACTACCCACTATGGTGTTTCCTGGACTTGACCCCTGTGTGCAGTGCTGTCATAGCATTTCGCTCAGCAGCCATAGACTGTTCTGTCTGGTTCACTGTCATGTTCACCTTTGATCGATTTGTCGTCATTGGTTCCAGGAAGCTGAAAGGAAAGATATGTACCAATAAAACTGCGACTCTCGTTCTTGCAACAACAACCATTCTGTTATGCCTTAAAAACATCCCTCATTACTTTAGGTTTGAACCTAGCAGAATACGCAACAATGTATCATGGTACTGTAAAAACAAGAGAATCTTCTACACTGACTCGAGATGGCGGGGATTTATTGACTTTGCAGTCGCGTTAAACCCATTGATCCCACTGGTTGTAATTCTGACGCTTAACGCTCTGATTTTCCGCCGCATATTTATGGCCAGCCGAGCCCGCAAATCAGTGAAGGATCAGAGTAACGGAGACAAGCATCGTGACCCAGAGATGGAGAGTAGAAAGAAATCTGTTGGTTTAGTGTTTGCTATCTCCTGCAACTTCATAATTCTGTGGTTATTGTATGTTTTATATATCATGGATGTGCCAGACATATTTTTCAGTGGTAACGATTTTGATATTTTTGAGGCAGTCGCCTATATGCTGCGGGATTTGAACTGCTGCACAAACACCTTCATTTATGTAGCGACTCAATCCAAGTTCAGAGCTGAGCTAAAGAGAATGCTTAAATATCCGTTTGGGTGGATTGCTCAGTACATTGATTGAAATAACAGTTTAAGTAGCCCAAATATCCAGTGTGCAAAAGGGAGGAAAAAAATGTTCCTATGAACAGCAAAATGATGAAAATCCATCCAATCAGGAGAAGATTTAACCGCAGGAGGAGGTGAAACACAGATTCTGTGGAAATGAACTGCCTGAGAAGCTGAGAGAGCGGGTGTGCCAGAACTATGTGTGTGCATGTGCGTGTGTGTGTGCGTGTGTGTGTATTTGCATGTGTGTTGTGTGTGTGTGTGTGTATTTGCATGTGTGTTGTGTGTGTGCATGTGTGGAGATGCATGTGTGCATTGGTGTGCCTCACACTGTGCGTGGTGAGTCTACTGTGTGAGTGTGTGTGTGTGTGTGTGTCTGTGCAAGTTTGTGCATGAGTGGGGAAAAAGTATTTGAGACATTGAGGGCAGCCTATCAGGCGAGGAGTCGTGTTGAGAGGAAGAGAGAATGGTGGCAGAGAGGGAGGGGGAGAGGACGAGGTGGAGAGAGCGAGTTGATATAGAGGGACAGAGATGGGGGGAAAGATTTTGATGGGGAGACAGCTAGGGGATAGAGTGAGAGGAGAGTTAGTTAGGGAAGAAAGTGTGGTTGGAGAGAAAATGAGAAAATGAAAGTGAGGGGAAGGCAATGAGAGTGGAGGGAATGAGGTGAAAGGGAGTGGAAGGGAGGAATAGAATATAGAACATTGAACACTACAGCACAAACAGGCCCTTCGGCCCACAAGTTGTGCCGAACACATCAAAACCTACCCAGCCATAGACCTATCTATAACCCCCAATCCCATTGGATCCCATATACTCATCCAGAAGTCTTTTAAAAGACCCCAGCGAGTTCGCCTCGACCACCACCGACGGCAGCCGATTCCATTCACTCACCACCCTCTGAGTGAAAAACTTTCCCCTAGCATCCCCTCTGTACTTGCTTCCCTGCACCTTAAATCTGTGCCCTCTCGTTGCAACCATTTCAGCCCTGGGAAATAGTCTCTGAGAGTCCACTCTATCTATTCCTCTCAACATCTTGTAAACCTCTATCAGGTCGCCTCTCAACCTTCGTCTCTCCAGGGAGAATAGTCCCAGCTCCCTCAACCTGTCTTCATAAGGCAAGCCTCCCAATCCAGGCAACATCCTTGTAAATCTCCTCTGCACCCTTTCAATAGCTTCCACGTGCTTCCTATAGTGAGGCGACCAGATCTGCGCATAGTACTCCAAGTGTGGTCTGACAAGGGTCCTATAAAGCTGCAGCATTACCTCCTGACTCCTGAACTCAATCCCTCAATGAATGAAAGCCAGTGCACCGTAAGCTTTCTTAACCACATCCTCCACCTGGGAGGCCGATTTGAGAGTCTTATGGACCCGAACCCCAAGATCCCTCTCCTTGAGGGATGAATGCTTGAATGTTTGAGGGAACGCAGTTGGCAGAAAACAGCTGGGGATATACACTGGGCAAATCGAAGTTTATCTCCATTAATGAATTCCTATTTACGATCTGGAGGAATTTACATCCAAGGATTCCAGTTAAAATCCGAGTGACCCTCTTTATTTTGTGATGTTGCTGAAAATACTGCGTTTGGAAAGTTGGAACCTCTACATCTTCCCTCGTGAACAATAAAATTTCATCCAGAGATTTAACGGCAAGTTTATCTTTACTTAGGTAAGGAGACCAAAAAGGTACATTTGCAAAAAAGACACTTTGCTCCTGTATACAAAACCACTTGCGTCCAGCCAAATGTTTTGTGCACATGTCTTCCAGTTTTCAGTGTCCCATGAACAAGGATACCCAGAGCTCTCTGAACATCAACTCTTTGCAATCTCACACCATTGCATCACACATTCTGTTTCGCTGTATTTTCAACCAAAATTGAAATCTCCAAGTGTTTCCACGTTATATTGTTTCTGTCATGTCATTGCCCATTCACACACCTGTCCAATTCCTTTCAGCGCCCCCTTACGCGAGTGTATGTGTGTGTGTTTGTGTGTGTGTGCATGTGTGTTTGTGTGTGTGTATGTATGTTTGCGTGTGTGTATGTATGTTTGTGTTTGTGTGTGTGTATATGCGTGTATGTACGTGTGTGTGTATGTATGTGTGTGTATGTGTGTGTGTGTATCTCTGTGTGTATGTATGTGTGTGTGTATGTGTGTGTATGCATGTGTGCGTGTATGTATATGTGTGTGTGTGTGTCTGTGTGTATGTGTGTGAGTGTGTGTGTGTGTGTGTGTGTGTGTGTGTGTGTGATTTAAACAAGTTGAGTGAATGGTCACATTCACGGAAATGTGGTGTAATTCAAATCAGAACTACAATGTAGGTAAATGTGACAGTATCTTGTTTGGATGATCGAACTTTATTTAAATGGTGACAGAATCAATTATTGAAAATACAGATTAATAATAGTGAAGTGTAGGGTTTGAAATGTACAATTATTAACCCAAGGATTAAAGATGTAAAAACACAAATTCACATTCTGAAACACGGGAATACATTACAATATTATTGATGCGATTCTCTGCCCATCTGCAACTCTGTGCATGTTACAATCTTTGCCTCACTTTATAAGTTTGAAGATTTGGAAAGTTGAGACATTGAAAAACTATTTAATTCCTGCGGAAAACATTTTTGAAAGAGAAACATTAGAATTTCCCGCAATAGCTGCATCATGAATGTTCCATTCAGACAAGGTTAAATCTGTCTCAATATTGCCCACAATTCCACCATATGCTGTTGGATTTCAGTTGCTGCTCTTACATTTTTTTTTCCAGTGGCGAATCAGCCCAAATTCAGCATATAATTAAAGAGAATGCTGAAATATCCGTTTCCAAATCACGCTGAAGCATAGCTGCTCAACTTCCCACAACCCACCTTCCCACCCAACTTTGTATAATATTCAAATTTGGAGATAGTGCATTCAGTTTCCTCTTCTACGTCATGAATAGCGTGAACAGTTGGCACCTTAGTATTTATGTTCCTCGTGGAATCCCAATAATTCTCGTTGCCAATGAGATAAAGATCCATTGATCTCAACTATTTGTTTCCTACCTGCTAAACAGCTTTTTATCAAATTCAAGACATCACCCGCAATCACATCTGGTTTACGTTTCCATCACAGTCAATTATGTGGCAACTTGAAGAAATCCTTCTGAAAGTCTAAATAAACTACGTGCACTGGTGTTCCACGTTGAAAGTGGCTAGTTGCATTCTCAAAAAAAAACAAACTGTGAAGAAGTTTGCAAAAGAGAAACCGTGTCTGAGGAATACATTGCTACAATTCCTGGACGTAACTGGACGATTATGACATTTTTGAGGCAGTCGCCTTTATGCTGCGGGATTTGAGCTGCTGCACAAACACCTTCATTTATGTAGCGACTCAATCCAAGTTCAGAGCTGAGCTAAAGAGAATGCTTCAATATCCGTTTGGGTGGATTGCTCAGTACATTGATTGAAACAACAGTTTAAGTAGCCTAAATATCCAATGTGCATAAGAGAGGAAAAAAGTATTCCTATGAACAGCAAAATGACGAAAAGCCATCCAACCGCAGGAGGAGGTGAAACAAAGATTCTGTGGAAATGAACTGCCTGAGAAGCTGAGAGAGCGTTTGTGCCAGAACTATGTGTGTGTATGTGTGCGTGTGTTGCGTGTGTACATGTGCGGAGATGCATGTGTGCATTGGTGTGCCTCACACTGTGTGTGGTGAATCTACTGTGTGAGCATATGTGTGTGCAAGTATATGCATGAGTGGGGAAAGAGTATTTGAGACATTGAGGGCACTTCCCCTTCTGTAGTGAATATACGTGTGCCCGATGGGATAAGTGTAATTTCATCACTGGATCATGTCTAACACTAACGTTGCAAACAAAAATAGCTGTCCAGATTCATTGCATCCTATAAGATAATTCCGTCTTTTGCAAATTAGCAACTGGAACTCAATTTGGGATTAATTTGCACCTGACCAGTTGGAATCAGTGGATGGAGAGAGGGGTGGAGAATCGGGGAATGGGGAGGCTTTGATGATCTGCCACAAGGGAGTGCCGAGATAATTACCTGTTATCTGCAGTAAGAGAAGGGAGATCTCGAGCCGTTCAGAGTGGGACGACAGGATGAGTGATATTGGAGGCAGCATTCCTCAGTGAAATTGGGTACAGTAAGAAAGGCGATAAAAAAAATTGTTAAACATTGGATTGCATCTTATCCAGCTCAATGCCCTGTCATAGAGGATGGGAATCAATCTGAAACCTTCACATGAGTTTGTCTTTTGACTGCAGTGACTGAAACAATAAGTGAAGCAATTTGCGATGCTGGACAAGTAGTATTCCAATCTGGCGATTGCACTCACAATAATACTTCAAACTACGGGGTGGGCCGTGTGAAATTCTACGGGAGCAAAACAAAACGATTCTGTCGTGTTCACCATTGAGTGTTTTGGATTGTTCTCGAGGCCTGCCGAATTCATTAAAAATTTCTGAGGAAACTAAATCTGTCGCCCTTACATACTCTGACCGGAAAGACTGACGACATATAGCCAATCGTTTGTCTCCTTACTGCCCCTTATTACCAATTCATATTGCTGTTTCACCATATTAACGGGAATGCAGGAGAAGTCAGAAAGTGAAATGGTCATTTTGTGCCTCCAGTTTGTCATCAAAACAGAAAAAATATTTCAGACTCCTCTGCACCGTCTCTGGGCAGAGTTCTGTCCGTCTGGCCGGACAGTCCCGCCACATGTGTCAGCAAAGTCGCAGATGGTCCATCGGGAAGGACTGGAATTGACAACTTCAGCGTTGCATCAAGACGTTAATGTGGCTTGTGGCACACAGCAAAAGCGGAAGGGCTGATCTCCAGCCAGAACCCTCCCGAAACTGCTGCATCTTCTCTCCCATATGCCAAAAAAATTCAAAAAAACAACAGAGCCACATAAAATGCTCAGGTTAGAAGATTATAAGTCAGTCAGTCAGTGAGAACCAGTGCTGTAGGACCAGTGCTGACAGAATTGATTGAGGTACAAATGTCATGACTGCCATAATAGGCCAGAATCAGGTGGTGAGTGAAAAAATAGAGGGTGAAAAATAGAGAGTGAAAAAATAGAGAATACTTAACATTCTCCTGAATAATCTACCTCACACTGTTGCAGCTCTCCCTGAGTATAATGGTAAGTAAAGCAAACACATTGAGAAGATGGAGTTATGTCCCCTCAATAAGCACATTCACCCGTCAGTGATATGGCACTAATATTGTGTTAACAGAATGGATTCCGAACAGATCTAGTAGCTGAAAACATAGATGAGTCTCTGGGTCTTCACAGCAAACAGTGTTGAACAGAAAACAATTTCACTCTCCCGATATCCCTATAAACCCATTACCATCCGTTCAGTGATCAACAATGACTCAATAAAGAATGCACGAGAGGTTGAGCAGAGGTCTGCAGTTGGGCTCATAAACTGGTGGCGCCCCACTAAAAACTAATGAGAAAGTTTGACTTCAGATTGATCCCCATGCTGGAGGACACAGTATTGAGCTGGACAAGATGCAATCCAATTATGAACAATTTTCATTGCCTTCACCAAAGTTCTCAAATGGATTATTCATCTTCACCTCCTCCTAAACATTTTCCTGCTAAAGTGAACAAAAAAGTATTCTGAAGCTTCTATAAAATATTCATGCAGTATTACTGAAGAGATAAAATTCCCCAGCAAGAGATCATTGTTTCACGCTCAGGGACAGATCCTTGCTCACATGTTGTTGAATGTCAACACA